>OZ010587.1:37470338-37495338 GCA_963932145.1 Acanthosepion lycidas
TTCCCATGTTGCCAAATTAATGAAATGACACCATGACTCTCCATCGAATAAAAAATATGTTATCCATCCATAAAATATGAAAATGTTGATATATTTACATGAGAATGAAAAAACAATGTTCAAGCAAAGTAGATTTCTTAGAAGAAATAAAAACTTCTGCAAGTTAATGCTGAAAAAGAAAAGTTAAGAGAATGAATAGAAAAGTTCATATAAATGGTGAGCGACTGATAAAGGTTGCATAATGTTAAGGATCCTATATTTACATGTAAAGTAAAATAATTTTTTCAGGTCTATGGGGGGGGGTAATTCAGATATATCTGTGGCTAATATTATTTTAGCTTTATTTAGAAATTAAGTATTATGTGGCACACAGTCTGTATAATAAAACCTGAAACATTTTAAACAAGTTACCATCAATCTATTTAAAAATTATGAGTTGAAAATCACTAAAAAATACTGCATAATTAAATATTTCCTGAAAATTTGACAAACGTCGTGTAGTTAATATCGATTTTACTGATAAAACACATAATAAAATATGACAAGTATAAATCAATAAAGAGAATATATATATATATATATATATATATATATATATATATATATATGTATACTCAAATGGAGAATTTTAAATAAATGTACGTGTGTTCGAATACACGCACACACACACACACACATAATATATATATATATATATATATATATATATATATATATATATATATATATATATATATATGTATACTCAAATGGAGAATTTTAAATAAATGTACGTGTGTTCGAATACACGCACACACACATATATATACACACACACACACACACACACATATATATATATATATATGATTGCGTTATTGTGCAGGATTCCCTCTTTTAAACAAGTTTCATTAAAGGCGCGCGCACGCGTATGTCTGTGTAATTATAATTTAAATTTGGATGAGAACAGGAGGGATTGGTAAATAGAAGACAATTTGAAAATCGTCAAAATAAGCGTTTTCAAAATTGTCGTATATTTTAGATGCTTTCTATGTCTGATAAATCATCTATCTATCAATCTATCTATCTATCTATCTATCTATCTATCTATCTGTCAGCTCACATCTAGCTTTCATAGAGTAATAGTCTATGAAAACCCAAGTATTAAGCTTTTTAAATCTTTCTCTCTCTCTCTCTTTCTCTCTCTCTCTCTCTCTCTCTCTCTCTCTCTCTCTCTCTATATATATATATATATATATATATATATATATATATATATATGTATGTATAATTACAAAAAACCCTAAAAAATCCAGTCATTTCGATAAATATAAAACTATTCATCTCATCAGAACGACTACATTTTATAATTTGTCGTGTATCATATACAATTAGCGCAGATATGGATTGAAATTACATGTTGGTATTACATATATATATATATATATATATATATATATATATATATATATATATATATATATATATATATATATATATATATATTTATATATATATGCATCAGTCTGTTCAGTATCTAACTATCTTTGTATATATGAATCCATCTATCCATGTAGCTAGGTAGCAAGCTATTTATCTATCTATCTATCTATCTATCTATCTATCTATCTATCTATCTATCTATCTAAGCAGGCAGACTCAAAATAAGAAATAAAATAAGAAATCATAAAATATAAGCTATATATAAAAATTTAAAGTTTTTATATTTTTAATTTAATCATTTCATATTTTTTTCTATCGATTGTAAATATTTTTCTTTTGATTTTAAACAGCATTTTTTATTTTCCCTTGAATTTTTTGAGGAATGAAACAGATTTTCCCGCGTATAAGACTTATATAAAATATTTTAAATGATAGCATTTCAGAGAAAAAAAGTTAAATAAAGTTTTCTCATTTATTTTGAAAATTAATGCCAATATCATTGATGATTTTATACAAATGTTACAACTCAGCTCAGTAGCACTGTCACCCGTTGACTCCTTTGTTGTATGGTTCTGAGTTTAACACTCTCTATAGCACCATGCATCTATCTATCTATCTATCTATCTATCTATCTATCTATCTATCTATCTATCTATCTCTTTCTCACTTTCTCTCTCTCTCTCTCTCTCTCTCTCTCTCTATATATATATATATATATATATATATATATATATATATATATATATATATGTATATCAGTATGTTCAGTATTTATCTATTTATATGAATGCATGTATATATATATCTGTGTGTTCATATCTATCTATCTATCTATATATATATATATATTAGGTTGGTGCAAAAATAATGTCAATAATAAATTTTCTCACCTAGTAACATACGCGAGAAAACGACATTATTTTTGCACCAACCTAATATATATATATATATATATATATATATATATATATATATATATATTTCTGTTCAATATCTATCTATCCATCTATCTATCTACTTATCTATCTGTCTGTCTGTCTGTATGGTAATCTTGTATACATCATATATATTTCTGTTCAATATCTATCTATCCATCTATCTATTTACTTATCTATCTGTCTGTATGGTAATCTAGTATACATCGTGTATATACACACACACACACACACACACACACACATATATATATATATATATATATATGTGTGTGTGTGTGTGTGTGTGCGCGCGCTAACATTAAGTTTAAGGTTGGGTTGAATGTCTAAGTGGGTGATGTGAGACTTAAAAGAAATGGTGGGAGAGGAATTTCTTTATCACTTGTAGAGTGAAAAATGGAAGTAAAAAAACAAGAACATTCTGTTTGGGGCTGAGAAGATTTGCGGGTGCAAAATATGAGTGTATATCTATGGAATGTGGAGTTGGTTCAAGTCGATGAGAATATTGACAACTCTGCCTACTCGGTTGAGGGCTATTTAGCACCTAATTATTCCCAACGCAACACACCCGTTTTTACTCTGGCACCCAAAACCTACAAGATCGAAGAAAATAATTCTTTCCCTCATTTCCCCATATTAAGACTCGAGCTTTTGAAATATTCCTGCCAATTTAGTCTTCATTAAAAATATGTTTTCCTGCTTGATATTGATGGGATCTAATTTTGAGACAATTTTCCGTTTGATAGACGATGTAAATTCACAAATTAACAGAAGATATTTTATTTATAGTGCAGAAAAGGGGGATCACTTGATTTAATTATTTCAGTTGTCTTTCGTGAAAGAAGAAAATATTTCAGTTTGTCCTTGTGCGGGTATTATGGATAGGAAACTGTATCAACGTTGAATATTAATCACATATTCGAATTGAAAGTTCAGCTTATTTATTTTCCTACGCACATGCGCATGCAAACTGCTTCTCAAACAAAACATTATAGAAAAATATTTTTCAACCTCATTATTATGGAAAATGAAGCCCCTTTTTAAATATGGTTAAAATGCTTGCCGAAAATGCTCGGATAATATGCACTTTGAAAAATTTCGACACATTTTGCTCAGATTTCAATAAATAAAAATTGAATAAAAATCTCACTAAATATTGCTTGTTTGTAATATTTAATGTATTAGGTTGGTGCAAAAATAATGACGTAATAATGTCGTTTTTTACGTTAAAAAATACGTCAAATTACGTCATTATTTTTGCACCAACCTAATAACATGAATAAAAGAAGGGTTGGATGACCAAATATACAACACACACACACACACATATATATATATATATATATATATATATATATATATATATATATATATACAGATAGATTATATACATATTTGTATATAATATACGTTTGTCTCTCACTTTCTACATATATATATCTATCTGTCTATATATATATATATATATATATATATATATATATATATTAATTTAAAGAATAGATTTTTCATTTATTAATCCCCGACATATTTTTATTTTGATTGTTTCAACGTTATTTTTAGTGGATACCCATATTTGAGAAGATGGTCTGTTTTTAAATTTAAAAAAGTTATTTAATTATTTCCAAGAAAACTTATTAGAAAATTATGCGTTCTCCAGCAGGATTTGAACCTGTTTTAGTTTTACCCAAGGGGAGACCGTCGTTAAATCTAACGCGCTTTAACCTCGCCTACAACGAACCTACACACACAACAAAGCCTGAATAATGCTTTTAAAAAAAGACATTTCCCGATTCTCGACATAGAAATCTCTGTTCAGAAACAATTATCAGAAAAGGATTATTTCATTTATTAATCAGACATATTTTTATTATATTGTTTAAACATTATTTTTTTGTGGGTACCCATATTTAACTAAATATCTGTTTTTATTTTCTCGAATATTCAGGCCGGTAGATGGAAATATTTAAAGATACAGTTTAATTAGTAAAAACTGAGCATCCACTGAAATCTGTGTATCCACTAAAAATACCGCTTAAACAATATATATATATATATATATATATATATATATATATATACAGACTCTATCTTACATATCTATGTCTACTATTGGTCTATGTGTAGAATATTGCTGCCTCATATGGTCGGTACCCCTACTATTTACCTTGCGCTCCTTGATGAGATCCAAGGAAGAATCTGCAATATTATTGGTCCTGTTCTGGCAGCTCAGCTCCAGTCACTTTCTCACCGCCGTAAAGTTGCCACTCTCTATGTCTTTTTCTATAAATACTTTCATGGTAATTGTTCGGATGAGCTCATCGTTATGGTAGCTAGATTTTTTTAAATTTAAGTGCAGCATTCATATATATATATATATATATATATATATATATATATATATATATATATATATATATATATATATATATACAAGCTTCAGTAAAGGCGACTGCCAAGGTACTTTTTATTTAATTTTCCTTGCATTTGTAAGTGTTTCTTCTCCGGACATATTCTATGTGTCAAAGCTCAGATAAAAATTTAAACACACACAAAATCTACCACCATAAATAGCCTCCTCTATATTTAAGAAACTGTTAAAAATAATGGAAGCATTAATAGTAAAAAAAAATGCTAATGATCAACAATATCAACTATGAACACGGTTACAACGTACTGACCGTGTTCGGAAAATAAAGACAAACATTCCCCTCACTATAGATACATATGTGCAAAAATTATATATTTAAATATGTAAAGATTCAGAAGACGCTTATTTTTGTGACAAGATTTCTCGAATATTCAAGCCGGTACATGCAGTTGGATAAAAAAAATATTATTTAATTAAAAGACTGTGCTTCTACTCGAATATATGTATTCCTAAAAACTAACGTTTAACCAAAATAAATTAAAAATAACAATATGTCAGATTTAATCCATTTCATATAATATATATATATATATATATATATATATATATATATATATATATATATATATATATATTCCTGCCTACAAACACCCTTATACACATAAATGTTCACTAAGGCCAATTTAGTATTGCACAAGACCCAATTTGTATATAAATATTTGTTGCATGAAATGAAAGCTCTTCATCCTAATCTATCCCTCTTTCTCTCTCTCTCTCTCTCCTTTTATCTCTCTCTCTCTCTCTATATATATATATATATATATATATATATATATATATATATATATATATATGTGTGTGTGTGTGTGTGTGTGTGTGCGTGTGTGTGTCTGTAAAGCTAGAAAATATTTTTCATTGTAAGATTTTGGGGATATAATAATGATTTACAGATACAATTTCTACTAATTAACCCATAGCTGGGGAAGAATAAATGGAATCTATCTATCACTTTTCTTTTCTTTTCTTTTCTTTCTTTCTTTCTTTCTTTCTCAATTGCCTAGATAGCTAACTATGTATGTATAAGGTCAAAATATGTGCAGCTCTTATTGAATCTCAACTACCATTTATCGCAATTATCATATCAGCTCGTTTGAGAATTCTACAGTATGGCATACTTTATAAAAATTGTTTCGCACACACGCACATATATAAATGCACATGAAACACAAAAAAACATACACAGCTATGTAAACATAAAGAAACGCACAAATGAACTGAACGCATGTTTTTCATAATGTTAATCAGTTTTAACTTTTCACTCCAGTTTATTAATACATTGTACAGTGTTATCAGACAGAATGAGAAAGAAAAATGCTTGCCTCAACATGATTTCATTGACAGCAACACGCAAGTGCTTTGAAAAACAAAACAAAAAAACAATAGTGTTTAATATTTAATAGCGTCATTACTGAAATTCTGTTGAGACAGGAATGTTCAACAAGATAATGATCCCAAATATAGTGCAGTGAAAATGACTTGTTTTTTTTCCTGACGAAGAAAATAGGGGTTTTAGTGTCGACCAGTCAGTTGCCTAAAGTAAACCCCATCAAAAATTTGTGGAAAGACCATAAGCACCTAGTTTATTGAAGGAATGCAAACAATTTGAGCAAATCTGAAGGTGATCTGTTCAAAGGAATGGAATAAAATTGGTGTTCATTTATTCAAGTGTTCATTTATTCAAGAAGCGTACTTTGAATTATTCCACACGTCTACCAAACATCCGATCAAAAACGACAGACCATTGAATACGGAACACTGCTCATGTGTCCAAAACTTTTGTTCACTCCCTTGTATTTGCTAATATGTGCGTGCAAACTTTACATGATTTAGTTAAACCTAAGTAATAGTAAATACAGCCAATGTTTTAAGCTAGTAACGATAATAGAAAGGGTTATGGCCTTAAAAATTGTCAACAATTCTTTTTCGTGTCACTGCATGTTGTAGCATACCTACGGACGATAATGGAGATTCGTCTGCAGCTGTGCTGGTCAAATTCTCTTGTCTTCGGGTAGATAGGATCCCCAGGCAAGGGTATGCCGAATGGCAGTGTCTCGTCTCGGGAAACAACTACCCGACTCCGGTTTAAGCAGGGTCTACGAGGAATTTTTGGCCGAGCCACGGACTCGGATACTCCACATTAAATTCGGCTTTGTGCTACATCTGATTGCGTGGGGCGGTTGGTAGATATGCTACAGTTGGGGATTCATTGTGGAATTCACTTGACTATCTTCTAGCAATTGACTTCTTCTACGCACCTCTGGCAAATCGTATATGTGTTGTTCTTGTCCTAAGTATTATCCTTCATTACCAACTTCCGTGTGATTATTCTATCCCGTAACAATTCCTGTTACAATACGACATATATATTTTTATAACAACCTATATGTACATATATATTTAAACAGATTGCGTTCAAAAATGAAACAAACTCTCATTATTCGGTGTTCACAACACTGTCCACAAGTAATTTCTGGTCCTGCTCTTAAATTTATTGCTGAACACTCCGAGCGCTCTCAGAATGCATTCTTAATGCATTCTGACTGGACATTCTTAAGGAATCCTGTTCTTTTCTGTTCAATATGACAGTTTTCGTAAGTCAAAATTAAAGTCAGCTGTACTACAGCAAAACCACTGGTGCGTTCGGATTGTTGTTGTGCAGCACATCTTTACGATGATTATATCTTTCTTTTAGGTTTCTGGATGTTACACCGATGTATATCATTGGGCATTTTGAACAGGCTATTTTGTACATTACCGCTTCTGTGTTGTTACTATTGCTATTTTGATACTAACTATATCTGTCATTGTTTTAGAGGGGCAATTAATGTCAAGTTTACCCCAACGGCTTTCTCGTATATATATATATATATATATATATATATATATATATATATATATATATATATATATATATATATATATATATATTCTGAGTTAAGAGATTTCATTTATCAATCTGACAACTTTTTTTTTTTTACTTTAAACGTTATTTTTAGTGGATATTCATATTTGAGTAGACTGTCCATTTATTTATTAAACAGTATATTTATTTTTTTCCGTCTACCGGCGACAAATATGCAATCTCCAACAGGATGCGAACCAGCGTCTCTCCGGAGAGCGCATATGAAAATAAATAAATATATTGTTTAATAAATAAATGGAGCGTCCACCCAAGTATGAGTATCCGCTAAATATAGCGTTTAAAGTGATTGTCACTCACTCTCTCTCTCTCTCTCTCACTCACACACACACACACACATATATATATGGTGTTCATTAATGAACGTGTCTTCACTCAGAGTTTCGTACTATAACATTTCCTCTTCAGGAAACGTGATAATAAATTTAGATTTATTTTCAGAGATCAAATTTCTTTAAAAGACATTAATATATGTTGTACGCTTATTTAGATGTGTTCGTCCTTAAAATATTTAATGAAAAGTGAAATAAATGTCGTTACTTTAATGGCCAACACTTAACTGTAATTGATTGGTTATATGTACTAAACATTTTTAATTATTCATAAAAAATTGCCTTAAATACGTTTTCTGACAGAATGAGCATATTCGAAAAATTTTAGAATTATAGCTTTTTAGCTTTCGTTATTTTTATTATTATTATTATATATATATATATATATATATATATATATATATATATATATATAGACACACACACATATATAAATGTATGTATGTATATACGCTAAAATTGAACGATTTTTTAAATATTTTATTACATAGTTTTTCATCCGATGAAACTACAAATATTATTGTCATTATATATATATATATATATATATATATATATATATATATATATATATACAGACACACACACATATATATATGTATGTATGTATATACGCTAAAATCAAACGATTTGTTTAATATTTTATTACATAGTTTTTCATCCGATGAAACTACAAATATTATTGTCATTATATATATATATATATATATATATATATATATATATATATATATATATATACGTGTGTGTGTGTGTGTGTGTGTGTGTGTGTATCTTAAGGAGTAGTGAAACACACTTCAGTATTTCCATTGCCAAACCTCAAAATTCATTTAGGTGAAAGAAACCTGAGAAACTTTGTGAAAAATGTGTTGAACTGTGGGCTGAATATGTGGAATATCAGGTACATTTCCCTTCTTTAGGTCATTCACTTCCTTGCCGGTCCAAGGAATTTACAGCACACACACATACACAGACGCATGCATATATATATATATATATATATATATATATATATATATATATATATATATATATATATATATATATATATATATATATATATATATATATATATATAAGGAGAAAGAGAGAGTGAGATTTTTTTCCTCGTCTCCAGTAAACTTATGAAACATCTATTTCCATTATATAAAAAACCCGAGTTCAAATCTCAGCATAGTCGATTTGTCAGAGAGGCGACTTCTTGATGCGATCGGCCTGGGGAAGAATTCGATACCAACGGAAAATATCTTAAAAACCAAAGAATCGGTTGACCCAAATCTTGTGAAATGGAACTGGGCAGACAGAATTGTTCGCTCATCGTTGAGCTAGCATGACATGATAAGTCATCGTGACCGAGTGTTTGAGAGCATTGTCTTGTTCAATTACGCTAGATAATACGCTCTTTTCTAGAAACCGTAACTAAGATTCCTTCAGCATAGTTGCAGCATAACCAACAGGTAGGTTCTGTGGATGTTGAACAAACCCAAATGTGTCTGCATGCGTGTAGCCAATATAATATCGTTATTCAATTATTATCGCCTTATTATTGATAATTACTTTCTTATTATTTTTCACTATAATTATATATTTAAACCATTAGGTACGCATTTCCAGTATACATATAATAACTATATTCTGACAGTAACACTTACATTAATTAAAATACTGCGTATATATATATATATATATATATATATATATATATATATATATATATATATATATAAAGAAAGAACAGTAAGATATAAAAAAAAATTGTGACCTAGTAGTATACATACTTATACTTGATGTGAAAATAATTTTACATATTTCTAATATTACGTGATTCTAATACATTTACGTGTTTTAAAAAGAAATAGAAATATATTAAAAATTAAAAGTGAATTTTTCTTTTTAAATCGTAGTTAAATAAAACGTATTTTAACCTAACCACCCTAAAAAATCTTTAAGTATACAAATAGAAAAAATGCCGTAAGAATTTTTGCCGTTAACAATAATTTTTTTTTAAAAATCCAGACGACATGCATTTAACGAATGTCAGAATTCACTGAAAAATACATCCCTACCCCTATCAAAACGTAACTAATAACTGATACATCAAAATACAGCGATAATGAACACCAAAACACCTCTTGTCTGGATGAATGGATTTCTCTGTATCCTTGGAAACGTGAATTATGATTTTTTGCTGTGCCTTTAAAACCCAGTAATTTTAAAAGTGTACTCCAAAATTCGCTTGAGGATGAAATGGAACTAATGGCTTTAATTTAATTACAAAATTAAATTTGAAGCTTTTTGAAACATGGTTAGAACTTTGTAGCGAAAAAACATATTTCAAATCAGTTAATTTATAATACATATATATATATATATATATATATATATATATATATATATATATATATGAAGAAATATAAAGTGCTCAATATCAGAGAACGTATGTAATTATAAAAGTAAACATTGAAATCAACATTCAGAGGAGACAGACTGTCTTCATGGTGGCCTGATGATTGCGTTTAGTATGAAACAGTCTGCCACCTCTGCGTGCTGACTTCAATTTTCACTTTAATATATATATATATATATATATATATATATATATATATATATATATATATATTATATATATATATATATATGGTATAAAACGACAATTGGAAAAAAGATATTAGATTTTGCCGACGCGTTTCGTCTTCCGACGTTTTCAAGGCAAAAATGATATCAAAATATCAAAATGTTATAATTACATTAAAAAATCCAAATTTAAAAAGATAGACGCTTCTGTCTAAGCCTTTTTTTCTGGTTAATGTAAATTACCTTTATAGTAAGACATTTTTAATTTGGATTTTTTAATGTAACTATAACAACAAGAACATTTCGATTTCATTTTTGCCTTGAAAAAGTCGGAAGACGAAACGCGTCGGCAAAATCTAAGATCTTTTTTCCAATTGTCGTTTTATACCAATCTGTCTTGTCCACAGAATTGTTCTGGGAATTTAACTATATATATATATATATATATATATATATATATATATATATATATATATATATATTATTTATTTTTAAATAATGATTTTTCTAGATATTAGTCTTACTGATTAACCCATAAAAGAAGGTGAAAAAAATTATATCTTCACCAATGGTAATTGCATGAAAGTGAATGTAACGAACCTGACTGGAATTCGAACTCGGCATGCGCTATGGCAGATTGCAACTCCAAAACTAATAATAAAATAACAATAAAATCTTACATTGGTCACACAGGGTCCGCATTCTCGCTTACATTCACTTGGCACTTATTGAAAAGGCGCAGTTCCTACTCATATTAATCATCTCATCACAAACAAAGTACAACTATTAACATCAGGCAAATCTTAGTGGTTAATACTAAATCTCAGGCAAATCTTAGTGGTTAATACTAAATCTTCTACAGCATTCACTTTAAGACTCAAATTAGCCCAAACTCTGACTGGACACAAAGGAAAAAAAACGTATTAAGAACAAATATATTTCAACACTGGGTAAGAATTTTTCACATAGGATTAAAGAATTTAATATCTTTTTCAGATGATGACTGGTATTGTAACCCCTAATCGTCTAATTTTCCCCCAAAATTAAAATCTACATCACTTACGTATAAGCCGTTGGTCACACAAAGTCATTTGTATTCAACCCGTCTTGATATAAATTAGAAATATGCCGCTTCAAAATTACTAGGATTAAACTAATATTTTTTTCTCTTAACGTCCCTGATAATGATAATGTCAAAATTCATTTTTTTTATTACTATGATGAGCATCCCGTACAAGGCTCAGATGCCACTCGAGGTAGAGTTTTACAGAGTAAGAGGTACAGTTTATGTTTATATGTGGGGATAATAATGGTTAACCCTAGACTTGAACAGGTTAAGATTGTAGCAAACGGGGAAGCATCCTCTTGGGAGTTGATTCCACAAAGCAGCGGTTTGTGAATTACTCGAATAAAATGAAATTATGAAATTTGCACATTATTAAATATGAAGTTTTTCCAGGAATTGATTCGTATGTCCTGTGACAAGTGATACTGGAAAATATAATAAAAATTATTTTAATAAAACTATCTCTCTCTCTCTCGTTCTCTCTCTCTTTATATATACTTACATAAAGAGAAAAAAAGTTATATTACAATTATTCAAATATATATATATATATATATATATATATATATATATATATATATATATATATAAATGACGGAATACGTGATAGCCAGTTGTATATTTAAAATATTACTTTTTTGTTGACTTTTCTTTGCTACAAACATTCTCAAAAAAACTGAAAAATTTATCGAAAAAGTCTTACCATGGTAACTTTGTAATTGTGTTTAATTTTTAAAAAATAACATTTAATAAAATTTAAAAATAAATACACGTGATTTGTACGTAGGTAATATACTAAAAAAGTGACAAAAAATTAAAATTGTAAATTGGTATATATATATATATATACATATATATATATATATATATATATATATATATATATATATATATATATATATATATATATATATATATATATATATATGTATATGTATAATGCAAAAACAGACACACTAAGTACAATATTGTAGCATTATAAATTCAATAATACTAAAATCCGTCATCAAGCGGATTCACATGAAACTCCGATTAACATATTTTAGTTTTAATAAATTAATAATATTATTAATTTACAGAGCCCCACACACAAACATACGCATACATGCAAACACAAACACACATATATATAAGACATAACGATATATAATTTTGTTAATTGTATATATCGACAAACAGTATTTACAAAAATAGTATGGAAAATTTGAAAAAAGGTTTTCTGACGAGCTTCATCGGTTAGAACTCGATCGATGAAATTCTAACGAATGAAACGGATGACAAAAAATTTTTTTCACTATTTGTCAAACTATATATATATATATATATATATATATATATATATATATATATATATATATATATATATATATATTGAATGCTGCACTTATATTAAAAAAAACTCTAGCTACCATAACGATGAGCTCATCCGAACAATTACCATGAAAGTATTTATAGAAAAAGACATAGAGAGTGACAACTTTACGCCGGTGAGAAAGTGACTGGAGCTGAGCTGCCAGAACAGGACCAATAATATTGCAGATTCTTCTTTGGATCTCATCAAGGAGCTCAAGGTAAATAGTAGGGACACCGACCATATGAGGCAGCAATATTCTACGCATAGACGAATAGTAGACATAGATATGTAAGATGAATTCTGTATATATATATATATATATATATATATATATATATATATATGCGAGGAGTAAATTGTTGCGATTTTATATTTTTAATTTCGCGCGTGCGCGTTGATTATTTTTCATTTTGTCGACTGCACAATAAAACAGAATCAGTTGGGCGCCATCTGTGACACAAAAAGCATCATGACGTAATTCACTCAGCCACGAATTTGGAAACAACATTATATACTGCTTGGCATTCGAGCTGAAACTTCCAATGCAGACATTTCAGAGTGTTTGGGTGTCAATCGGAGAACAGTGCAGAGGATACGGAAAGAGTTGGATGAATCTAATGGTGATTACGAAGATGTTTGGAGTGATCACTAGTGATAACGATGTTATGTCTCCATTCATCTTCAACACGGAAGCCTACATCAAGTGCCTTGAGGAGGTAGTGCTGCCCTGGGTCAAGAGGGTGGATGCTGGAAGAACCTATGTCTGGCAACAGGACTCTGCACCATGCCACACAAGCAGGAGAACCCAGTCATGGCTGTCAGACAGTTTCTACGATCACATCACCCCTTACACCAGGCTACCTAACTCCCCAGACTGCAACCACCTTGATTAATGTGTAGGGCGCAATTGAGCAAGAGACCAATAAAACTTCTTTTAACACCAAAGATGAAGTGAAGGCAATGATTTTAAACAAGGAGACCGTCTAGAATAATTGCAGGAGTTTCCAAAGTCGTCTGGACTCCGTACTTGAATCCAATGGCGATTTTATTGAATAAATTTGCTCTTTAATATTTCAAGATATTTTTGAGTTATTTGTGAAAAAATATGTATGTTAAAATAAGATGTCATTTTTGAGTAATTAAGACGACAATTTATCCATCGGAGCCTATATATATATATATATATATATATATATATATATATATATATATATACAGAATCTATCTTACATATCATCCATGCGTAGAATATTGCTGCCTCATATGGTCGGTGCCCCTACTATTTACCTTGAGCTTCTTGATGAGATCCAAAGAAGAAGAATCTGCAATATTATTTGTCCTGATCTGGCAGCTCAGCTCCAATCACTTTCCCACCGCCATAAGGTTGCCTCTCTCTATGTCTTTTTCTATAAATACTTTCATGGTAATTGTTCGGATGTGCTCATCGTTATGGTTGAATTTGAGTGCAGCATTCAACTGATATTGAGTCTCATCAGTTTACAGATGAGCTGACTAGATGTAACCATAAATTCTATGTTAACAGTTTATTTTTTCACACTTCTCGCTTGTAGATAGATAGATAGATAGATAGATAGATAGATAGATAGATTGGCAGCGTAGGAAACAACACTGCACGGTGAATGACAGTTTCACGTCTCAAATGATCTTCAAATTTTTTATGCATTATATTCCTTTATTAATTATTATTATATAATTTATTAATATTTATTATCAATTCTGACTTGGTAAACACCGTATTAATAAAAACGAATATAATTTACTTAGTCCAAAATGCACTAATAGTGCCATGATGTATAAGTTCCCGTGAATTATAATCAACCGGGCTACTTAAGTTTATAAATAAATTAGTGAAATATATAAGTAAAAGTAAAACTCACCTGAAGGTAATAATAATAATAATAATAATAATAATAATAATAATAATAATAATAATAATATATCCAGATATTCGCTAAAAAATTCGCATTTGATTAAAAATTGTCCAAAATTAATAAAAACAGATTTTATCCTCAAAATCTTTGTTATTATTAAGAGGAGAGCCAAAGATGTTTTTATTTACTAAATTTTATTTTTTATCATTTTTGAAACTTTTGAAATTTTGCTTAAAAATTTTGTTTTTTTGCGTAAACAAGTGACCATAAATTAGTATGGCAAATTTTAGCGTCTTTTAGCGTTGAAGAACACATTGATTTGAAAATTCTTGAAAAAACAAGTAATTGTCATATTTTAATAAAACTCCAGAACTTATTAAAAAAATGAATAAAACTATTTTAGAACGTTCTATTTTTTAAAAATCTTCGTAAAAAATGTAGATTTTTTTATTGTTTTTTTATCTTATATAATATTATGGAATTTCAAGAAATCTATTTTTCTATGGTTTAATGTTTATAATAATTTTAAGGATAAATCCGTGGTTATTTTAAATCATGATTTTTTTTTCTTGGTCAAACAGGACCCCAAGTTACATAAAATCGACTCTCAATGGTAAAATAAAAAATGCGTTAAAACTAAGACATTATTTAATTAGAAAATATTTTAATTGCTTTTATGGCGTGAATTGTTTTTTGTTAAAATCTTAATGACAATAATTTATAAACTTTTGAATCTTTTAAAATTCTCTGTTTATTTTTATTTATTAAATAAAAAAGTATACTTACTCAATTAGTAACACCTAGTATTTTAAAATGAATTTTGAATATTTTTTGTATGTATATAAACGTGCTGATGTTTGCAAATACACGACATAAATTCGGTAAATATAGAAAAATTAAAACTTATTTGTAATTTTCTAACACTTCTTCAACAAGCGTCTTCCTAAGTAATGTTATAAAACCTCAAATTCAATAAAATAAAATATTTTCTTAAACTTTTAAGGTTACTATGTATTTAAAAAATATATAAAATGGCGTTCATGTTGTATGCGTCAAATATTTTTTTTCAATTTTGTCCCCCCAACTTAAAAATAATTGATAAATCCATCAGTACCTCATAAAACACCCACCTTCGTGTTAAAAATGCTTTTCTACGACATTTTAGACTAGAATAAGTAATATTTATTTTAATTCAGATTAATTACATTTTAAATCATTTAATCAACCTCAAAATACGTTTCAGAAAATTATATTTTATTTTTCAAAGATTTTTTAAAAAGAAAATTATACTGTTTGACAGATTTGACAACATGGCCGATTTTATCAATTTAAATTTGGTTTGAAATACAGAAAATATTTTGCTTACTAGAAATATTAACTGTAATTTATTAGCTTGGAATTACAACTAAAATAAATGCTTCACAAAAAAGATTTTCATTTTTAAAATGCATTTTTAAACATTAGATATATTTTTGGGAGGTACATAGTTATACATACATTCATAAATACATACATACACATGTATGTATGTATTTATGAATGTATGTATCTATATTATATGTATGTATATGAATCTAATATTCAGATATGTGTGCGTCTGTGTTTGAACGTGTTTAAATTCTAAGATAAGATCATTTTTATTCATTCATATATATCTTCAAAATTTAACTATACCTTTTATTCATTCATATATATCTTCAAAATTTAACTATACCTTTTTCAGCACAAATTATCATCGATATATTCTTCGGTCAAATATATTTTCTATTCGGATTTTATGATTTCGAGCTTACATTTTTGCACGTTGTCCATCAACATTTCTTTTAACTGATCGTAAATACTTAAGTAGCGATTAAGACATTTGAAAGGTAAAAACCGTTGACTACATTTCAACTCAAAACTTAAAAAATCTTGATATTACTCGGATGGCTTCACAATCGAACTACAGAACTTGTACCTGTAGAATGGATGGATAGAAGGCAAAAAAAAACAGTAAATATAAAAAAAATCATATTATACACACACACACATACACACACACACGTACAAATATATATATATATATATATATATATATATATATATATATATATATATATATATATATATATATATATGAAGTTTCAGTCGTTTGTTGTCCCAAAATTCTAGAACCGGGTCGGCTTAATCGTTCAGTCGTCTTCTCTGAAATCGCACTTCACAAGAATCACCCACTTATAATACACATATCAGGTCTTTGAAATACGATAGATGGAAAGAGGCACAAAGTAAATTGAATGCAATTTAAATTAATTTATGACCGGATTAAAGATGAATCAAATGATACAACTTCAAGCAATACGCGCACGCACTCACACACACGCACAGAGGCACTAACACGTATGTGTGTGTGTGTGTATATATATATATATATATATATATATATATATATATATATATATATATATATATATATGTGTGTTTGTGTATGTGTGTGTGCGTGCGCGTATTGCTTGAAGTTGTATCATTTGATTCACACACGCACAGAGGCACTAACACGTATGCGTATATATATATATATATGTGTGTGTGTGTGTGTGTGTGTATTTTCAATGTGTGCTATTTTTCAATATAAATTATAATATATATATGTGTGTGTGTTTTTGCTAGCGTTACTGAGTGTGTGTGTGTGTGTGTGCGTGCGCGCGCGTGTGTGTGGTTTGTGTGTGTGGGGGGGTCTGCATAAGGTGTATTTAGGCAGCATGAGTTTCAAATATTACTAATTGATTAATACCAACAAGTTCTGTCAAATCAATTTTTTATTAACTTTTTAAAATTTTCCAATTGGTTGTTTTATAAAATCCGTAAATTTACCAAAGTTCATTTTAATTCTAATTTCTTTTTCACTGAATCCATTCCTTTCTTGCCTGCTTTTGGTTCCCCTTTGATTGCTCCAATCTATTTCAATCCACTCAAGGTGATGTAATTTATGACGCTCCTGTATTTTACATATATTTGCATTTTTTTTTTAAATACACTTTAATATATGATCTATGGCGATTATATATTATTAAAACGTCTTCCAGAATTTTGGATATTTCTTTGCATTGAGTCCTCTATAAAATGTTAGTTTGCCTATTGTGATAAGTTAATCCATATGAGCGCTAATTGCAGTAAATTCTGACGAAGGAATAATCAACCTGCGAGAGAGTGGAATGAAGATCCGTGGTGTTAACTAATATATATCTTATAAATCTTAGGTATACATTTTCCTTATCTATCTTAGTCTGTTCACTATCTATCTATCTATCTATCTATCTATCTATCTATCTATCTATCTATCTAGTATACATCGTGTATGTATACATACATATATATATGTGTTTGTGTGAGTGTACAAGAAAAATGCACACCTAAGATTTAAAATGAATTTAAAAAAATGAATAATCTTTCTTCAAGCTTTTATTTTACTTTTAATTTCAAGCTAACAGATTAAATTTAATTTTTTCCAATAAGCAAAATACATTAGTGTATTTCAAAACGAATTTAAATTGATTGGAATTATTTTGTGGGTGTGAATCGATAGAATGACTAATGAACATTTACTGATTCAAGATTAGTTCATCTAATTTGAAACAACTATTACTTTTAGTTTAGAATATCGCAAAAAATCATTTTTTTAACACGGTGGTGGGTGTTTTTATCAGGTCTTGACAACTATCTCCATATACTTATGTTTAGGAATTTTTTCGAAGCAGACAATTACGATAACAATTACCTGACGGATATAACGTGAACACCACTTTTTATATAATTTTTAACTACCAAATAATCTTTAAAAATTAGAAAAATATTCGAAGTAATCTAATGTTTTATTGTATTTAGGTACTTTGGCTTCACAGACTTACTTAAAAAGACGCTCGATGAATTGTTAGAAAAATACAAACACATTTTAAATTTACTATAATTACCGTTCTTATTTTCTGATAAAGTCGTGAATGGAAGCCCGTATTTACAAAAATCGGCACGTTTACAAACGCACACACACAAAAAAAATGTGGACTTATTTTTTTTTCAAAATGGGTTCGCTGAATTGTAGTGAGCTTTTTTTTTTATTCATGATTAGTATATATAATTTTTGCTTAATAACAATATCTAACCGCTTCAAATTAATACAGTATTTTAAAAGATTTAAAACTTTATGAATTAAAAAGCAATTAAATGATTTTCTAATTAAATAATGTATTAGTTTTATTGCAGTTTTATTCTACGATTCAGTGCAGATTTTCTGTAATTGGTGATCCTGTTTGACAAAATAAATTGATGATTTAAAGTCTCCAAGGACTTTTGCTTATAACTCATAAAAACGATAAGCGTTACAAATTTGTATTTCTTGAGATTTCATAGAATTATATAAGTGGGTGGTAACAGATGTAAAAAAATATATTTTTACCAAGATTTTCTAAAAAAAAGAAATATTTCTAAAATAATTTAATTCATTTGTGAATAAATCCTGGAAGTTTCATTAAAATCCGACAATTATCTGGTATTATTTCAATAATGTCCAAGTCAGTATTTTTCCATAATAATTTATGGTCACCTGTTGACGTAAGGAAAACCAAAAGTTCCAAGGTTCCAAACAGGATTAAAAAATATTATTTAATAATCAAACACATTTTTTAGTCTTTTCTCTCAATAATAAAATATAAAAATGTGTTCTTAATAAATTTTGCGCATTTTTTCATCATGCATGTTCATTTATAGCGAATCTTTGGTGGTACCTAATTACATGTAAGACTAACAAAAACTTTTTAAAGGATATTCATTCCATGAATAAATAATATAAAATGTTAGTACTAGATAAATGAACTTTTCATTTATTTAATAGGGCTTAGAGTTCGAAGTTGATTTTTTTGTTCGATCGTAAGGTGTGGAAAAGTATAGTTGGATACATAACAGACATTGTTCATTATCTCACTCTAGTAACAGAAATTGATGATCAGACCGAAGTGTGGCTTGAAAAGTAAAATGTTCACTCCCATTTGGAAGTCCGACATAGTGCATTACACAGATATGAACAGATTTAGATAGATAGATAGATAGATAGATAGATAGATAGATAGATAGATAGATAGATAGACTGAGTTAGTGAGATAAATAGAAAAATATAAATATGAACTGAGTTAGATATCAACAGATATATATATATATATATATATATATATATATTTATATTTATATATATATATAAATAGATAGATAGATAGATAGATAGATAGATAGATAGAAAAAGTAAATAGGTTTTGTAAAAGTATCACAAGAGAGACGCACACAGCCACACATATAAAGAGAGAAAGAGACAGAGATAGAGACAAACAAAGTAAGGTTGATTATATCCCTATCTAGAGTGTAAGAAAAAAGACACATACGCATGCATACACACACGCACACATATGCACACACACACACACATACACACGCACACGCACGCATGCACATACACACACACACACACACAGACACACACACACACACTCAAGCACGAGAGCGCGCGCGTTCTCGCATCGGCGGCCGTTTTATATCGTCACTATTTCCCCGCTGGTCATGTATCGAGATTTCAATTAGTCATTATCTTTACTTATCTGATCTATAAGCCAGTCATGTGTGCAGTATGCCAGACTTTGTTCAAAGAACGCACAGAATCGGACCAGAGATGTAGGAGGGGGGTAATTACAGAACAATAATTTGTGACAAAGAAAGCACTCTATGAACTTTAAGGGGCCGGAGTAAGTTTTGACATAAAAATGTTTCTCTCTCTCGCCATTTAAACTTCCTTTCTAAACACATACACACGCACATACTTACGAGCGCGTGCACACACCCACACGTACACACATATACACACACGAGTAATCAAACACACAATTACATTCAAAACTTTATCTGTTTATAGACGCACCATGTATGTATTAGGTTGGTGCAAAAATAATGTCGTTTTCTCACATATTAACATATCTGAGAAAACGACATTATTTTTGCACCAGCCTAATATTCATATGTACATATTTATATACATTTTTCTCAATATATATATATCAGTGTGTGTCGTTTTATTGATCTACATAAATTTAGAATTGTATATGTGCATACAACGGACATGCACATATATGAATATATGTATTTTTAGGATGTATAATATTATCCGAAATAAGAAACGAGATTATTAGAAAAAGTAGAAATATTTATAAACGACGTATTTCGCCGTTGGTATCTGTCTATATATTTTTTTTACATTATTCGGACTATTGTCCTCATCTTTGTCGCCATATTTATAACCACGTTTCGTCCTTCTTCTTCCTCCGGCCTTCTTCAGGTGGTTGGAATGTCGAACTGAGCCTTTTATTTCGCTCACTGCGGTAGACTATTCTAGTTCCACGTACTATCTTTAATGGACGTTAGTTATCAGTTATCTTCTGTTAATTTCCCTCTGAAAGTTCTCTACTGCCTTAACCGGGTATTGAACTCACACTCTTTGGGTCCTGTGCCGCTAACTGTGCCATGTGTCCTTGAGGACATCTGTGTATGAATTTTTGGGTATTATAAGCCTAATGTCTTCAGCAAACCATTTTTACCAGTGCTCATATTGCAATTTTGCTGTTATCATTGCTTTTCTCTGGCACTCCTTAATTACTGGTTCCCATCTTGTATTTATTTCTATGCTTGGTCGGCTCAGGAGACATTTTGGCCTAGCATATGTGCTGATTCCTTAAGTTTACGAATTTTCCAATGGTGTTCCTTGTCTATGATCTCAACATGATCCCACAGAGGGCGGTGATCTCCCTTCTCTCTCCATATGTGGTCAGCCACACCTGATTTTTCCACTTCCCCTCGTGTTACAGCTTTCTGGAGTTCTTGAAGCCTTACCTTAAGGGGGTGGCCTGTCTCCCCTTTATATTTCTTTCCGCAGCTGCACGGAATAGCATACACACAGTCTTTAGTCATGTTCTCCTCTATGGGGGGGGTCTTACTCAGGAGAGATATCTGCGAAGTGTCGTCAAGCTTTTGAAGGTTGTCCTGATGTTATATGGACATCAGACCTTTGTATTTTCTCTGATAACCCCTTCACATAAGGCAGGCAGACTGTTTTCTGAGTGTTGTTGTCCTCCTCTTGTATCCGCCTATCCGAGTTTTTGGGGGCTGCTGCTATGTACCCAGGGTAGTTGTTACGTTATAGGGTACTACTTATACTGACCAATTCTTTATCTACTGTCTCTGGGTCGCCGCATGATTTTGCGCGGTGTTTTAAGCAGCGGACGATTCCTTTCTTCACGCTGTATGGATGGTGGGTGCTGAAATTGAGGTAGCGTCCGGTGAATGTCGGTGTACGGTATCCGGATGTCTTGAACCCCTGCTCTGTTCGAGATATTAGAACATCCAGGAATGGGAGTGTGTTGTTACTCTCTTTCTCCATTGTGAACTGTATCGAAGGTCTTATTGAGTTCACATGGTCCAGTAGAACCTGAACATCTTCCTGGTGTGGCCAGAGTATGAAGGTGTCATCTTGTTGGCTTTAGAGATATAGACTCTAATGCCATTTCCTCAAATAATTCCATGTATATATTCGCCATTGCTGGTGATAATGGCGAGCCCATTGCTGAGCCCTCATCCTGTCGATATATGTGTGATCCCATTCCGAAGTATGTTGTTTGTGTACAGAAAGTCAACATCTCCATCAGATTATCTATTGGAATACTGGTCCATTCTTCTATGAAGAGTCATAGGCCATTCTGTCTCTGACTACCGAGAGTGACTCCTCTGTGATTACCTTGGTGAACAAACACACCACGTCCAAGCTCAACATATGGTTGGATAGGATGGGAGCATCTTTGATTATTTCCACGAAGTGGGCGGTGTTTCGAACATATGAAGGAGACTTTCCGATCAATGGGTCAATTATATCTACAAAGGGTGGCACACAGAGCCTTGGTAAGTAACAATCGTCCTGAGCGGAATACCGTGTTTGTGAATCTTAGGAAGATCGTATATATGAGGTAGCTTGGTGTAACGCTGCGATAACTGCCTTTACGTCTTAGGTGCGAAGTGATCCTTGTTCTTGATTTGCATCTGTGACAGATTTGCGTTCCGTTTTCATTGTAGGATCCTTTTTTACTTTGCTGTAGCTACCATTGCTAATGACGTCTTCCAGCTTTCTTGTATAATCTGATTTGTCCATCATCTTTGTCAGCCGGTAGTATAATGATGTCTACTACAGTGAGCGAAATAAAGGGTTCAGTTCGACATTCCAACCACCTGAAGAAGGCCGGAGCGTACAACGGTCGAAACGTTGTAATAAATATGGCGACAAAGATGAGGACAATAGTTCGAATAATGTAAATAATGGACATGCGTTGGGTTTGACATTTTTAGGTTGGAATGAAAAATAAAACTGTCTGTAAGGGAAATGCATTGGGATTTTTGAGGATAATAGGAGCAATCCTAAAATGTCGCAAAAATTTTTCTTACACACAGTTTTGTCTTTCATTTCGACCCGAAGAAGCCGAGAATGACAGATGTCTACCAAACGCGTCCTTTATAAGATTCCATCATATATATATATATATATATATATATATATATTATATATATATATATATATATATATATATATATATATATATATAAGGAGAGAGAGAGAGAGACCGTGATGTAATGGATAGAAGCTAGTATCGAGAGAATTCCAGTCGAGTTCATAACATTCAGTTACATAATAATATCCTTAGAATCCATCTCTCCATACCCCCGACACTATGTATGGGTAAATGGCAAGACAGACTGGGTCCTATAGTCGTGGATTTCAGCCGGTCTAGTAGAAGGACAACTCTGAATTCATTACATGCAGATAGTCGTTTGGGGAACTTTTGGCACGCTGTGCACCAGGTCTCTGTATTCGTCGCTTCCAAAAAGTGTGGTCGGTTCTGTACAAGCCGTCACCATTATAAGCAAATCTTATATTCGGGTTGTCTGGCTGTTTGGTACAAACAACTGAGCTGCTGGCACGCGTACGGCGAAAAGGTCTTGAGAATTGAGATCCTATTTATTTCGACGAACTTTCCTCTATGCTAACTAGACTTTATTAATTTAATATCACGTGCCGTAAGCTTAGATGTGCGGATGGTGTAATGGATAAAATCTCGAAATTGGAATTCAGCTCGCCGATTTCCAACTCCAATCGGACTCGTTATATTCGCACACGTGAAAGGTATGGATCCACTTTTTTCCTCCAGCTATGAGTTAATTAGTAGGACTTGTATAAGTAAATCATTTTTATCTTGAAAAGATTCTTACAATTTAAAAATATTTCCTAATTTTTAAATAATTTGAAAACAGGTTGATAAGCCATGAAAAACAAATCAATTTAGGAATTTAGGCACAGTACGAGATTGGCCAGTTTACAATTGAAATGTTTAGATGTAACTGTTATTCCTATGCTATCAGTTTTTTTCTCGCACTTCCTGCTCGTGGAAATCTCTTGCAGCTTCTTGATTTCTAGTCAAGTTTGATCTTCAAAAACGTAAATGCAATGTTAATCGTTACCTTGTCTTTTTAATTCCTGTTCTTTTATTTTTCTCACTCCTTAATAATATTCTTTTCTTTTCCTCTTTCGCTCCTTAATAATATTCTTTTCTTTTTCTCTTTCGCTCCTTAATAATGTTCTTTTCTTTTTCTCTTTCGCTCCTTAATAATGTTCTTTTCTTTTTCTCTTTCGCTCCTTAATAATATTATTTTCTTTTTCTTTTTCTCCTCTTCTTTCATTTAGTCGCTTTATTGCCTTCCTTGGGATGAAATGATTAAAAACAATTGTTTCCTTAATATAATAATAGTTTCGAATGATCTGAATCGTTTTTACAGTGAGAATTGTTCAGTCACTGTTAGTATTGTGCTTGTTTTTTTATGTGATTACTGATAAATTTCGTATGTGATAAGTTAATCTACGATTGAGTGTGGTGTTTGGGTGAGCAGTTTAATGGTGTTTTTTGTATCATTGGTATTGGACACGAGGATGCATACACAACATTATTTTTACATAGTGGATAT
>OZ010587.1:37497838-37590338 GCA_963932145.1 Acanthosepion lycidas
GATTCTAATATATTTAATGTATGTAATGCTTGTATATATACATTATATATGTTCCAAAGGTTGACATAGGTTTTCTATAAAATACTCTCGTGGCATACACCTCAAATAGCCTCTGACAACAAGTTCAGCTTCAAACAAGAGTAGAACCAAAGGCGTACCACTAGGGCCTCATAACCACCTGCTTCAGGGAGTTGCATCTCGTCAGTCCGAGAATGCAACCACTCTAGGGGATACAAATCATGCTTTTAAAACCTATGCTGCATTGCCGCCGTATATAAACATGGATTGGCCATGGAAATAAATCCAGACAGAAAAGCCGAAGACGGTTGGTAGACAAACTTCTGGCAACTTCTAAAACCCGGCCACAAATTAAATGCCCTGTGTTTCTTTAGATCTTGTCAGTATGGCCGAGAGGGAACACTGTGTTCTGCGCAGTACACGTCTTCCATATACTGTCACCGAGGTCTGCACCATGGTCAATGTTCAGGTCATGCCTCAAATTTGAGGTTGACTTGTTTGCGTTTGTGCATGATACAGACTGCTGCCGCTGAGTGCTGACCTCAGTGTTCGCTTTTACATTTACAGACACTCGATCCATGATATTGAAGATTTTAACTCGTAAATATAGCATACCATAAAACTATTTTTCACACACACACACACTTACACATGCGTGTATGTGTGTGCGAAAAAAAGTATTATTCCGTTAACAATATAGACGAACGATCTGTAAGGATGAGAGCAACACCCGGACTCGCCCGTTCTTGAGGGGAAATTCGCTTCACAATTCCAACACCGGAAACAACGACATTTGCGTATGTATACACACACCGACATGTTTGCGCCCTGTCCCAAATGTTCATATATGTATAAATTTTTGTGAGCTACAATACATACACCTGCATGTATGTATGTCTGCATACGTATGTGTGACATCCCGAAACGGACACAGAAACGAAGAATTTTTCCTCTCACTACCTTCAAATACCGCCATGCATAACCATGAATAGATTCAAAATTTTGAAAATGAATCAGTTTGTCTGACGTTCGCAAGGGTGTGAAACCCAGTCTAACATGATTCCAACTATATATATATATATATATATATATATATATATATATATATATATACATGATGATGTTGCTAAAAAATTATTGAACCGACGAAAAATAGAGACAAAAAGTTTTTGGTCACATACTAAAAAGTGAGTTAGGCTAAGAACATTCCTACTCCAATAAATATATTTCACACATACATTTCAAAGACCCTATTTATACAATCATCCACAACTGTCTGTATATTAAATGCAGCATACTAGTACACACATTTACATACTAACAAGCACCAACACTACACGCACTTATAAAAGCTTTTTCTTATACAGATATAGCATATTTTCCGGCATATAAGACGCATTTTTTTCTAAAAAAATACCATGAAAAACACGTGTGCGTCTTCCAAGACGAATGTAAGGCAACGCCCAGGTTCAAGTAAGCTTGGACAGTCACCTAATTTCCTTCACTGATAGGGACGTGGATTTGTATGTTGAGTCATTACACTATAATGTTAGCTGTCTATCTAATTCAGCCTTTTATATGATGTAACCTCAGTACTTAGCTGTTACAAGTATTTCCAAGACTTTCCTGAAGCCGAGACACAAGTTTAAACATGCTCTGTTTACTAGCAGTGGCAGGAGCCTTTCTGCTCTTGACTATACACAAACAAAATCGAACGAGTGATACATGGCACCAGTATGTTAGGGACGCATGGTGAATGTGCTGTTGTATGAGAACGACTTTTTTTTTCTTAGAAATTTCTTCCCAATATTATGGTGTATCTTCCAAACCGCAGCGTCTTGTAAGCCGGAAAATACTGTAATCGTTTTTATAAAACCTTTTGTAAGATAATCACTAAACTTACGACATAAGCCCACAAAGTTTGTTGGTCTCAGTAATGTTTGTACTCTTATTAACCATACCGATCTCTTTCTTGTCATTCATTTACAGAAGCTCGTTAAGTAGATCAATCGCTGTGTCTCTCTCTCTGTTGCCTTGCCATAAATATGTCCAGTGAGTGTCACATTCTTCAAGTTCTGCTTTCTCTCATTATGTGTCTCAGATTTTCAATCGTCCCTTTCTGATTCTTAACATAAGTGATTTTCTGTTTCTATTTTCCTTAAAACCTCTTCGTTGCTAACCCATGCTCCGTCTATAGTA
This sequence comes from Acanthosepion lycidas, assembly GCA_963932145.1. Taxonomy (NCBI): domain Eukaryota; kingdom Metazoa; phylum Mollusca; class Cephalopoda; order Sepiida; family Sepiidae; genus Acanthosepion; species Acanthosepion lycidas. The sequence goes on from OZ010587.1 coordinate 37,500,056, forward strand.
TTCCGAGTATCCTTCTGTAGAACCACATCCCTGTTGCCTTCTCTCATCTTCTTCTGTGAGGAGATTGTTCTGCATTTATTCATATACGATGTTACATATACATATATTCCATCTCTTTGCACGAAGAACTCTTTTCTTATATGTTCCTATGTCTTACTTATACAAATAAATCCACTTTCTACCCTTAAAATAATATTTACTCCACAGCTATGAAGTAACAGAAATAATGTATAAAGTAATGTCGGCATTTTTAATCATGTATTTTTAAAATCACAGTTATAAATTTTGGTTTTACCAAATATTTGTTTTTTTTTAGATTTGGGTCATTAAAATAAGAAAAAGTTACTAGATTTGTTTTGTTTCAGAATGCATTTATTTGTTTAACTTTATTGATTTTATTTAAAGAAAAAAAATCTTCTTTTTTTTTTTTAATCATTTCACTCCAGACAAGAAAATAATGCCGCTAAGGCTCTAGGTTGCTGAGAGTGAGAGAGCATGAGAGGACTTTAGTGAGGAGAAAGGTCAGTCTAGAAGAGTAGGTTTCAGGAAAACAGAAGACGGTGATTAACGATGCATTTAAACTTTTGAAGATCGTAGGTGGCAAGGAAGAAAGCAACAGGGAGGGAGTTCCACAGGCGGGACGCGAGAGAGAAAAAATAGTATTAGATTTTTTTATCGTTAAAAACGAAACCACGACTTTTTGATTACTATAGCATCGCAGTTACCATTGAGCTACAACGAGTACCCCCACCCAAATAAATGATTTGACAAGATGTTGAAACCCTGATTTAATTAGGAAACTATCGTTAATACTATTTTACGGCGCATGGAAATCTTTGAAATAAAAAATCAATAGTGAGGATCTCGAGACATTGCAACAGGATTATTTGTAGACGTTTTCACCGTAATATTTCGTCTCTTAGCCGGTCAATACGAGTGATTTCGAAATTTCTGATACCAGTCGGGCACAGATATCTCCAGCTATTTCTATCCAGGGAAACTCGCTTGAATTAGTATGAGACACATTGACAACTGTCACTCTGGCTATACATGAAGTCTTTAGGCATTCTGTCATCACTCATCCTTGCAACATGACAAGCTCAGCGAATTTTGTATCAGGAAAGTCTCAGTTCCACCAATGTTGCATTTTGCGAGAACAGCATTGGACAAACTATCGTCAAACGTATAGCCACAGATCGCGCGGAGACAACTTTTGTGAAAGACATGCTGTTGATTGATATGGGACCAAAATGGGCTTCACGATTCTGAGCCATAAACCCGTATTTTGGTGTCCAATTTGATACCTCTCTCATTTCATAGGCGGTGTCGAAGCTTCCAAAATGTAGCTTTGACGATCCAATTTATCATTTCATCATCAAGCGATGCATCTACATTCATCTTACTTCCTAAATATGTAAATGATTTCACATATTTCAAGTTTTTTCCATCAATCTGTAAAGGAGTCTCTAGGATACCATGGATGATTTGTTAGTAAGGTTACTTCTTGATGTTATCGGTCTGGGAAGGTGAAAATCATACTACGAGTTGATCCCAGCCTTGTCAGTGAAATTGGGGAGACGGAACTCTTTGGGTGTCGTCGATGGTTTTATCAGCACGAAGTTACAAGACATCACAAGGGTTTTAGCGTGCTGGACTTGTGCGGACTGTTGATCACGCTAGATAACGCGCTCTCTCTCAAAAACTGTAACTAAGTTCGGCTCCGCATAGCTGCAGTATAAAGCACAGTTGGGTTCTGTGGGCGCGGAACATGCACAAATGTGCCCGGGTAAAATTCTGCAACAGAAAACGGGAATCCTCGGATTCGAGTACCCAGGCATTATATATATATATATATATATATATATATATATATATATTAGGTTGGTGCAAAAATAATGACGTAGTAATGTCGTTTTTGACGTTAAAAAATACGTCAAAAAACGACATTATTACGTCATTATTTTTGCACCGACCTAATATATATATTATACATACATACTTAAACACACACACACAGATATATATATATATATATATATATATATATATATAATGGAAATAAAAGCGACAAGATTTTACCATTCATGATTTAAAAAAATGACCAAGCGACCGGTTTTGCCCTCACTCAACAGAGATGAAAGACTAAATATTACAATATAAAATATAAAGCATGAGAAGCATGTGATGAAATAATGGCGGAACAATCAGATAAAAATAATATCAAGCCCTAACAGACATTCCCTCTGTTTACAGAGGGAATGTCTGTAAGGGCTTCATATTATTTTTGTCTGGACCTGACATACATCATTGCCAATGTCTTCAAACATAATAAAGAATGAGCATGAATAAGGATGGAGAAAAAGTCAATGCTGAAATTGGTGACCCAGCTTGGATTATTTATAAGTTGCTCAGTGATGGCGGAACCGTATGTGTTTTTGATATTGTCACCAGATTGAAATATACCATTCCTAATTTTTCTGGGTACGTGTATACATATATATATATATATATATATATATATATATATATGAAATGTTCATATATATTATTTTTATATTATATATGCGCGGTAGTTATTGAAAAGCGCTAAATATCAGTGATATGGATGCGTATATGCGCCCAATCCCACACTGTTCAAATATGTACTGCAATGACTGGACGTGCGTGTGTGTGTGTGTGTCTGCGTGCGTATGTGTGACGTCCCGAGGAGGACGTAGCGGAGAATTTTTCCTCCCACTACTATCAAACACCGGTATACACAACCATAAATAAATCCAAAATTTCAAAATCAGTTTATCTGACGATCGCAAAGGGCGTGAAACCCAGGGTCGCAAACTCACATCGACGCAACTATATATATATATATATATATATATATATATATATATATATATATATGATAATTGACGCGTGATATTAGTTACCTGTACATAAGAAGCAGAGAGCGTGTACTTAATTCGCACTATTCAGACAAAATGTCAGGCTGTCTCTTTCTGGTTCGTGTTTAATGTTGCCATTTGACTCTTGCAACGAGACAATGTTAAATGGCTTGTAAAAACGATCGTTCGATAAACAGCAATTACTATAGCTGTATCGAATGTCAACTCTTTGTTTCGAAAATAATAAAAATGGATAAAAATCTAACCGGCAGCCAACACTCAGAGAAACGTTTCTGTGTTGTTAGGTACATTTATATTTGAATAATATTCATATGTATCCCCCGCTCACAGACACACACTGACACTCTTGAGGCAGCGCTTACACACACACACTTACACACACAAATAAACGTACATAAACACTCACATCGGCGCTGACGAGCAAAAACTCACGCACGTAAAAAAAAAACATTAACGCAAACTCTACAAAAGTATTCAATAAGTTCGTATGAACTGAATTTTTATGCTAATTTTTTTCAATTTATTTTTTAAATAAAGAAACGTTGCTTTAACAATGATATTGGGTTATATTGAAAGATATGCGAAATGTTCATGTACAGGTTGTGATGAGTAAATTGTCGCCATTTTATATTTTTGATTTCGCGCATGCGCTATGTTTTTTTATTGATTTTATTAACTGCACAGTATAGTAGGATCAGTTGGGCACCGTCTATGAAAAAAAGAGCACTATGATGCAATTTACACCTCCAGAAATTTGGAAACGTCATTATGTACTGCTTGACATTCGCGCCGGAAGGTCAAATACGAATATTTCAGTGGGTCTGGATGTCAATCTGAGGACAGTGCAGAGGATTCGGAAAGGGTTGGACTAGTCTAATGGTAATTCTGAAGGGGTTTCGAATGATCACTAGCAATGGCGACGTTATGCCTCCATTCATCTTCCCACAGGGCCTCAGACTTAACACTGAGGGGTCTAAATCAAGTGCCTTGAGGAGGGAGTGCTGTGTCAAGAGCGTGGCTGTTGGAAGACCCTATCTCTGGAAACAAGACTCTGCACCATGTCATGCAAGAAGGAGAACCCAGTCATGGCAGTCAGAAATTCTGTGAGCACATCGCCCGTCACCCAACTTTCCAGACTGCAACCCCCTTAATTATGATGTGTGGGGCGCAGTTGAGCGAGAGACCAACAAAATTCCTTGTAACACCAAAGTTGAACTGAATTTTAAGGATTATGGCAGCATTCACCAACTTAAACAAGTAGAGTGTGCAAAAGAATTGCAGTCCATGGTTGAAGGCAATGGTGATTTTATTGATTAAATTTACCCTTTCGTATTTCAAGATATTTTTGTGTAATTTTGTTGAATATATCCATTATAATGAGATATCACTGTTATTTTCATTTTTGAGTAATTTAGACGACAATTTGTCCACCCAACACTATATATATATATATATATATATATATATATATATATATATATATACAGCGTGTATCAAAAAATACTTTTATAAACTTTGGGTATGGGTTCCTCACACCAAAACATATAACTTGGTCATCCTCGACATCCTGAAGAATGTATTCTTCGGGGTCAGGAGTACGAGCGGATCTCGGTCTTACTCATATCATAATTTGTGATGCCATTTGTCTTTTTCTCAGGAAACCGATGATAAATAGCAGCAAAGGTTGGATGCCTCGGCTGTCACCGGTCTGGAAACACAATATGATACAGCCGTGCAACCTCACGTCCATTACCATTCGCGCATCAGTATGTAAAAATCATATCTGTCAGCACACAATGTGAATATCCTGCCATTGTTAAAGGGAACACGTCTCAGTTGACTCACTACAATACACGTTAAACGTTGAATACAGACGAGCCACAAAAGTACACGAATGATAATTTCATCTAGTACAGCGCCATATACTGTAAACTTTCTTTGAACTTAATAACTCAAAAACGGAGGATTTGCGGATATTTATTTGGCCTCTTGTGCTTGTGTGGAACCTGCCGCAAAAGTTTGTAAAACTATTTTTGATACACTCCCTCTTAGGCTGTCCGTCCTTTCTGACGACGAAGCTGTCCTTCCATCTCCGCCCGTCTTCTGTGGGCTGCCAAATGAGATAGCAGCCCGATCCGCGAACAACAAGTTCTTGGGTACAGGTGGCAGGGAAACATGACCGGTGCTGAATTGGCAGGTTGCAGATGACGCTAGCGTCGCCTCCCCTCGAGCGCTCCTCGTCTCTCCTCCTCGAAATGCGCAACTCCGACGTCTGATCCGATCTCTTTCGACGTTCTCCAGTTGGGTCAATATTGCAGGAGACAAGAGCACACTTAAGGTAGTACCGAAACCGTTTCTTTAAGCCCTCACGTGGGCGACTGCCGGTCTGGAGCTTTCCGTAGAATACATTTTTTTTTGGTGGGGAGGCGACTGCCCGACATCCGCACAACATGACCAACCCAACGTAGAAGGCGTTGTCGGTTGATGGGCTCCATGCTGACGACCTCCACACGTTGAAGAACCTCGGTGTGGGGGATTATATCCCTCCAAGCAACGTGCAATATTCGCTGAAGGCAGCGGATGTGGAATGTCTCAAACAGCTTTATTTGTCAACGATACAACGATCCAACATTCACAGCCGTAGAGCAGTGTTCAAGTTTCATTGAATAATATAGACATGTTATGTCTATTTTATACCTGATCATTTCCACTTATCTAATCAATTTCTTGATGTTAAGAGGAAATTCATATATATATATATATATATATATATATATATATATATATATATATATATATATATATATATATAACAAACGGAATACCGGCTACTTCTCAACTTTTAATTTCTTTTCCACAGAATATAAAATATAATTTCGTTACATCCGGTATTAATTGCAAAAATTAAAATAAAAGTCTGGTATCAAATAGTTTTTTTTAATCCGGTATTAATGTTTTTAGAAAATCCGGTATTAATTACAGGTTATATATAATCTGTAAGTTACTGTTCCATCGTAGATTAATTTGAACTCTCAATTTCTCCTTCTTTAAATCTACTGTGATGACAATTGTGCTACCCACAAATTCACCACATATCCGCAAAGTCTGATACAATGCAATTTAAGTTTGTGTTTTCTCAATAAAATTGCTATTTTCCAAATGATAAAATGCTCAGGATATACATATATCAGAATTACAACTGATGCTTTTCCTTGTATAATATCTATCGCTATTTAAGATATTGACAAGGAGTGTCAGCCTTAATTATGCAAACAAACGAAGTGCAACATCATTATCTATTTAAAAATAAATTCAAAAGGCAAAAGAGAAATATTTTGATTAACACAATAACCCATAAAACTGAATAACTTCTTATAATATTATGTCACGTCAACCACATTTTAGCACTTTTTTTGTATTAGTCTTTCATTTATTAATTTTGCTTTGACTGAGTTATTTACAGCCGTTTTCATTACTTCCAAGAGATCTTCTTTGCTTTAATATATTAAATATTTTTTCCTATTAATTTAATTTTAATTTTGAACCGCAAGCTTTTTCTTGAATTAATTCGGTGTCTTTCAAGTACTTAATTGGTAAAGTGGCAATTGTAAGTTGTTTTTTCAAATAACTTATAATAATTCCCTACATTTATTGGGAGACGATCCTAAATTTAAAGGGACTTATAATTTTACTACCTTCACTATGTAACTAAAACATTTTACTCAACCTCATACTTGCTGTCTATCAAGCTGTGTTGATTGACGATTTTCCATGAAGGATACAGTGTCTTTCTCAGACGTCACGTCTATCCATTTTCACTTTACAATAAAACTACTGTTGATAAATAAGTTTTCATATACTTCTTCATCTAATTTACTCATTTCTCTCTTTATGATCGTTACTTAAGGGTGGTAGGTTATTTGCATTTATGTCTTTAGCTATTGTTCTTAATATACTACAACTTTTTCTCTGTTTCTATTCCCGACATCAAGTTCTTCAAATATTTTATCGTTGGTAAATCAAATTTTCTTGATTTTAAATTAAATCTTTCTCAAACTTTTTTTGTAACATTTTTCATTTTTTATTTTGCCCATTTTTACGATTTTTTTATTCTTCGCTGAAATGCGTTTAACTTTTCCGCGATTTCCATAATTTAAACATTTCAAAATATCTTGATTCTCTTTGGAGCTATATTTTTACCACTCCTGAAAATATTTATATATCTGAAATTAAAAAAAATAATAACGTAATAACTATAAAAAAAATTTATATTTTTTACAATGTGACGAATAAACGACGATTCGCCTAATAGAATCTGACACCAGAAAATGTTTTCTAAAAAATTGTTTTTAATAATAAAAGTTATTCTGAAATTAGCATGTTCTACTTATCATAGTCACTGTGAAAAACATGGATTTGTACAATAAAATTTGACTTAGTAGCAAACGTATGTCTATTCTAAATCCGAATTAAAAATACAAATCATTGCATTTCTGAAGCAAATGAGAGAAGAGTTGAAACCCAGTGACTTACATGAGTTGTACATTAACAACTAAAGGATATTCAGTTCTTTTAGCTTAGACCGCGCGCTCTAAACACGCCCATGTAAACCAGAACAGCGAAGGAATAGCGATGTCAATGTAATAGAGAAAGACGTGTTGAACATGACAACAAGGGTGTTTTAGAAATAACAGTAGACAAGGAAGAAACCAACTGGAAAATAGAAAAACGAAACAATCTGAAACATTTGTTTGCAACTGGAAGGAAGTAGAAAAGGGATGATTTTTATCGTTAGCTCACTGAAAATTGTTTCCTCGATAAATTCACTGACCTGGTTGTGAGTAAAAAATAGCAGCATAGTAAAACTTTCATATATATATATATATATATATATATATATATATATATATATATATATATATATATACAGGGAGAGAGGGTAAATTGTCGCCATTTTATTTTTTTAATTTTGCACATGAGCGTTTGTTTTTGATTTTGTCGACTGCACAGTATAGTGGGATCATTAGTGCACTGTCTATGAGAAAAAGAGCACCATGATGCAATTTACTCCGCTAGAAATTTGGAAACAGTGTTTGGTGTCAATCTGATGACCGTGCTGAGGATTAGAAAAGAGTTGAACGAGTCTAATGATGATTACGAAAGTACACTAGCTTGGATAACTCACTTTGATCGTTCTGATAAAAAACGAACACCCGAATTTGTTGATGAGGACACCAGACTCAACACCGAGGCCGACAACAATTGCTTTGAGGAGATAATGCTGGCCTGTGCCAAGGCTGCTGAAGACACTATGTCTGCCAACAGGACTCATGTCACACAATCAGTAGAACGTAGTCATGGCTGTCAGACAATTTCTGCGACCACATCTCCCGTTACATCTGGCCACCTAATACCCCAGATTGCAACCAACTTGATTATTATGTGTGGGGCACACTTGAGCTAGAGATCAACAAAACTTCTTGTAACACCAAAGATGAACTGAAGGCAATGATTATGGAAACATTCACCAACTTAAAAAAAAAAAGGAGAGCGTCCAAAATAATTGCAGGATATTCCGAAGTCGTCTGGGAACCATGGTTAATGCCAATGACAATTTTATTGAGTAAATTCACTCTTTCGTATTTCAAAATATATTTGTGTAATTTTAATAAAATGAGACATCAGTATTATTTTCATGTTTGCGTTATCCATAAGACAATTTATCCATCGCACCCTCTGTGTGTGTGTGTGTGTGTCTATATATATATATATATAGAGAGAGAGAGAGAGAGAGAGGGAGGGAGAGAGAGAATTTTTTTCTTCTTGTCTCTTTTTGTCACACACACACACACATATATTTATATATATGAATAAAAAGAAAGAAGAGGAAAAACTACACTTAGCCGACAAATTTAGTCCTTTGACGGACATTATCAAGTCAATGTAGGATTTATTTTGTTGCATATGTTTATATACAAAAGCGAGGGATATCATTGGTTTATCAAGACTTTTAAATTTGAGAACATTCATGAATTTTCGTCAGGTTGTTGAAAGGTCAATCAAAACATGTGGAGGATAGAAAGTGTCATAATTCAAAGTCTGTCAAAAACTATGAGAGTAATATTCAAGAGTTTTTTTTTTTTTTTAATGAATATTGTTTAGATTGTGATTAGATTGTTATGGTATGGGATAGATGTATGTGCTGAGGATATTCGAAGGCTTTTCTTTTGATTTTTCAACATATTTGTGGTTGTATATGTTGGCTTAGGAAAGTAGTAATTCTTTCAGGAAAGGTGACATTGAGAAAAAAACTGCGTCTTTTGTGTATAAGCACGTGCAATAAAATAAATCCTACATAGCCTTGATCAAGTCCCACAGAGAGTGAAACGCGCCAGCTCAGGATAGTATTTCCTCTTGTCACTTTTTTATTCATTTTGTTCATTTACAAATACACTCCATCTTATATATATATATATATATATATATATATATATATATATATATATATATATATATATATATATGTGTGTGTGTGCATCTCATTGTCCGATTCTAGAATTTCGTGTCACCCGCTCATCATGGTAAGATGTTTAATAATTCTATTGAATTATTACCAGATATCATATTTATACTTCTCAAATGAAGCGCTAATGCTAGAGTTCAGATTTAAAATTTAAAATACATACCAACGCTTGAATCCGTTTAAAATATAAGAAAATTTAAGTATTTACTTGCTACTAAAATGTTCGATATTTTATATAATTTCTTCTTATGAAATATAATTCTCTAAATATTTTTACTGTAATCATCTTATAAAAGTTTCTTTTTTCAATTTAATTGTATATTTATCTTGCTTTGATATAGGTAGGTTTTAAACGAATAATTCAAATTGGTAGTCTCCACTGAAACTTAAATAAAAACAATATTAATAATAAAACATGATCAGTAATAAATAAAATAATAATGAACAAAATATCCGTACTAAGCTTTTCAGCGTTTTCTCTGAAAAAAATTTCTTCATCGTATAATAATAATAATAATAATAATAATAATAATAATAGAAGAAGAAGAAGAAGAAGAAGAAGAAGAACCCTTCCTCAGTAATAAAAGAAGTCAACAAATTCAAAAGGTTTGCAAGTCAAAGATAATATACCAACGGCAGCGCCAAAGAACCTAAAAAGAAAACAAAAGTAAATGCAATGAACCAAATGTAGAAACAATGGTAAAATAATCCTCTTCGTGGTCAATACTTTGCTTGTACCAAATAAGCTGATGTAGACAAATCCCGTACTCATCAGTGGGTAAATAGAGCATGATTAAATGCTGAAACAGAAGGTTTTACTATTGCTACACAGGACCAATGCTTGCTAACTAGAAATTAATAAGCTCACATACTGAAAAATTGTAAAAAATAACCCTCAAATGCAGATTCTGTGATAAATATCTAACTGACCATCTTGTATCGCGTTACAGAGTTGGTCAAAATATACAACTATTACGGGAATGAAACTACAAGTAACTGGTATGAATATCACCCAGGCCTGGTTACAAAAATAGGACCTGTAACAATTTTATGGGACTTTACGATACACCCAGATGGAACAGTCAGAACTAATCACCCAGGCATTGTGATCAAAGACCACAAAAACAGAATATGTTTTCTAATTGACACGACAGTCCCTACAGATTGCGATGTATCTTTGATGATCTTCAAATAACTATCAAAATGCAAAGACCTTGAAATAGAAATCTCAAAAATGTGGCACATGAGGACATCAACAATTCCTTTTGTAGTTAGAGCCCTCGGATTGATTGGAAAAGGTTTTGGTAGATTCGTTGAAGGGATTCATGCTAGCCTTAAAGAAATACAAGTGTACTCACAATACAGCTCACGCACTACGAATAGTTTTATCTATGTAAAATGTGTATGATCTTTGTTTTTTTGTTTTTTGTTGTTGTTTACTTTTTGTTATCTTTTCAAAAATATGATCAGTGAAAAATGCCATGAAGCCATTTCTGACCTTAGGTCTCTGGTTGAGAACAACAACAACAATAATAATAATAATCGGTCTTATAAATATTGACAATTATTTCGCAATATTTATTATATAATTTTATTGTATTATTTATTACTCTCTATTATTTATCATTTAAACGATTGGAATAATAATAATAATAATAATAATAATAATAATAATAATAATAATAATAATAATAATAATAATAATAATAATAATGTAGCATCTTTGAATGATACTTTTCCTGTAGTTTGATATGATTCTAAATCCTATTAACTCAAGTTAATTCCTTTCTTTTCAGTTCCCTTTTCTCTCCTCTTTTTTTTTTTTGTTTTAACTTGTATTTCAATTTTTAAGCCCCCCCCCCGACCTTAAACGGACATCCGTGTCCATTTTTCTCTTTTCTTTTTTAAATTTTTTCTCTTACCCTAGGCATCCCATATCTCTGTCGGTGCGTGTATATGTACATGTTTGCTAATATCTCTCTCTCTCTCTCTATATATATATATATATATATATATATATATATATATATATATATATATATATATAGAATGTACATGTGTATGAATCCGCATTGACAGGGATCATATTGTATTATATTTGTTTTTTTTCATGGCTACAGGTGTAATTTTCCTACAATGCTCTGCCCTTTGACTATCATCTCTTTTAGCGGCTAGTAAGTTGAGAGATGAGCGGAAAATTATAACTTTTATTCCCTTGCTCCTACCCCTTTGTTGAATGAATTCTTTGATATTCCCCCCCTACCAATCTGTAGTATAAGTCCAGCCTACCCCATAAAATTTGATAAGTATCTGTCGTTGGTAACGGAAAATTGAACATTTGTGGAAAGTTACTTGTGCCATGCAATTCACTTTCTTTCTTCTTTTTATTATGTCTATATACTAAAATCTAATTATCCCCCTTGGAGTGGTCACTCGGATTTATACTAAATTAAAACTTAGTATTGTCTACCCCACCGAATACCATACACTGTTATGAACTATTCTAACTTCGATATATTAATAAACCCACAATCTCATTGTCTTAGCGTGCTCTTGGACCTTCTTCGAGACTCGTCCTAAAGCTGGTAACCTGAACACAATTACCCCTTGGCGATCAAAGTTAAAAAGCATCTCTACCAATTTCAATGAATACGAATATTTCATACCGGATCGGCCGTCAACTGGAACAACAAGGGCCGCGTTCCTCAGAGAGGAACCAGTCTGAGGACAAAAAGTCTGTCACTGGAACAAACTCTTCCACACACGAAGAGACACTAGGTCACCAAACCCGGATTATCGCCAACCTTGGACCAAGTGACTCAATACCAAATCGACTAGTAAAATGGAGAAATGGAGCCGCGAAGAGTATCGAGAAATCATGACATCCTTCTTCACTGCACTCGAAAACCCAGCAAAGAACACCACGAATCAAACATACCAAATATGGAGAAGTATGGTGGGAAATGATATAAGACCTAACCTCAATCCAAACATGCTTGCCAATGTCCGTAGGGATATCATGCGAAACAACAGACTCTCAAAAGCAGAAATAGATAAGATAAAATTATATATAAGACAAAATACTATGACCCATCACTCAAACTCTATTGAGACGAATGTAAAAATAAGGAATGCGACAGAGGATGAGGTGGACGCTAAAGCGAATTAAATACGAAATAATCTCCCAGGAAATGAAACCCAAGACTCTACCTTAGACACAACCTGCAGTTCTCCAGAAATTGTCACTGAAGATGACTCCAGGTACATTAAGTTAGAATTCCTTGAAAACCACGAAGCTGAAATCACCGAAGCAAAAAATGACGTCATCCAAGTACTCAGCAGAGTAACTTTCATACAATTGTCAGACAGAGACCAGCTCCCGAAAATCCATATGACGAATTCCAAGCACATCGTGAAAATTTACAATGCTGCCCTGGAAGCACTGTTAACAGATAAACCACCGGGAAACATCACAGAAGTTAACAACGTCATATACGCAACAGCTCTAGCAGCGACTCGGAAGCTTGGGGTCAAGACAATAAATAAAATTAACAGACACAGAGAACCAGCTTGGAAAACCAAACTGATACGAGAAATAAAACAAATCAGATTTGAGCTTTCTATATTAGATGAGCTCACCAGAAACCCTAATATTTCCACACGTAAATCCAAAAAGATCAAGCGGAAATATAGCATTAAATCCCTAATTGATATTCCATCAATCAAGGAAATGCTGAAACAGAAACTTCAGCTAAAGGCACAGAGAACAAGACGACACGAAAAACGTTGTAGGTTCTATCGCCAAAATAAAATATTCCGAACAGATCTTAAGAAATTTTACAGGGAAATTGGAAAAACACCTATACATGTCGAAACGCCACCATCGATTGATAATATAGACATTTTGGGAAAATATTTGGAGCAGCCTAAAGGAATATAACCCAAATGCAGAATGGATACGGCGTGAGTAAGAACGACTGCTGGATACACCTCTGAAAGAATGGGAGAATATATCCACAGATGATGTTAGGCAAGCTCTAACGAAATCCCAAAAAGGAAATCCCCAGGAAATGAGAAGTTGCCCAATTTCTGGCTGTATCATCTCTCATCTACCTATGAAATTCTTGCAAAAACATTATCAACGCTTGTAAATAATCCCAATAAAATCCCGGAATGGGTTACTGAAGGTATTACATACCTCATACCAAAAACAACTGAAACAGACGACCCGAAAAATTATAGACCGATAATATGTCTCTCCACAACGTATAAGTTGATCACGTCTGTACTGACGAACCGTACTTATTCCTTTTTCGAAACAAACAGCATTCTCCCGCTGGAACAGAAGGGATGCAGAAGAGGTTCATATGGCTTCAAAGATCAACTTCTGATAAATAAAATGATCCTGGAAAATGGCAGGAGACGACGCAGAAATCTCAGTGCAGCGTGGATTGATTATCGTAAAGCCTTTGATAGTGTCCCACATTCTTGGATCCCTAAGACTTTGGAAATGTACAAAGTCTCCCCTGTGGTATTAAATTTCCTTAAGCACATCATGGGAATGTGGAACACCAAACTATACCTTAGTCACACCGGGGGCACTGCCATATCCAACCGTGGAATCTGAATATCCGACGTGGAATCTTTCAAGGAGACTCTCTGTCACCCCTTCTGTTTTGTTTATCCTTAATCCCTCTTACACAGAACTGAAGAACAGTAGCTATGGTTACAAAATAAATAAGAAAATATTCAATCACCTACTCTACATGGATGATCTCAAACTCTTTGCCAAAGACGAGAATGAGTTGAAAGGCCTCCTCAATATTGTAAAATACTTCAGTGACGACACAGGTATGGACTTCGGATTAGATAAATGTGCAAAAGTAACATTCAAGAAAGGTAGAATTACAGAAACACCCTTAATAGATTTAGATTTTGTCACAAAGATTAGGGAATTGGAGCATGATGAAGCATATAAGTACCTAGGAATTAGCGAAGGAGATGGCATACAACACCCCCAAATGAAGGAAAAAATAAGAAAAGAGTACTACAGGCGTGTACGTCTGGTACTAAATACTGAACTAAACTCAAAAAATAGAATATCAGCTATAAATACATTGGCTGTCCCAGTGGTGCAATACAGCTTTAATGTCCTTAACTGGACCATAGCTGAAATTAAGCGAATGGACGCCAAAACGAGAAAGCTTTTCACTTGCTATCGCATGCATCATCCCAAAGCTGATGTTGATCGTCTGTATGTGCCCAGATCCGAAGGAGGCAGAGGATTAGTTCAACTAGAACTGTCCTACAAAACTACAACAATTGGCCTCCAAAGATACTTGGAAACTACAGAAGACTGGATGATGGAAGTAGTAAGCGTCTTTACTCCGTAATGAAAGAAGCCAACAAATTCAAAATGGAGTTTCAAATGGGCGTAGAGATGCAACTACAGCACAATACACCGGCTGAAACTGCAAAATACTTAAAAAAGACAGCAAAGACGAATGCAACCGACCAGATACAGAAGCGATGGCAAGATAAACCACTTCATGGCCAATACTCTGCCCGTACCAAACAAGCTGATGTAGACAAAACCCGTGCCCATCAGTGGCTACGCAGTGCAGGGTTGAAAGCGGAAACTGAAGGTTTTATCCTTGCTGCGCAGGACCAATGCTTGCTAACTAGGAATTATCAAGCACATATACTAAAATATTGTGTCAGCCCAAAATGCAGATTCTGTGATAAATATCTTGAAACGATTGATCATCTTGTATCAGGTTGCACGATGTTGGCACCCACTGGATTTAAAACCCGACATGACAAAGTGGGCCAATATCTGCACTGGAAAATCTGCAACTTCTACGGGAAGGAAACTGAAAGAAACTGGTATGAACACCACCCAGACCCGGTTACGGAGATAGAACCTGTTACAATTCTATGGGACTACACAATACACACTGACAGAACAATCAAGGCCAACCGCCCACCCAGATATTGTTATTAAAGACCACAAACAAAAACGGTGCCTCCTTATTGATATGGCAGTCCCTGCTGACTGCAATGTATCTTTGAAGATATTCAAAAAGCTGTCAAAAGGACCTTGAAATAGAAATCTCGAAAATGTGGCATATGGGAACATCAACAATCCCTGTTGTAGTTGGAGCCCTAGGACTGGTTGGAAAAGATTGCAGTAGACTAATTGAAGGGATTCCTGGAAGCCCATGCCTCAAGGAGATACAAAAAATTGTTCTGACAAGTACAGCCCACACTTTACGAAGGGCTTTATCTATGTAATTTCTTCTTTTTTTTTTTTTTTCTTTATTTTTTTGTAAGTGGAAAGTGTCATGATGCCATTTCTAAACTTAGGTCCCTGGGCGGGACCCGGAAAGAAATGTGTAAGCGCCAGAAATCAAAGAAAATAAAAAATAATAATAATAGTAATCGGTCTCATAAATATTTACGATTATTTCGTAATATTTATTATATATTATTTATTGCATTATTTATTTAAACAACTGAAATAACAACAACAACAACAACAATAATAATAATAATAATAATAATAATAATAATAATAACAATTGAAATAATAATAATAATAATAATAATCGTTATAACAGAGGAGGATACGCTTATTCTGATGCCCAGCTGTTCAAAAATATATCTCTTAGTTCATCCTGAATGGCACCGAAATACGCGGGTACTCCATGTGTTGTGATTCCGAGGTTCTCATCAGTGTGGCGTTCAGCCTCGAGACAACAACTCCAGCGAGTTTCGACTGGCTATGTATTAACTCTGCACACGTGATTGAACAACTGGCAGTATATATTTAGTGCAGTGAGCATAGATTTCTAGCCTGAAGTCAATGGCCAGGGCGGAATTTTAACCCGATTGTATCAACGGACACGTGACCGTGATCAAGTCGAGGCTTCATGGTGGAGGATATCGGCTGTAGTTTGTGTTAGACATTTTGACGGTCGTCTTCGAGTATAGAATCCAGAGGTTAGCAGTGAATATTTTGGAGACAGTAGGAAAGCGTAGTTCAGGTTAGCAGTGGATATCGCAGCAAAGTAGCAGAGCGTAGTACTTCCTTCTGTCATCTTCGCCTGACAAGTTGGCACTGGTCATTCGAGTAAACAAAAATGGCCGCCTTTATACACGACAGATAAAATGTTCTGCGGCTTTGAATTGGTTAACCTTCTATTGGTGGACTATAAAGGGATTTAAGTCATTTTGACTGGCTCACTAGTTATATAACATATACACAAAAAACTGTAACAGTTTGACCTACAGGAGGATTAGGCTTATGCCAATGTCTACTTACCCAAGATACGCAACACTTGAATGAATACTTACCAAAACACGTGCAGATAGTTAGCCCGATCTAGTCATGAGATTGATGATGAGGATGTTATTGAAAAGATGTAGAAGAAGAAATCTACCCAGAGTTCTTAGGTAAACTTTTTCTTGACTCGAAAGTAAAAAAAAAACTTCATCGTCAATGGCCTCCCAAGAAATGTGTAATACTAAAAAATTAATGGTTAAATACATATCAGATAGATAGATAGATAGATAGATAGATAGATAGATATGATTACACTATATATATATATATATATATATATATATATATATATATATATATATATATATAGAGAGAGAGAGAGAGATAGATAGATAGATAGATAGATAGATAGGGGGGTAAATTGTCTCCATTTTATATTTTCAATTTCGCGCATGCGCGTTGTTTGTTTTTGATTTTGTTGACTGCAGTAAATAGTTGGGTACCAGTCAGTTAGAAAAAGAACACCATGATGCAATTTACTCCTCCAGAAATTATGAAACGGTATGCTGTACTGGTTAATATTCTCGCTGGAAGCTTTAATGTGAACATTTCATAGTATTTGGGCGTCAATCTGAGGACTGTGTAGAGGCTGAATGAGTCTAATGGCAATAATGAATGTGGTTGTTTTGATAAAAAAAAAAAAAACTTTCCCATTTATTACTGGACGCCGTTGAGCGAGAGACTAACAAAATTCCTTGTAGCATCAAAAGTTAAGTAAGGATTATGGCAGAATTCACCATTCAAGTAGTCCGTCCAGAAGAGTTGTAGGAGATTCCGAATTCGTCTGGAGCCAATGGCGATATTATTGAATAAATTTACTCTTTAGTATTTCAATTTTTGTGTAATATTGGTAAATAAATTTGTTAAAATGAGATGTCAGTGCTATTTTCATTTCTGTGTAATTTAGACGACAATTTATCCATCGCACCATATATACATATATATATATATATATATATATATATATAGCAAGCGTCTGCAACAGGAATTGGCTAGCTGCCCTAGTAGACAGGAATCATCGAATATGAATGGCCAGCTATATATATATATATATATATATATATATATATATATATATCAGTGTGTGTGTGTGTGTGTATAGCTGGCCACATTTGCTTAGGCGCATTTGCGTTTATTCAACAGCCGCAGAGCCCACCTGTTTATACTGCAACTATGCTGAGCAGACCGTAGTTACTGTTTCTGGGAAAGACCGTGTTACCTAGCGTGATCAACAATTTGAACAAGGCCAACATGCTTAAGCCCTCGTCCACGATGACTTGTGATTTCGTGATAGTACAGCTCGGGTTCCGTCTACCCAATTTCACTAACAAGGCTTGGTTCAACACGTGGTATTGTTTTCAGGTACTTTGCGAAGGTTCCGCACACTGGATCGACCCCTCCAAAACAATAACTTCAGGGAGTTTCCTTCTTGACAAATCGACCATATATATATATATATATATATATATATATATATATATATATATATATATATATATATATATATTAAATTAAAAAAAGACCATTTTAAGGTTCCATGTAATAAATTATTTCACCACAGCCTTTTAAAGGACTGTGGATCATCAGACTTTACTTCCAAATAAAAAATGAAAAGAAAATTTACACATTTTTGACGGGCCTTATTAAACATATGCAAATTAACGAAGTGAGGAAGTGACGGGGGAGTAAGAAGACATGAGTTAGTTAGCAGATATTGACACATTTAAACGGTTAACTTAACGGAAGTTATATATTGATATCGAAGGGGTAGAGAAGAAAAAACCATAGAGAGAAAAAGAGAGAAGGAAGTTATGACAGAAGATGTCACTAATGTTCTTTGTAAAAAAAGGCTAGAAACAGACGCTGTTATTTTGCTTTACTCTGAAAGTGTTATTTTGGGGGTTCATAAAGATTATAATGTTTGATATAAATTTGAATGACTCTAGACTGTCTACAAATAATTTAATTTGATGTTTGTTAGTGATTTAAATTTATTTTTAAATTTTGCGAATTTTCTATGAAATAGTCGATTAGAAAAATATTCATAGAAAGTACATTAAAAGAATAAAATTTTATTTTAAAATATAAGTTTAATTCTAGTAATCTTTTTTTTTAATCTCTTTAAAAAAATTTATTATTGATTATTAAGTTGACAACTCTATGCGTTTGAATTTTGTTCATGAATTTAACTCGTGATAGGTAATCTCTTTTACTTAAATTTATTTAATATGGGGTGATATTTGAAGGTAATATTAAAAATCTTGCTCTGTCATATACTGTATACACACCCATGCAAATATCACATATACACACGTTCCTTTACATATTCAATCACTCATACAGGTACCCATGTGCCGAAATACACAGGTAGCTTCATGTATTAACATCTACCTAAATAGCGAAAATTTTTCCAATTTAAATATTTTATCATCAATAATGATTATTAAAAGGTAATATATTTCAATTTAAATTAAATAATCAATTTAAAAAAATTTCCTCCATATTATAAAGAATTTTAAACTCACACTTCCAATTGGAGAATATTAAATGAGAAAATGAGATAAAACACTAATAACAGAACTATAAGTCCTTCTATTATAATATTCTATGTATCCATAAATATACGTCTACACACATATCCGTACACATACATACATACATACATACATATACATACATATACATATATATACATAGATTCACATATACACATACACACACACACACATATATATATATGTATATACTCATACATACATACACATGTAGATATACACATACACACATACATACATACACATTTACATAGACACACACATATACCCACATATATACCCACAAATATATATATAACTACATATACACATACATATACACATATATACACATATACACACATATACATATACACATATGCACACATATATACATACACACAAATATATACAGATACATATATACACCCACATGTGTGTGCATGCAAAAAACATATCAAAATCCATACTTAATTACCTTATTATATCTATATTCTCCCATATTATATATATGACCTCACAACTTCTTATATTTATACATACATACATACACTATCTATGGAACGACATACATGTACCCATCTATATATATACACACCCACACTCAGACATACATATATAGAAATTATAAAAAATTGTATACATACACATCCACACATATACATGTACCCACATACCCACACATACACACATATACCCCCATATATACATATAACTACATATAAAAAAGGTCACCTATATACATACAAGTATATATACATACATATCCATAACCATACCCACCCACTCCAAAAATGTGCTCACAATACACAAAAATAGCACATGCATGACTATGTTTCCATATTAACGCATATACATATACATATCAAAAGACATATCAATGTTCAAGTTCAATTACATAGTTATATACATACAGTTGTGTTCGCACTTATGTGTGCATAGCAACATTTCCAAAAACAAAAAACCAAGATCATGTAATATTAGTCTTCCTATATAGTTATTCCTAAATATATTTAGTTAGATTTAGGTTGTTCTTATGTCGGCATTTAAAAATTAGTTCAATGATTGTTTAGTAATAAATCCGGATCTTTATGTTTTATTATGAGGATTTTTTCTTTTAAGCATAAGTCGCATCTGTCTCTGAAATTTATTGGAGTTCTGGCTCTCGAGATTATCTTCCACTTTATTTGTGGGGTTAAGCCACCATCCAACAAATCCCAATAATGCTTTGACAGCGCCGTTTGGTTCTTTTTACATTTATCTTTGAAGAACTGGCGATGATTACAAAGTCAATGTTTCCAACTTCCCGCCGATATTCCTATGTATATCCTTTTCTGCTCAAAATTCTCTTTGAGGAAAAGATTCCTTTAAAAGGGCTGTGGTGAAATAATTTATTACATGGAACCTTAAAGTGGTCTGTTTTTATTTAAATTATTTGCTCTGGATTTACATTGAGCTCTCTGGATTTTATCCTCCTCAGGTTTACCTATACGGATTACCTAGTTTTTCATAAACTAATTAGCTATATATATATATATATATATATATATATATATATATATATATATATGGTGGGGGAGACTGGTTGAGGCATTAGAACATTCACGCATTGCTTTGTCTACAGTTTTCGTTCTCTTAGACTTGTTGCCACTCAAGGCTAAAGAGCCCAGTCTATCCTGTTATTTAACACGTAGACAAATTCAGGGCTTTTTGAATTACATTCTTTCGAACGTGAACACAACAGACTAGTCCCAAACCTGAACTCGATTCATGGATTTTACTTTTCGCTCCAATATCCGTTAAATTATTCTCACATGCTGATTAATAATATAGCTGCAGTATAAACTAAAAGTTGATTCTCTGGTTATTAAAGAGACAGATATGAGCCTGAGTGGGTGTCTACAACAGGGATTATGTAGTTATCCTAACAAATGGGTTTAATCAGAAATTAATAAGTAGCCATTACACACACAGCCACACACATAGATAGATAGATAGATAGATAGATAGATAGATAGATAGATAGATGTAATTCTTCGCTTCCAGGACTATACAAGTTCAAGTACAAACCAAAAATAATATTATATTATCTAAGTATGTCCACAAATCTTCCCGAGAAATCAACACTATTTTAAAACCGTTCTAAAATGTTTTCTTGTTTTTGCTCGAAAGAAATGTGCTTAAAAACAAACAAAATGAAGAATATTAGTTTTCATTTATCGTAGCGTTGAATCGGACTTTTATAAACCTGATGTTTATTTTAATTGGTAATAAATCAGTTAAGTCAATCTTTACGACTTGTTTGACAGGTAACTATTTTTTTTAATGTCAATGATTGGAGATTTTCGCTCTTTGAATATTATTTATTGAGGTACAGCGAATGATATTTAGGGGCTAGCTACATTATACTTAAGCCCATTTGATGATAGAGGGATCACAACTATTTCCGGTAAAACAAAATTGAAGTGGATATCGAAGTGAACACCCAGAGGCGACAATCTAACGTTAAACACAGTCTTCAGGTCATGTCCGTTTTGCTCGACTATTTATATATACATGTCAGAGATGCGTTGTGGGTAGTCTATTGTATTACATTGTGGGTAGTCCTTTAACGGTTGTTTTGGTGAGCGGTAACGATTATGTTTCGAATTATTCTAGAGGCTACTGAGTGGGAATAATTATGGATCTGAATGCTGGTTTTTGGCTATTTATAGTGTCGTTAGTTAACCTTTTTCATTTATTTATTATTATGTTATTGTTGGTTGTTATTACTACGTTTTCTTGCGTTAATCTGTGAGTAGGCGGTTTGTTATTTTGTTTATTATTTATTTAGTTGCTTGTCTGGATTAGTTTATTTTACTTGTTTTTTGTTCATTTATTGTATTTTATTTGTTTTCGTTTATTCTAGTTCGTTTACACTTTTAGATTTTTAAGTGACATGATAAATATTTGTTTTCATGTCTTCATTTTGAGATGAGTTTTGATCGTTTATTTGGTAGTTTATTTTGGCCTGGGAATGTAATTATAACTAATTTTCTTCCAGGCAGAGCTTACAGTTTTGGACTGTTGATTGTTGTTTTTCTTATTTTCCATGATATTTTTGTTTTGATTTT
Organism: Acanthosepion lycidas; assembly: GCA_963932145.1. Taxonomy (NCBI): domain Eukaryota; kingdom Metazoa; phylum Mollusca; class Cephalopoda; order Sepiida; family Sepiidae; genus Acanthosepion; species Acanthosepion lycidas. Next base: position 37,522,471 of record OZ010587.1, read on the forward strand.
GTTTTTAATGTTCCTGGTATGATTAGAAAGCATTGTGGTGCTTGCGTATTTACTATTTGTAAAGGATGTTTTGTGTTGCTAATTTCTTTGTGTCCAGGGTCCTTCAGTTACTCCTATGTATATTTTTTCTTCGTTATCTGCTGATTTTACAGTGGCTTGTTATATTACATTTTTTTTCAAGAAATTGCCGTTTAAAGGAACATTCGTTCTTTGCTCTACTGTTATTCATGGGTTTAAGTTGTTTAGGTGGTTTGTTGGTTGTCTTCTTCTTGTATTTTTATTATTTGTGTCACATTCCCGATACAACTGTAGTTGATTTTTACTCTGTTTTTGTTGAATAGCTTGTGGAGAGTGTTTGATGCAGGGAAAAGTTTGTGCATGAGTTTAATCAATATTTTCCTACATTTGTTTTTACGTTTTTGATGTAGGGTGGGTTGACCATATCATTTTCTCTTCCTGTTGGAATTTTTGTGCTGCGTGGTGTGTATGTGAGTGTTGCGGGAATCCATTATCTCTTAGGGTTGTTTGCATGGTCTTTCTTGGTTTCGTTGAAGATGGTTTCACTGGAAGAATTGCTGGGAAGCCTGCAGTTAATTGATTGTGGTATCTACTTGATTATTGATGGCGGGTGGTTGGGAGATGTGTGTATGCAGAGTTATTGGGTCTTAAGTATGGTTTATATGTACGTTTTCTTAGATTGACATCTAAGGTGACATCTAGTAAATCTACTTCTTTTTTGTTAGTTTTTATATCTATGCTGAATCCCACAATTTTTGAACATTTTAATGATGGTTTTACTAGTTTTGTCTGTGTTTTGTTTGTTACTTGGTTTCTTAAGGTTATGAGACCGTCTTCCCCGTAGAGGCCTGTATCATTTTTATCGATTATTTTACTTAGTTCGTATAGAAAATGTATTCCTATAAACGCACAGGTCTCGGCATCATCAAACTTTCCCATTATAGTGTCAATGTTTCCTTATTTCTTTATCCATGCGTCTTCCTTGTCAAATAATAGTGGTTTTCGGGAATGTTTGATGATATTTATTTCGTTTGTGGTTATTTTTATTTGTTCTGGAGCTATAAGTATTTTCTTTACTGCACATAAAAATTTCATCCGCAATATACTAGTAAAAAATACAAGTATAATATCCTCATCCACATTTAAAAAAAAAGATTAAAAATAATGAAAACACTAATAAGAAAAAAGTAAAGGCCAACATACAATAAGATGAACTATGAACACGGCCAAAATGTGCTGGCCGTATTCAGAAAATAATAAAACATTCCCATCTAGAAAAAAAAATCAACACATTCAGTAAAAACATCCTTGAGACTGGCTAACAAAATTGCGCTCAGATATACAGGACATTTGGACAATATTTACACACTTTATGTCCAGAAAAGAAGAAAAAACTTATAGGAACACAAGAAAAATAAAATAAAAATCTTAATCACAGTACCTTGTCAGTCGTCTTTAATGAAACTTGTATAAAAGAGGGACTCCTGCCCAAATAAAAAATTACACACACACACACAAACACACACACACACACACATACACACACATATATATAATTAATAAAAGGAAAATATTGTGAATATGAACACACCTCTGTAGGATATGTCTTGGTCTCGTCCAAATAGCATATATACTGATGCCGAGAATCGTCAGCAAAGCTAGCCGGGAACAAGCCTGATATACTTACTACAGAATTCAGTAAGACTATATCTGTTGATATCTCTGAGATGAGGAATTAGGATTACTTACATTATTTATATTATTCAGACTGTTATCCTTGTCTTCATTGCCATATTCACAACGTTTCAAGTGATTGGAATTTCGTACTGAACCCTTTATTTCGTCCACCGTGGTAGATTTTTCTAGTTCAACGTGCCATGCCTCTTCTGAATGTCTCAGTTATTTCCCTTTAACTCAACTCTCTATGTTTTGTATTGAACTCATAAATCTTTGGGTCTAGTCACTGGATCTAACTAACGCCTTTATCCACTTTAGAATATGTCCTTGAGGAGGATATGTGTGTATGAATTTCTGAGACTTATAAACCTAATGTCTCAGCAACCATTTTTATCAGTGTCTATATTGCAATTTTTCTGTTATTATATCATATTTTTACCAGAGTTTATATTGCAAAATTTTTTTATTTTTTTTTTTTATTCTTTTCTTTTTTTCTAGCAGTCCTTATTGTATTTGTTTCAATAGTTGGTCCGCTCAGGAGATTTTAAAGCCATTTAAAATCAAAAATTGTTTTAATTGGGGAAAACAGTCCACAAAGGAGGCTACTGAAGTCGAAAAGCAAAAGAACTACACAAATTAACTTGCTGAAAGTAGTCCTAACAGCTAAAAAAATTGTGACGTTAAAAATAAATAACGCCACACTGAGGTTTCATCTGGACATTAGTAGTGATATTACAATTATTGATGAAAAACATGGAACAGAATTGGCAAGCATAACTTGGAAAAAAACTGACAAATAATTAAATGAGAAATATTGGAAAAGAAATTAATTTTTCTTGGAAAAATTACGTACAACGTCGCTCTTACGAGTAAAACAAAAAATAAGAAAACGTTTACGTATTAAGAAATTCCAACACGAATTTAATAGGCGGGGACTAGCTGGAATTATTTGGATTATAGAATTGGCCGATTAATTCATTCCGTTGAAAAATTGTTCTTCAGAAAAAAAGATTACAGCTAAAGAAACACTGAGTAAACTAAAAAATAAATTCACGAAAATATACAAAGTCATTTTTAAATTAAAAGAAAATGTAATACCATTTTTAAAGCTTAAAAGAAATAAACCCATTGATGTGCTGGAGTCAGTGTTAATAAACACCGAACTTGATAGGTTAGAAAACCACAGAGTTATTGAAAAATAGATTAATCAGAATGGGCCACGCCGATGGTTTATATTAGAAAGAAAAATAATAAGATATGTGCAGACTTTTTGACTGAGTTGAATGACTGCCTCCTCTTACATGTATATTTCCTACCAACTCCAGAGGATATAGTTGCCAAATTAAATGGTGGTATTTTTTTTTTAAATTGGCCTGTCTGATTCTTTGTGGATAATATTAAATATTTAGGTCAGATTATCGACGAAAAAGGAAGATCAAATCCCTCAACAGCAAGTGCCATTAAAGACACTACTCCCGCCGACAATTTTGGTGACACTACATTCATTTCTCGGATTAGCAAACTATTATAATATTTCTGTGCCAGATATGTACAAATTGCGTGCACCTCTGAATAATTTAAGAAGGGTACGAAATGGAATTGGTCGGCGGGGTGCCAAAAAGCTTTTGAAGAAATTAAAAAAAACTACTAACTTCAAAGTTATAGACATATTAAGACACGCAGCGACAAAAAATAGTAGCTTCGGACGCGAGCAAATATGGCATTGGGGCAGTAATAGGCCATAAATTCGAAGACGGTACAGTGAAAGCCGTCGCTGACGCTTTAAGAAGTTTGAAAAATACCAACTACAAATACTAAAATACCAAATAGCAAATACTACATTTGCAATTGAAAAGGAAGCGATTGCTATAATTTTTCTATAAAGAAATTTCATAGGATGATATTAGGAAGAAAATTCATATTACATCGTCTATTATTTAGTATATTCGGTTCTAAGAAAGGGATTTGTATACATACTGCAAACAGACTACAGCGCTGGGCTAGGATTTTACTGAACTATGATTTCAAGATGGAATTTCTATCGTCAAAAAATTAGGGCATGCAGATGGCTTTATCCAGATTGATATCGACATGTAAAGAAGAATTTCAAAGATACTGTGATTGCTTCCCTTTTACCAGTCACGATAGATGATATCAAAATTCATTCGAAAAAGGATACGTTTATTCAAAAAAAAAAAAAAAATGAATGACGTTAAGTCAAAATGGATTCAAAATAAAATTAAACCCGATAACAATAATAAATCACTTTCTATTTGAGATTGAGTACCTTTAGAGTAGTACCTTTAGAGTAGTACCTTTAGAGTAGTACTTTTAGAGTAGTACCTTTAGAGTAGTACTTTTAGAGTAGTAATTGTGTTATCACTACAAAAAAGGTTTTTTGAAACAATTCCACGTAGGACCTCTGGGATTAGTGAGGATGAAGTCCCTGATGACAAAATGCACTTATTGGCTAAAGTTGAACAAGGATATTCAAAATACAGTTAGAAAATGTAATGATTGTAATTCAGCAGCAAAATCAGCAACTATAAATTATCAGGCATAGCCAAGCACTGATAAACTGTAGACAAGACTATATATGGACTTTGCTTAACCACTAAAAGGTTCATACTATTTAATTATTATCAACAGTTTCACAAAATGGTCCGAGATATTAAAGTGTAAACGATCTACTACTGCAATGATGATTAAATCCTTATGCGTACTTTTTGCAACTTTTGAATTACCTGACAATAATTCCGATAATGGAACTTTTAGTGAGTTTTAACATTTCTGCAAAACCTACGCAGTTGAACATTTGACATCTGAGGTCAAATGGTCAAGCTGAGCGATTTGTTGAAAAAGGTCATTAAGAAAATTTAAGGGCTTGGAAGCTGAAGAAACGGCACTACAAGAATTTTTGATCGGATATCAAATGATGTTAAATGCAAACGTCACCTTCGGAGTTTTCTAGTAAAGTTAGATCCATTTTCGACAAGTTACTGCCAGAGAATAAGAAAATTCGACAATTTGAAACTACCAGATCATCTAAGATCAACGATAAAGTTTTCTTTTATAGTTTTAAAGCCGAAAATGAAAATTGGCAGGAAGGGAAAATTATTCAATAGATTGATAGTATGATGTACATTGTCGTAGGTGGGCGGTTTTGGACATAGAATAAATATAAATCAAATGCGACGTAGATATGCATAGAATAAGCAAGCATACTTTAGAATGCCTTTGAAGTACCTATTTCTAAAACTAATATTCCAGGGTAAGCGAAAACGTAATTCGACTGAAACGTTGGAGTTAGGCTCATGTTGGAAAAAGTATCGACTAAAGAAAGTGTATATCTAAAAAGGGAGAGGGTGTTGTGGAGATGAACAATCCTTTCCAAAATATGACTTCGACTTGTCCAAATAACAGTAAGACTAGGTCGACTCCAAGCGACATTATATTTCATGATTGTGTTATCTTCATTCAGTGGAATAAATACATGACAGAAATCTTGTCTTAGCCCACGCGTTTCGTTCTCTGAGGGACTTCATATTGTCCTTTTACAGATATACTCTATCTGAAACCTTTACGCAAACACACACATACACATACACACACACGTGTATATATATATATATATATATATATATATATATATATATATATATATATATATATATATATATGAATATACGCAATTGCAACACTTAAAAATATATTTTAAATTATATTTTGGTTTCTGGTAAATGTGTCTAAGCAAATCCGGATTCTAGTATCAAGGTCTTTTCTTTTCATGTCGATTTCGTCATTATCCGATTTTCATTGAGCGAATAGATGAAAGCGTTCGATAAAAAAGTGTAACTATATATATATATATATAGATAGATAGATAGATAGATAGATAGATAGATAGATAGATATATGACTTTATTTTATCGAGAGTTTTTAGATATTCTCCTAGCAATCATCAAGATCTAAAAGCTTAATGTGTGTAGACAAAAATATTATTATAGAAACTAATATTTTTTAAATTCATTTTTTGTTTAAATGTTGGCATGAATTTATATATATATATATATATGTGTGTGTGTGCGCGCGCGCGTATTTGCGCAGGCGCGTTTTGCTGGATTAAATATTTCTTTTCCTATCTTTAGATATACGCTTCCCGTAGGGGAAGAACCGTCTTACTGTGTATGAGGCTTTGAGGCGAAGTACTTATCTATTTTCCTGGGCGCAGATCTTTTATGTCGATATTCGTGCGACCTCCACTTTCCAATGTCGGTTCATTGCGGCAGTAAATAATTGCCGCGAACGGGAGGCGAAACGTAACGCTTGCTCTTGCCGTGGAACGTCACGTTATCTCAGTCATCTGCCTAGTCAGAAGTCTGCAGATAGCGCTGTTAATTCGCTCACATTCTCACAGACAATATAATGTCAATCTCTGAAATGCAGTTTTAATAATCAGAGAAGCAATGAACAACTAAAATCTTGAGTAAAGAAAACTGCGTGTATGTTCAAAAACTAAGGCCAGGAAACTTTTTAACTGATTAAGATGCGGTTATGTTTTGGAAATGATTTGGAATGAAAAAGAGATTTGAGGCAACATAAATGTGGTCCTACAGAAGGATCCTGAGAATACCATGAACCGAACATGTGAAGTTTTAGAATAGGTGTCGACAACCTTTTGTGCGAACTGGGCCAGACAGCTATGCAGTGTCTTGGAGGAGAGCCATGATATCAAAGATATTATAATAAATTGTCTCGACCTCAGACCGCTCCGTCCAGAAGGCTGCCTTCGTCTGGAGTTTTAAAAAACAACGAAGTTAATATTATATTGTTGAAACAAGTTTCATTATTGTACTGCATGAATAACAGGATAACAACTAAACCCGATCAACAATGGCCCTGTCGGCTGAGGCTTCAGAATACGCCAACAGCACCTCTCAAATGAGGGGTCCTAGGTAAGACGTAAAATAGGTCCAACAGGAAGGCCTCTGATCAGGAGGTGCTGAGCAGCGTGGAACCACCTCTTAATTGCTGGTGTTCCCATATCCATCCTGACCCGGGTTGGTATCACCTGTTTGGGTTCCAGCTATGGGCAAATAGTTAACCGCCAAACTGGGGTTAAAATACTATGAAAATGTAAAAATATGTTTTAATGCCAGAAATATTTTGTAAAAAATTATTACCAGCAATACATTTTTTGAAAAAAATCACCAACTATACATTTTTGAAAAAATATTACCAGCGATAGATTTTTGAAGGAAAAATTATTACCAAAAATACAATTTTGAAAATAAAAATTACCACCAATAAAAATTGTCGTCATTAAATAACCCATTGAGGTTGATATACCGTAAAAGAAAACGAATCAAACGAACCGATCAACAAAACATGCAAATTCCTTACTACAAACGAAATACATTTAAAAATGGCAAAATATTTAATAAGACATTTGTTTCTGTTTCTAGTTCAATAACTTCTCCACATGATGTGAAATATTTGTCGATGACAAGAGCAGGTCAGCACCGAACCTTGATCTTTAACGACTTTTCTTTTTTTTTTCGAAAAACGTTCTTCGCAACTTAATGTACTTTCAAATAATGATACCACCATTTTCACATTATTCAATAGGCTATTATGTTTTCCGCTTGGCAAAGCGTATTTCTTGTAGCAGTCAGCAAAGGATCAAGAATTAAATTTTGATTTAAAAATTTCGTCGCATTGTAAGCTGATTAACTCCAACCGATATTTTTCTGGCACTCCAGAAAAATTAGATAATTAGTGTCCAAGCGTTAATTTGGGTGACCGGACAAAAATCCTTCGCGGGCCAAATGTGGCCTGAAGCCCGGAGATGCCGGCCCCTGTTTTAGAAGGTAGGAGGTAATGAAAGAAAACGAGATAAAAAGGACTAAAAATGAGAATGCATGGCTGTTAGCAAAATGAAGAACCCACCTGCTATGACGGAGAACAGAAAGTGCGACACTGAAATCCGAAGGCGCATTGGGATAACGGAAGTTGCCTTCCAAAAGCTAAGTAAATCATTAAGAAACAGGGGAAAATCGTTAGAAACGAAGAAAATAGTACCGAAATGTTTTGTAATATCAGTCCTCCTATATGGCAGTGACTGCTGTTCAATCATATCACAAATGTTGAACAAACTTAAAGCAACAGAAATGTGGTTCTACAGAAGGATACTGAGAATACCATGGACCGAGCATGTTTGCAACGACGAAATTTTAGAGAAAACGTAAACAAAAAAGAAAGTTATACTTAACATCGGAAAGAGACAGTTGATATTTCAAGGGCACATAATGAGGAAAGAAGGTTTGGAAAATTTGATACTCACTGGACAGATTGAAGGCAAGGGAGTCAGATTAAAGGTTAGAAAGACAAAGGAAAACAACGCATAACCAATCTATGACGGAATAGGTTTTAGGAGATATAGCAAAAACACAAGATTTATTAAGTGTTACAAAGAACAGGAAATTTTGGCGAGCCATGATCGCCAACTGCCTGAAGGGACACGGAACACAGAAAATGTCACTTTTACTATTAACTATTTTATTACTGGTTTTATTCACTTTTATTTTTGTTACTTTTTAAAGAAAATCTTCGAAAGTTCCCAAAGAGTAATGTGCATTCCTTACAATGATAGTTCTTTGTAGCCCAATTGTTAAGAGCAAAATTCATCTATAAGAATGGTTTCCATGGTGGGGAAAAGTGAATACACATTCGATTCCTGTCGAGAGGCACATTTTATTTAATCAGACTTTATCTTTAATTTCTCTGTTTAAGAAAATAAATCAAACGGAAATGTCAAAGCAAAAACGTATACACTTTAAAAATAATGTTTTTGTTTTGAGAAATAATGTGGAGGATATCGCTATTTTCATGAAAAGGTTCTGACTGTCTAGCTTCCTTAGGTCTCCCAATTCTAATCGTCACAGCCAAGAACCGTCATGTCACGTACAATGTGCCAAACCATCCGCATTCCCTATGTATACCATTTGTAAGGAAGAAGTTCCAATGAAAAAACTTCTTCCTACAAACCACTAGTTTTTGAAACCAACTGCCAAGGCGATACTTTCTTGATCATTTCAATGTTAATCTCGAGAGTGGACCGTTATCTTTCCCACATAAACTGTGTTTTTATTTCTTACTCTGACCACGCATACAACTTCCTTCAGTAACCCTCTACTTTGAGTGGTTCTTTGGACTTGAGTGGCTCTTTGGACTTGAGTGGCTTTTAGAAATCTCTCTCTCTCTCGATATATATATATATATATATATATATAATTGTAAGAACCTAAGGCTTCCTGTCGAAGTCAGATGAGAAAATTTTATTGTCAACTCGACCTCGGCTTAATTCACTAATAAAAAATGAATTCGACAATAATAGAGATGCATGTAAAGGCTCTCTCTTTCTCTCTCTCTCACGCACACAGATACACTCAGACACATCTCTATTTCTATTTCTCTCTTTCTCTCTCTCTCTCTGTATATATATATATATATATATATATATATATATATATATATATATATATATACAGAGACAGAGAGAAAGACAGACAGACAGGTATAATTACTCGCAGCATTTCAACATCAGTACAGGCGTCGCTGTGAATGCTTCAAGTGCTGTTAACGCTGCTCCAAGATTCATTTATTCTACTAATATAAAACCCCGAAAAAAGTTGTAAATATATTGTAAAATAAATCTTTTGTTAATTTTATAATCAATGGAGACTATATATATATATATATATATATATATATATATATATATATATATATATATACAGCGTGTATCAAGGATACTTTTATAAACTTTGGGTGCAGTTTCCTCACACCAAAACATATACCTTTAAACCTTAGTTTATCATTATATATATATATATATATATATATATATATATATATATATATATATGTAAACGAAATTAAAAATGATAAAAACTGTATATTTATTTCAATTTACTCACTGAGACATATACAAATCATGCCCGATGGGAGACAAATTTGATAATTGTGTAGGTCACGAAAGTTGCATAACATCTTGTATGGCATGCCATCATATGGGTGGCCATTATCCTGCAGTAACAACATATCGCCTTCCTGCTCGACAAGTCTCTGTCACAAACACACAAGACTGTCACTTGCATAAAGGCATAAATGCTCTCATCATTGAACAATACAGAGTGCCAACCAATATCCTCTCGCGATAAAAGCGGGTATATTTGTTGTGGTGTAAAAGGAAATCTGCCAAGGCGCACGCGTGCCCCTGGTCCAGAGTAACGATTGGTTAATGGTGACACAACTGAGAACACATTTGCTCTGATGCTGATTCCTTAAAATGCATCGATCTTCACGAACTTTTGACCATGCAAAATATGGTCTCCGAGTGTCGGAATGTTCGTTTGACCATTGTTGTTAGCTCTTCTGGTGTCCCACTAGAAACATACACAAATGACTATCCAGCCTGACGAAAGCCCTCAATCCATGCTCTCTTAAAAGTTCACAATATGACCACTCTCAAAACAAGCCTAGCTGAACAAAAGGCACACACGTACAGACGTATGTCTCCATGACGTGACACTTACTTGTACTGAAGTTTTCACTACACTGAACTTTGTTAATTCAAGTGTCACTATCGCAAACAGACGGTGCAATATTATGGCTACGTTACAATATGAATGAAGTCTTTGAAGAGTTAATCGTAGTATGCACCACTCCCAAAATGCACCAACTGTACCTAACCCAAAATTGGCATTGTCATTCAAGGTGTTACATTTTGATTTCCCGTCATTGGGTACATTATTGGTGTCTATGTAAGTATATGCGAGTGTGAAATTAACCTAAATTAGTATTGTTTAAAACAACTGGAAGTTTATATATATATATATATATATATATATATATATATATATATATATATATATATATATATATATATATATATATATATAAATATAACTAATTTAGGTAAAATATATATAAGGTGTATCAAAAATATTTTTCCAAACTTTGGGGGACGGTTCCTCATACCAAAACAAGTAATAGTTCATATAAATATATATCCGCAATTCCTTCTTAAAGAAAAGCGATTCCTTCTGGTGGAGGCGCAGTTTCGAATCATGCTGAAGATTGTATCGTTTCTTTCATAAGATTTCTCTAATATTCAGGCCGGTAGACGCACATAAATAAATATACTATTTCATGAATAAATGGAGCGTCTACTCAGATGTGGGTATCCACTAAAAATAACGTTTAAAGTAATAAAATCAGTCCGAATGATAAATAATAAATCCATCAGGAAAGTCTCAGTTCCATCAATGATGGATTTTGTGAGATCATCACTAGACATCCTATCGTTAAAAGTATAGTCACAGGTGGTGCGGACACAACGTTTGTAAAAGACATCTAGCTGATTTATATGTGACCTATATGGGGTTCACAATTCTGAGTCGTGGTCAAAACGGCTACTCTATAAACCCGTATTTTGGTGTCCAGTTTGCTACCTCTCTCATTCCATAAGCGGTGGCGAAGCTTCCAAAATGCGCTTGTAGCTTCGGCCATCCGATTTATCATTTCATTATCAAGCGATGCATTTACACTCATCTTACTTCCTAAATATGTAAATGACTTCAAAAACTTCAAGGTTCTTCCCATCAAACTGTGTAGGAGTGTCTGGGAATTAATGCTGATGGTATATATATATATATATATATATATATATATATATATTTCATGAAATTGACCAAGCATCATAATTTTGGTCGAGTCCTTTCTTTGTTGTTGAGCCCAAAATTTTGCAGCATTTTATCGCATACACACTGTCAGATTGTATAAAGCAGATCAATGTTTTCCCAATAAAATTCGTCCTCATCAAAAATGGTAAATTTTAAAATAGACTTATATATGAGATGAATTTTAGTTTATAATATATGTTTGGCTCAGAAATATTTACAATAACTTTTGGATGGTGAAATTTTATTATGCAAAACGAGGTTTTTTTAATCAGCTTGTGAATAAATATATATAATAGGATTTCCGATATATAAACTTAAAAAAAGTTGAAAGAGAAATAAAAAAAAACAACGAAAAATGAAACTGATAAATTTGACAAGATGAGAAAATGGAAAAAAAATTGTATTTACGAGGGTAAGTCAAAACTTTACGCAATTTCGCCATATCTTTAGGTTTGTAACACTGCCTTCTGTTCGTGCATGCTTATAGTTGGTACTATTGTGGTCACGTGATCGGAGTTTGAGATTTGATCGCGCCAGTTTTCTTGCTAATGTTACAGTGTAAACATGGACACTCCGCTAGTAGATGAGGAAATTAGTCCGAATGTAAATAATGCAAATAATTGGTTGACTAATAATAGTTTTACTGTGCAAACATTGAGTTGACTAATAAAATTGCCTTTTCATATATATGTGTGTGTGTGTGTGTGCGCGCACGCGCGCTTGGGCGAGAGTGTGTGCGTTATCGCCATGGGATAAAACGCCAGATACTTGAGGGCATCCATTTACTAAGACCAAAGTTTGAATATTTATAATGATCGTATAATTATATTGGTCATACCATTATATGCCTATCTAGACGACTCACGTTACATCTTCTCACTTTCAAACTCCAAACGGAACATACTAGTAAAAAATACAGTATAATAACTTCATCCACATGTAAAAATATTAAAAGTAATGTAAGCACTAATACTAATAAAAAAGGAAAAGCCAACATTCAATAACATTAATTATAAACACGGCCACATTCAGTTAAAAATAAAAAAAATGAAAATCGTCTTAATGGCTAAAAGAATAGTCGAAAAGGCTCGGATATGCAGAACTTTTGGACAATTTTTACACACTTTGTGTTCAGAAAAGAAAACACTTGTACGAACACAAGAAACATTAGATAAAAAGCTTAATCGCAGTACCTTATCAGTCGTCTTTAAAGAAACTTGTATAAAAGAAGGGTTGTTGACCAAGTACACACCATATATATATATATATATATATATATATATATATATATATATATATATATATCGGTCCTCCAGCTGAAAGTTTACACGTTTTGCAACGTAGAAAGTTGATATAGAAGCCTTTAAATGGGCCCCAGAATTTCTCTTTAAAATTAAGACAAAAAATGAATTCCTTCTTAAGGATGCGGATGTGGGGGTAAAAGTGAAATGATTGCCTTTTTTTTTTAACTGTCTTTTTTTTCTGTTCAGCTCTTTTTCTTTCTTCTTTCCCGCTGTTTTTCTTCCTTGGATGCTGCTTGGGGTAGAAAGACTTACAGTGACGATAAGGTCAGACAAGATATGCCAGACTTTGGGTCGTAACGAGTCGGGTAAAAAAAGAGAGAGCGAGAGAAAAAAAAAAGCGGGTTAAAGAGATTGAGAGTAAATCAAGAAGCTGTTTTGGTTGTGGGTGCATGGGGTGGTATGATACAAAGACATCTTCGTGGAGACGGGGGGTGCTCCTCGGAAGGAGTCGGTGAGGAAGGAGATAGCGCGGATTTGACGGGTGGTTGGGAGGAAAGAATGATCAAGTTGAAGACAATGAAGATATAAGAGAAAATGATGGTACAGAAATGAGGACATGATATATATATATATATATATATATATATATATATATATATATATATATATATATATATATATATATATATATATATATATATATATATATACAGTGGCCGTTGTCAAGGTTAATAATGGGCGTAACAGCATTTTACTATTAATACTCCCTGGGCGGAAATGGTAAGTTATGTGACATTTTTTAAATCTTTTCCGTTAACCATTTTGGCTTGCCAGTAACGCGAACTTTTAATAAAGATAATTAGTGTGAGGTGGATATATTACGACTGCCTTTTATGATCTTTAATATTCAAGGAGGCACGGTGGAGTAATGGATAGTGGCTCGAACTGAGGACTCGGATAACTGAGTTCGAATTCCAGTCGAATCTATTACATTCACTTACGTGCTAATACCATTGGTGAAGGTATGAATCCTCTTCTTCTCCCTCAACTATGAGTAAATAGGTTCTATAGCTTTGAATGGCAACTGGTCTACTGCAGAAAGAAATGACAACAGAATCTGCTTCGTCAGTCATCCATCGAAAGATACATGATCGCCTAAGTGTGTATCACGCATGGCACATAACTGACTGAACTAATCAATCGGTTTCAAAATTTATGCAGTTGAATATGGCTCTGTTTGTCTTAAGTGAATCATACCCTGATTAAACAACATATTTTCTCGTTCATTAAAGCCATTTCCCTTCAGGTCGTATACGATTAATCCTCTCCACAGCTTCTTTTTCTAATGTATATGAAACATTGTCTTTGTCGTGGAGTCGTTTCCTGTTTCCAATATTTAACCCATAGATAAAGGGAGAAGAAATAAATAAATGCGTTTTCCAAGTGCATTATTTCGAAAGTGAAAACGATCGATCTCCTGCTTAAATTTGCACTCGGCCCATCGATTCCTCTTTCTCCGCCAATAAAGAAGATAAAGAAAAGATAATAGTATTCTTTTGTGTATACCATACTAGAGAGAAGAGGTACAGAGAGAGAGAGACTAAGTTACAAATACTCCTGAGTTTAAGCTTGTAATCTACAAAATTTCTTCGTGTTCACATCAAGTATTCTTTCGTCTTTTAAAAATAAAACTTTTCTATTTCGGTGGCGTTGTGTTGCTAATTTTATGCTCACTTGTGTCAAATACGAACTAACACATCATTCGAACCTTTATACGTTTTATTTAGTCCATAATAACAACAGATATAAAACATGAGCGGTGATTACAAGTAGATTGAAGTACGCTATACATGACATGTGAAGATGTGTGACTGCCATCTTCAAATCCCCTTTTTTCTATATACTTCTAGAGAGTTCTGATCAAGGGGCATAACTTGGTTCCCATTTAGGGATCGAGTTAGCTCCCTTGTTATGACTTCCGCCCTAACAAGTCGATAGAAAGAATAAAAAAGAAATATTCCTCTGTGCATTGTGTTCAATTTGATCTTAACGAGTTGCATCGGCCGTTTCACAAAGTATATTTTCATCTATGGTGCTTTTCTTCAACTTCAAACGAACCCGACACATTACCTTCTGAAGAATTGATAATAATTGATCTGGCATATTAACAACCTGTCTTTTTTCTTTTTTTTTTTTTGTCTTTTTTGATGGATCAAGTTAATCAGTACATCTTCTTCTTTTGTGTGCTATGTCCCTTCAGGAGGTAGGCGATCATGGACCTACACATCTTTCTGTCCATTGTACCTCTTAATAAGTTTTGTCTTTTCGTTATTTCTCCCAAACCCTGTTCTGCCATCCATTTGCTCAAGTCAATCAAGTATGTTACGCGCTGCTTTCCCGTTTACCTAAAATCTGCCCCTTGAGTATCAGATTTTCCAAGCTCTCTTTCCTCATCATGTGCCTCAGAAATTTCAATTGCCTCTTTCTGATGTTAAGTATAGGTTTCCTTTTTATGTCCTTTCTCTCCAAAACTTCGTTGTTGCTCACATGTTCCATCCATCTATCCTCAGCATCTTTCTGAAGAATCATATTGCTTCAAATCTCTTCTTCATCTTTGAGTAGATTTTCCAGCATTCGCTGCCATATAGGAGGTCAGATATCACGTGACAGTTCAGTACTCTTTTCTTTGTTTTTTCTTTTTTTTTTTTTTTTGTTTTGTTTCCAGCAACGAAACTTTTCTGTCTCTCAATACTCTGCCGACCTTTTGGAATACATCCTTGGTTACCCAAATATGTCTTCTGATTCGCAATTTCCGTCCTCTGTTAGGACACTTCCCAGATATTTAAATTTCTGTACCTACTTGATTTTAGTATACCTGATCTGTAATTTGCATGCTGTTTTGTTTTTTTGTTTTTTGTTTTTTTGTATAAACTTTTTACCGAAAGATTATGCCAATGTCAGCATTATGCGATCACAGGCATATATAGCTATGGATACTTATGGTGTAATTGTTATCAAACTTGTCTCGCTAGATCAACTGCGACTGAGTAGAGAGTTCAGTCCTCACTGGTTTGCGAGATACTACACTTTATAAATTACTATATACATCCGGAGTCGCCTTCCATGGATGAGATATTACAAAAGCAGTCTCTCCAGCTATTACGAGGAATTAATTTTCTTCGTTAGTCCATCACTCTTTCACTCTAAG
This sequence comes from Acanthosepion lycidas, assembly GCA_963932145.1. NCBI lineage: Eukaryota > Metazoa > Mollusca > Cephalopoda > Sepiida > Sepiidae > Acanthosepion > Acanthosepion lycidas. Next base: position 37,538,364 of record OZ010587.1, read on the forward strand.
CTTCTTCTTTAATGTGCCAAATCTCTTCAGGACATAGTTGATCATGAATCTCTACTATTTCTTGTTGTTCTAAGTAACTTTTCACGATTTCATTCTTCCTTCCTTATTCTGACATCCATTTAGGCAAACGCGTTCATCATTTTATTCGATCTTTTTCCCTTTTCCTTATAAACACGCGTGTGTTAAATTATCTAGGTCCTTTCTCCTCATTATTTATTCATTCATGTATCCACCAGTCTCTTTCTGGTTGTTTGAAAAACTTTTCCACTTTTGTAGTCTTGTGCCAGGCAAAGATGTAGGACTCCTGTCGTAAGCTAATTTCATAATTGTGATCAATTTTCTCCCAGACGAACGAAACTTCAATGTCTTCCTACAATGTTATACCTACTAAAGTAATCAAGTTTAACATTGATAGTGATCACTCCGCTGCTACGGCCCTATGCCAAACTAATTTAAGTTCAATATCTGTTCGCTTGATGTCAGTCGTTTAACAGATTGATTTTATTATCAGTTAGTCAGTTATGTGGCATGCATGATACACGCTTAGGCGATCATGTATGTTTTCATATATAACTGATGAGGTAGATATTTTTTTCCTGCAGTAGGTTGCCATTTCTTTCTGTGGTAGACCAGTTGCCATTCAAGGCTATAGAACCTAGTCTGTCCTGCTATTTACCCATAGCAGGGGAAGAAGAAGAGGATTCATACCTTTCCCAAGGGTATTATCACTGGAATTCGAACTCGGCTCTCAATCTGAGCTGCTATCCATTAGTCCACCGTACCTCCCATGGTTTTGTTATAGGAAATTAAATTCTCACAGTCATACGATTTGGGTCTGAGTTAATCTGAGTAAATATTTAATGGCATCTAACGCCATCAAAATCAAAAAGGCACATAAATTTAAATATCTTGGTAAAGTAGTAACAAACGACGGAATAGGGGACACTGAAATCCGAAGATGCATTCGAATAGAGAAAGATTCCTTCCAGAAACTAAACAGGTATTAAGATATAGGAAAACAGAAACAATGAAAACAGTGTTGAACTATTATTTAATATCTAATATCCTGTATGGCAGTGATTGTTGGACAATTTCTTTATCATTGAAGAAAATGCTCCAAGCGACACAGAGTTGAATCTATGTGAGCAACGAGGAAATCATAAGAAAAATAGAAACAATAAAGAAGCTTTTTAATCTATTCACACCAAGCAAGGTGATAATGCCACTAAGACGCAGAGGTGCTACTGAGAATGAAAAGAATCTAGAAAGAGCCTGAAACTCAATCCTAGGCAGGAAACAAACGATTTTCAAAAGACCGGATGGAGTATGAACTGGACGATAGACGAAGCTGTCTACTCCTACCGAGGAAAAAAATGATAAAATAAATTCAGAGACGTTAGAAGTATAGAGTTGAAGTAGACTTTAGAAGGAATCTGAAATCTAATATTAAATAGTAAACAAAGAATAAACTCCGACACCTGCTCAAAAGATCAAGGAGGAGTGTAAATCGGGCGATAGGCGAACCTATCCACTCCGAGCAGAAGAACCAGAAGACCAATGAAAATAAATGACAAAGCTACGACTATTAATTAATTTCATTGAATTTTCATAAAAATGACCAAATTTGTAGAGACAACTAGGTTACTAGGTCATTTAGTACTAGCCGAAAATTCCCATGCAAACAGAAAGCAACATATGAAATTTCGGAACCTGGAAAGAGGGCTTAGAGAATTTAACACTCACAGGATGTATTGACAGCAAGAGAAACAGTGAGTAAATCATTTAAGGACTTTGAGAGTTCGGTGACAAAGAATAATGTTAAATATCGAAAAGTTACTTAGAGCAACAAAAAGGAAAAAGTGGATAGTCGTAGTCATCCACAGGCTGAAGGGACATGGCACGTAAGAACTGACAGCCTAGTCGAGAAAACACTAGTAAAGTAACCATGGTTCCTCGTAAGTAATGAGTTCAATCCCTGGTTCAGGCCTTCCGTCTCCATGCTTTCCAGCCAACTTTAATTTGCAAATATTTAAATACAATGCCAATCGCCATCTATTGTCCTCTTGATTACTCTTTCCTCTTCCCGCTCATTATTAATGTTTCTGTTCCTAATTCCTACACATCTTGTAACCCCTTGTGTCTTAGTGGCTTTACTACCTTGCATGAAGGGGGGTACCGATTAAAAAACAAATAGAAAGGTTGTGCAGAAATTTACAACTTTTCAGGCACACGGTTTTCAGGAAGATTGCAACGATTTCTACAATTTTCTCGAAATCTGCACCGAGTGTGGTTAAAAGAAACCCTGTCGATAAAATAATCTGTTATATGCGGTAGTCAAAGAAGCCTGAAGTGCAGATATTCTAAAATGTTGTGTAAAAGACGAGTACATGGAAGTTGGTCCGAAAGACACATTGTATAATATTAAGTATAAATTATCTAAAAAAAATTCCAGGGGAAACTAAATTATTGTGGTTCACTCTCAGTAAACTCCCCATAATTGCAGCTTTAAGCCAGAATAAGTCAAATTGTAAACGAATTAGATTAAACTCTTATCATTCTAATATATTCATTATACAAGTTATCTGCCATAGATCGACAACATCGTAGATCATCTAAATATTCTACATTGTCCTACTGTCAGAGATTAATATTCTTACAAACTTCAAGTCTTTTTTTTTAAGCAATTCACCTCAAGCAAGACGACAATGCCACTAGGCTGCAAGAAGTTACTGGGAATAAAAGAGAATGAGAAGACTTTAGAATGAAGAGGAAACCCAATCTTAAAGAGGGAACAAGTGATAAACTACTCCTGTTCAAAATACCGAAGAGGAGTGTGAACCGGACGATAGGCGACCCATCTCCTCCAACTGAAGGAAAAAATAAAGCAAAAATAAATAATAAATCAAATTTCAAGTTTCAAGGTGTCGTTGAGTATAGAGTTGAAGTAGGCTTTAGAAAGAAACAGAAACCCAATCCTAAACAGGAACAAGGGATAAACCTTTACTCCTGGGAGTAGACATGGGTGATCGTGACTCGGACGATAAGGGAACTTATCTAGTCTTATACCTGAATAATATTAAAAAAAATAATGACAAAGCAGAAAAATTCTTTGCCTGACGCACTTCGTGATTTAGGAGTTCATTCTAAATATTTCATTCGAACATAAGCTCCTTATGCTCCCCTAAGAGAAATCTTGTAACTGTTTACATACACGTTCTTTATGTAAACTTTGATGATAAATAGTGGATATGAAATATCCAAAGGGTATAAGATACAATTCGTGAAAGCCAATTGAATTTTTTATATTTATTTATTTTTTGTTAGTACTTCATTCCGTTTGAGTATTTTCAAAACAGCAGAAAATATTTATAAGGATTAATAAAATAAAAAAAAAATTAAATCGTTACCATATCAAACCTGCTACTTAAAAACGTTGAGTTTGATTTTTTAAAAATTCATAGTTAATAAAATTTAAAAATAAATATCCATGAACAGATGCTTGAGATTTTTAGATAGGAAATTATGTGAAAGTAAAATATAAACATGGTGATTTGATATAGGGGGGAAAAAATGAAAAGTACTAGAAAAAAAAAAAATAAATAAATAAATAAATAAATAAATAAGAGAAAATTATGGTGAGAGAAATAAAATACGCATATCCAAATAAAACCGCGTATACTTATAATTCAAATATATAATTCACTTTTTTTAAAAGGACGTCTTAAGTATTAAGTGGCCGAGTGGTTAAGAACGTTCGCTTTCTGACCATGAGGCCCGGGCTCGAATTACACTATGGTCGATTTCGGAAAGGCGATTTCTTGATGTTAACGTTGTGAAAGAGACGATCTCAGCACCTTTGGAAAGTATCTGACAAACATAACAGTTAGTGAAAATTGGGAGACAGAACCCATTTGAGTGCTAGTCATTGTGACTTTGTTCAGACTGTTGATCACGCTAGATAATACTCTCTTTCCCAGTAACTGTAACTAAGGTCCGCTTAGTTGCAGTATAAACCATAGGCGTCTGCAACAGGGTTTAGATAGTCACCCTAGTAGACGGTTATACGTAGTGGCCATCACATCACCATCCATCCATCATATCTCAGCTAGGAAAGTAATACTTTATAAAAGCCAACACTTTGATTAATAGAACTGAATTCTGATATCAGAATTAATTACAATGTGTAGAATTTATTAAATTATGATATATCATAATGATCGCGCAGTGACATAGTAAATATTTGAAGCGTTATAACTGATAAAATACATTTCATGTGGAAACATATGTAGAGAATAAATATAAAGAAATAAATTGCATATTGTCTGCTAGAAAACATGCAAAATGTTAACTCTGGAGGACATAAAAGTTACATTTTAATCTAGCCTCACAGAAGCGACAGATAGAAGATTTAAACGTCTTCCAACGATACAGGCATCATTCTTGATCTGAGTCTAAGTGACTAATCAGCAATTCTATGATTCATAAGGTTTGTACTTGAGAGGATTCGTCTGTAGTATTTGCCAGTAAATAAAGCTGGTGCATACTTATCGGAGGAAAAACTAGGGAAAATGGTGACAACAAGGTTAAGAATATGCATAACTCTATTGTTCATGCAATATTTCAAGGAATAACATTCAGTTAAAAGAATTACTTTTAGGGTCTTAATATTAGTTTATTTCTTTATGTTTATGATGTAGAAGACTTCAAATATTATTTTATATCTTTTAATATAATTAAAATAATAATAAAAAGTACCTTTAAAAATTAAATTTCTTGTTTTTTAACCTTTTGGCGTACCCCCTCGTGCAAACTTTTCACAGCGTTTAAGGATGAATATGTTCGCCGCTTCGTCTGTTGTTACTAAGTTCAATAATCATTCTTGAAACAATCTTGAGGCCTTGTGGCAGAGCAAATTTAGCTTAGTAATGGTTATTTTCTAAGCGTAGTTTGGATGTGGCACAAGTCCAGGAAATTGAACTCACAACTCAGTCATAATTGATCTGACAAGGCAAGCTTACTAAAATTAACACTACGTCGAAGTGTCTAAAGTTTAGCTTAGTAATGATTCAATATGATTGGAGAGTGGCGCCTGCCTTAGTGAAAATTAGAAAGCTATTCTCGTAAAGAATTACAAGTGGGTTCGTTTCTCACTCACTACTTTATTATTGAGATCCTGTGCTAAGCAGAGGATGAAACCTAAAGACGTTAAAACATAATTACATTTAACTGATATATTATACCATCGCAAGTAAAACTGGTCGAGTTTATTAATATATCAATGAACCTTCACATTACCTTTGGAGCAAAATTGAAGAAATTACTTGTAATTTATAATTCAAATATTGTAAAGTAGCAATTCAGTTCACTAATAATAATCTGCAAGATTTATGGCAACGGTCCTAAGATATTCATTTTGTTAGGATCAGTTTGGGATTAAACAAGAAGTAAGAGGATGATTAAATCAATACTGAACTATTTGAAAAGTAGCAGGAAATATGGTCCCCCCCGTACCGCTCCAGTAAGTACCTGACTCCGCATGCTATCCCTTAACTTTACAAGAACCAGATCAGGCTGAAAATGGAATATTGTTGTCATATTTAGACTGGAGTTGCCAAAGATCTTACTTGTCAGTCCCGAAAGAGTCCAAAAGCGTCTCTGAGTTCTTGTGGGTGAAGAAAGTATTTTCCACTTTACACCCACTCTTTGTAACAGTCGGGGTGTGGCAAGACTTTCACTTCTTTATCGCTACTTCCATGGTAAGTGCTCAGACGAACTACATTCATTGATTCCGCCGGGTCTAACATTCACGGTAAGGACCCGCCATGCCACTCACATTGTAGAAAACCCTCCATATTCATTCCGTGTTCCATTGGTAAGAAGTTCCACTCGAACAGCTTTTAATCGTGAACCACTAATCTGTAAAACCAACTTCGAAGAGGATGTTTCCCTGATCACTACAATCTTAACCTGTTCAAGTCTAGGATCAACAATATCTTCCTGCCCTATCCGCATAAACCCATTATCATGAGTGAGACCCGGGCCGTGTGACAGGATGAACGTTATTGTAAAAAACAAAAAACAAACAAAAGAAAAAAAAAACTACAAACCATCGCTGTATGGTAAGTACGTATAAAAAGATTTCTGTCTAAATTTTAGACTAATAGCTTTTTTTGTTGTTATTATCAAAACGTTTCAGCCGTTATTCCCTCCGACCTTCTTCAGCTGTTTGTCGATCTGGATCTTGATAACCTTCAGAAAATTTCGAATTGAACTCCTTATTTAATCTATGGCGATAGAGTGTTCTACTTTCAATTTCCATGTCTAGAGATTGTCTCGTCTTTTTCTCTTTCTCTACAGCTCATTTATTGCTAGTCCTGTTTGAGCAGAATTATATATATATATATATATATATATATATATATATATATATATATATATATATATATATATATATATATATATATATATATATATTAAATTAAAACAATAATTCCAATCAATTTAAATTCGATTTGAGATAACGCAAGTATTTTGCTTCTTGGAAATATTAAATGTCATCTATTAGCTTGGGATTAAAACTGAAATAAAAGCTTGAAAACAGATTTAAACTTAAAAAAAATGTATTTTAAAGCTTAGTTATCGCTTTTCTTTGGAGGTACCTATACCTACACACACACACACACACACACACATATATATATATATATATATACATACACGGTGGACTCTCCCGTCGTATTTGACATATGAGGGTCAAGCATCTCAGTTTCTAGGAAACGACAACCAGACACCAGCACGTATGATTTGATTATAGTGGTGAAGACCTTGTGCAGAACTTTTTGAAGAGCTGAATACAGAAAACTGGTGTACTACGTGCCACAAGGTTCCCAGACGAACCTCCGCAGGTTTTGAGTCCAGAGTTGTCCTTCTCCTAGACCAGTTGCCATAAAAGGCTATAGAACCCACTTTGTCCTGCTATTTAAGGACATAGGAGGGAGAAGAAGAGGATTAATACCTTTCCCAAGGGTATTAGCACGTAGAATGTAATGTATTCAACTGGAATTCGAACTCGGCTCTCCGATTCCTCAATCCGAGCCGCTATCCACTACTCCCCCTCCATCTCTATCTCTCTCTATATATATATACAGTTTAAAAGTTTGTGAAAAGAAAGAAAAAAAGAATCATTGAAAAAAGAATGGAATTAATTATCAAAAACATATTTTTTGGAAAACCTTTGCAACGAATGCCAAAACTTTGTGCTGCTTTAATCAAGGTGGATATTCTGACGAGTGCAAAATTCAATTATAAAATGCTACTTTTTTGTAATTTTAAAATTTCTAATAAAAATCATGCCTCACTTTTTTAACCATGTATAATAATTTTCTCTTTTTTAAAGTACAAAACAACTACATTTCGGGCCAATTTAAAAAATTACCAATGGAGACCTGAAACTTTTGAACTGTAGTATATATATATATATATATATATATATATATATATATATATATATATATATATATATATATATATATATATATATATATATATATATAATTTATCTTATTGGAATCATTGTAGGTCGTTTTCTTAACTTTGATGTACATTCAGATTGATAAAAAAAAGTTTCCTCAAGCTGAACAGACTTTGTATGCTAACCAGACTTTGTATGCTAACCAGACTTTGTATGCTAGCCCTGAGAGATAAAAGTTTCTTAAACTCAAGAAAGCTTCGCGTTTTCCATTGTATTATTTCTATGAGTTTCAATTTAACTCTGCCTGTCTTCCTACTGCGCAAGGTAAGTTTCAACACGACTCCTCTCTCCTTATATCTACTTATGTATTGATCACAAACTTCACATCTGTGTATCTGAGTCGGTTCATGCCTTTCATAGTATTTATATCTCACATATTTCACATATTAAATAAATCTAAAATATGTATGGAAACATTTTAGATTTATTTAATTATCCATTTTTCTGACAGTCTGATTAAATTTGCCCTATATGTCTGTGTGTGTGTGTGTGTGTGTGTGTGTGTGTGTGTGTGTGTGTGTGTGTGTGTGCGTATACCAATGTGTATATTTGTACCGAAACTTATCACATCGGCATAACCGCCAACCTTTGGTTCTGTCTGTATCTTGGCCAGGTGCCAAAATGTCGAATGCAGATAATCTCCACACCAACACCTCCACCCGTCGTCATCTAATTGTCTCCGTATCTCGGAAAACCGTCTGGAGCCACACAGGAAGCGATCGTCGTGACAGCCACCTCTAAGAAAGACATCAAAGGGACCGACTCGTGCAGGTTGGAATTTGCAGAAAATGTCACGACATTTATGAGAGACGAGGACCCAGAAGGCACGGGCTTCCGTGAGTGTGTTCGTTTGGCTCGAGAAAGCTACGGGGAAGACGCCATTTGCAAATCCAGCGCCATCTTGTCTCCGATATTTTCCCTAGGAGTCTTATGATGTCTTTGTGTCAGCTCAAACCAGATTGAATGGAGACAAATTACTTATTTAGGATTCATTCACGATTCTACATCAAACGGTAACGGCAGATGAAGTAAGAAGAGCCAACTATGACTGCTACGACTTGTAATGTCTCTTCGATTCATCTTGCCTCGTTGTCGTCCGAATGAATAATGATACGAGAAACTAAAATGCTTGATAACGTTAATGAAGAAGGAATCTAAGTGTCGGTGCTAATGAGAACTAAGATAATGAAAATTGATAATTTGAAAGAAGACTGACACGAATAGATGTAAGAAGGAATGCCGATAATCCTGGATAAAATAATTGGATTTCGAACGTCGATTTCGCAACAGATGAGCACTCACCACGAGGAAGATCGGCGCAATACATTCTTCTTTTTTTTTCTTTTGTTTGGTCATGTGTCATAAATATAAATATAAATAACACAATATTCAAGCGGAAATGATAATGTTCGAGAATAACAGAAATAAAAAGAAAAAAGAAAAGGAAGTGACAGAAAAAGACGTTAGAACGAAGAAAGAAAAAAGAAAGAAAGGAGAAGGGATAAAGAAGAAGAAATAGAGATGCAAAAAAAAAAAGGAAACAAATGAAAGCAGAAAGGGAAGAGATCGAAAAAGACGTTAGAATAAAGAAGAAAGAAAAAAGAAACGTGGGTGGGGAGGCGGAAAGAAGGAGAAAAAGGAAGATGGAAATGGGATAAAAACTGTTAAGTCGATTAAAATGCTAATACAAAGTATAAGACAGCGACAAAAATATTATGTCTAAAAGCTAACAATGGAAGGAATTGAGAAATGTAAAACTAATAAAGATTCTGAATGCCAGCAATGCTAAAATCGTCATGAATAATGGAAAGAGCTCTTGGGACTTGATGTCACTTGATCTCAAGCAATGTGCGCCAAATATTTAGGAGAGCCTATTAATTATATTAATGATACGATGAAAATGAAATAAAGTACAAAATAGACGTAAGACCGAAAGTGAAACAACCTTCGCTTTCTGCCTTTATTAAAAAACCGGGTGCAAAAGTACCCAGGTATCATTTTTTTTTCTTTTTTTTTTTTTTTTTTTTGAGAACGAAAAACAAAAGTATTAGGTTGGTGCAAAAATAATGACGTAATAATGTCGTTTTTTAACGTTAAAAAATACATCAAAAAACGACATTATTACGTTATTATTTTTGCACCAACCTAATATTTCTTACGCATGCGAGGATATTTTACGCACACCTAATAGTTATTAGGTTTGGCATTGTAACTAAATCATTAGAATTAAGATTTTAGATATTGCTTAGTGTTTAGAATTGAGGGAGTCCTTTGATAGTCATTTGTTACCAGAAACTAAAGTAAAGATAGTCTGAATATATAAGCCCATATTTGATTAAAACGAATTTACGAAAATTCGGTAACGGAAAATTCAGTTAAGGAAAATTGAGTAATTTTGACAAAGTAGGAAAATTCCATAACTATGAAATAAAAGTCGATTGAAAATTGATTTTAGGGTCATTCTGGATTGGGGATTTCGGAGTTAAGCCATCCACCTCTATATTTTTTAAATAACTGAAAATCGCGCGGTCCATTAAAACGTCTCAGTGCTTAGGGTATAGACCTCCTTTTTCCAGTATTTTTTAAAGTATTATTATGTGAGGGGTGCTAGATAATACCCTATTACAACAATACCAAGGGTGTACTTTCTGGAGGGGTCTAGCCCCACCTCCCATACGTTTAAAAAAGTATTAACTAAAAAAAAATCAAGGGTTCCAGTTCAGATAAAATCCCACTGCAAGGGGCCATACTTTCTAGACGAAGGGTTTAGGGGGCTAAGGCCCCTTCTCCAATATTTTCAAATAAATATTTATTTAATTACTATACTTTATTTTTTCAAGCGAATAAAATCAATTTTTCTAAGATAAGGTTAAATTCTTGTATCTTCTTTTAAAATTATTATTTCAATAACAATATAATAAATAGAAAATAAATATAAAATAATAAATAGAAAGTTATTTCTTTTTAAAGAAGCAAAAACTATATAGCCTCATTTCTATTTCAAAAATATAGAGGTGGGGCTTAGCCCCCAAATCCCCAAACCAGAACTGCCCTAAAATCAATTTTCAATTGACTTTTATTTCATAGTTACCGAAATTTCCTACCTTATCAAAATTACCGAATTTTCCCTTACCGAATCTTCCACTACCTAATTTTTCGTTACCAAATTTTCTGGACACCTTGATTAACACAATATCCCATGTATATGAATAAATTATTCTTTTATTTTAATAAAGTCAAAAACCAGATTCCGAAGTTTCGAAAAGTGCTGCTTACGATGCCATAATCATACGAATTACAACTGGCAACTATTTAGATAAGATCTGGACAAAATGAAAAAAAAACAAAAACAAAAAAAAACATGCAAATAATGAACATTATTATTATAATTATAATTATAATTATTATTATTATTATTATTATTATTAAAGAAAATGATTGACGTAATTCTTCCAGGATTTTTCAACACTCAAGAGAAGAGCGCGATTTAAGAAAAGATAAAGAAAAAAACTCAGTGTTTCTTCTGCAAGTTATATTTCAACAATTTTTTCATGTATAAAAATATATAAATCTATAAAAAAAAATTATAAGTCTTTGTGTCGTACAAAGTCTTATAATTTTTTAATGTTTCTTGTAATGAAAAAAACAGTTGTTCTGGCAATGAACGCGTCAAAACGAATGAAAGGCTGCCAGCACCATGGCATTCAACTAAAATGTACTTAATATGATAGTGATCTTGCTCCTCTTGGAATGTTCCGTTAGTTGATTACTTACTAAGAAGAATTTTCAAACTTCTTTGTATAAGTCTCATGGAACTCTTCTGTCGTTCTGTTCATTCCTCGGGACCGGAAAGTTAGCAGTTTTTGTAGATTTAAATTTATATATTACTTGAAACATTCTGCTGAAATATTGTTTAACATTGTCAAGTACTGTTTTTTTTTTTCTTTTCTTTTTCTTTTCTTAAATCTCGCACTTCTCTTAACTCTTGTTGATGTTGTTGTTGTTGTTGTTGTTGCTGCTGCTGTTGATGTTCTTGTTGTTGTTTCCCTAAAGGGCTCCTCCAATTATCGTCATATTCCACACACTTTCTCGACTCCCAGGTTAACTTTTGACGGAATTTTCTTTTAATAAGGAATTATAATTACTACATGTGGATCATATAGGGATCAGCATGCTGACATTGGTGTCTGTCGGCGTAATCTGTAACCTACTCCGAATTTTAAACAGAACCGTTTAGTTAATCCACGGTGGTAGATTTCCCTCATTCTGCATTCCCTGATTAGATTAAAGCATTAGTTAAAGTAGGTTTGGCTCTCTGGTAGTTGTGAATTCAATCCCTTGTTTCTGCTAGCGAAAATGAATAAGAGTGTCGCATATCAACCGATAGCAAATATCCTCCAAGTATAGAAAGCCGAGTGCCAATAATGTATTTCTGTGGAATTAATAAATGATTCGGTTGAAAAATTCTAAGAAGTTTATTGAGTAAGAAGAAGACAAACATGAAGAAAACTTGGAGATACAAGAGCCGAAACGTAGTGAATATAACAACTAAGTTGAGAATAACAATTAAGCTTAACCTGCCGATTTTTTTCTTATTCTCTCTGTGATCGATTGGCATCCACACGTGCACGATTTGGTAAGTCCTTTTTATTTCCTTATCGTGACCATCAAATCTGGCCTTCTTGATTGCATGGGCTGTAAATCTTTGCTTATTCACAATTCACAAACTTATAATTTACATTTAATAATTTCACATTTGTGCAGTTACAATTTGCCTGCATAGCCAAATCGAAGTCATTTGCACAATTACCAAAATAAAACTGTTCCTACTAACTCGTTTTTTTTTGGGGGGGGGCAATTTAATGAATTCACTAATTATATACAGGGTGCCCCAGAAAAAACAGGAAATTTTAGATTTACCATATGATGAAAAAAATTAAATAACATTTTAATATATGAATAAACTAATATTTTTTAACCATTTTTTGTCCTAGGATGTTGCAGTTATCAAATTTTCAACTCGAGGTGATTATTAAGAAAGAACATCCAACTTGGGAACTGAAAACATTTCAACAAATTTCGCCAGAGTTCTTTAGTTTGAACACCACATCTAACATTTGTGTTTTTGTTCTGTTTTATCGTATTAAATTTCTATTCTTTGCTTTTGTTTCAAATAACTGTGACAAAAATTCGGTATCAAATTAAATAAAAGGTATCAAATTTCATGATTTTTTGTGGGGCACCCTGTAGTTTAATACTATCTCATCTTTTTCTCTGCTGAAGGTGACATCTGCTGTTTTTCCGGTTTTATCATTCTTCACCAAGATGAAATTTGTCCTGAGACACTTTGAGCTGCAATGAAAAGGACAAACCTCAGTATTTTTTTTTATAATGATGTTCAAGTAAGAACATTCGCCCTGTACAAGGCCCAAGAGAGTTACTCGTGCAAGAAGCATACTTTATGGGGATATGTGTGGCAGATGACGCTTAACTCTAGACGTGAACACGTTAAGATTGTAGTGATCGAGGAAGCATCCTCTTGGGAGTCGGTTCCATAAAGCATCGGCTCGTGGAAAGAAGCTGTCGGAACTTACAATTCACCAATGGAATACGAAGGAAATGATGGTGGTTCGCTATAGCGTGCGTACCATGGTGGAAATAAGAAATGTAGATCGTCTGAATACTTTGTATGGAAATAGCGATAGATAAGCAAGAGATTTGCGACGTATTCATTTAGGAGAAAGGGATTGCAGAATGGAAAATAATTCATCACCCACAAGGTAGTGTGCGGTTTTGAACTCTACAGAGACTGGAATGTGAAGTCCCCCTTATATGGCAGCAGTACTCTATTTTCGGCCTGATCTGGCTCGTGTAAAGATAGAGGATGGTAGGAGAAATCAGGTATTTACCGGAGAGGTACGAACCATTTTGTAGTACCTTTAGTGATAGATGTTATGTATGAGTTTGACTTAAGGTTTAGTTTGATCGCTACCCTGGCGTAGACGTGTATATACGTTTTTATCGAATGAACACGTCCAAAATATAACGTTCAAAAAACGTCAACAGACGTGTTTATTATACGTCGATTTTGATTCCTCTGAACTTGAAACGAGTCCAATTGTCAACGTATATGTCTGGTAGAGATATTAGCTACCGTTCGAGTACTTCACAGTACTTCAGTTTCTTTGTTACTATATTAAAAAAATCCGTCTGAAAATGAAACGAAAATAACTGGTCGGGAAGAGGTTAAGTACAACTAGGCGCACAAAGTAAGGGTCATTCCAGTGGGTACACCAGTCCGACGGTTCTGGGGATTTTGGGGGCTTTAAATAAGACCAACAAGTTTTCCACCCAATGAGTTGTTCGAGTTAGCTCAGAGAAGAGTTTTTCCCTACAAAGCAATGATCATAATTAATCGCTCTTAATATTTTCTACTTACTTTTTAAATTTTCTATGGAGTTTTCTATTTTCCTACTTTTCTTTCCTTGTGATGTCATTAACTACTCACACATTTGCATATATTTAAAATTTCTTGTTGACTCTGCATAAAGTGATTTTCATTGGCCGTTTGGAAGACTGAAAACTCTTCTGTTGCATTTTACTTTTTCATATTGCCTTTTCTATGTCCTCTTAGAAGCGTAAGCTCTTGTACATGCTCATATGTTTGATTGATCGATCGTTTCGGCTTCCTCTTAATTGATCTGTCAAATTGCGTTCTTCTTTTCTCTTGTGAACATCATTATCTGTACGATCAGGTGTTCACATCTTTCATCAAATTTCTGCTAATTTAATTCATACTAAACCTTCTGCAATATTTCCTCTACGTTTTTTCTTTCCTTCTCTTCTGTTTGGTTGTCCCTTTCGGAATGTCCAATGTATTTATAGCGGTTTAGTGTATTTAACGCCCTGATTACCATATTATCCCATATATCGATTCCGTCTATTATCACGAATTTTCTAAGGTCTGACCTAAGGTGAGAAAGTTTTTCATGACATTTTTCATTAATTATTTCTGTGAAAAGAAGATCACACATGTTTTCCATGGATAAAGCTCTTTGTAATATTTAAGCTGTACTAGTGAATGCAGTTTTATGTATTTCTTTAAGGCATGTGCTACCAGGAATTCCTTCAATAAAACTATCGGAACCTTTTCCAATCAATCTGAAGACTCCAACTAGAACTGAAATTATTGATGTTATCATGCGCCACATTTTTTAAATTTCCACTTCAAGATCCTTATATTCTGATAGATTTTGAAGAGCTTCAAAGACACATTACAGTCAGCAGGATCTGCCATGTCAATAAGAAAGCACAGTCTGTTTTTTTTTTTTTTTTGTGGTCTCTGATCGCGATGTCTGGGCGATTAGATTTGATTGTTCTGTCTGTATGTATTGTAAAGTCTCATAAAGTTATTACAGTTTTTATCTCTGTCACCAGCTCAGGGTGATGTTCATACCAGTTCCTTGCACTTTCCTTTCCGTAAATGTTGCATATTTTGGCCCCTCTACAACAAGATGGACAGTTATTTCTGGATATTTATCACGGAATCTGCATTTTGGGCTAACATAGTTTTTCAATATGTCTTATTTGTAATTTGCATTGGTCCTGTTCAGCAAGAATAAAAACTTTGGTTTCAGCTTTTATTATTATTATTATTATTATTATTATTATTATTATTATTATTATTATTATTATTTCATGCATATAGATCTACACTATAGATTCTTACTATTACCGTAGATAATAGTAACAACCTTGTAGACATGTGAAAACAACTACCAATCTTTTCGCATCTCCAGTATCTTCCCCATTATACTGACAGACCACCGGCAACGCCGTCTCCGGACTGCCTTCAATTTCAGTCTTCTCGAGAATGAATGGGGGTGGTCAATCTGAATATGTCAAAGTCCCAGAATAGCTGATCCTTTTGTTCCTTTCAACCGGTCTTGGTTTATGTTTAAAACCATTTATCTATATTGTTGAACCAAAGTCATTTGTACAGATCCCAATCTATCGCTCTTTTTATTTGTCAGAATGGACTATTTTTGAAAGCTTAGTCCGACTTCTTGCGACTTTGGGGGGTAAGTTTTATTTATTTTTTTCAGCTGGGCTACTAATGAAAAGAAATTCAAAATGGCGTAGCACTGGACTCTCAAAAGTGTTCCGTTCTGACAATCATGGTCCTTCCTCAGTCGTAATTGTTTTTATATTTCTTTTCAATCAGATTCTTTATTTACAATCCTGTTTACTTTTTAACTGCTTATATTACATTTATTATTATTATTATTATTATTATTATTATTATTATTATTATTATTATTATTATTATTATTATTATTTCCTTTGATTTCCGTTGTAATTTCGGGCTCCAACCTGAGACCAAAGGACAAAAATATTTTCATGGTATTTTCCACTGATTATTTTTCTAAAAACAAAATTAACATCACACATATTTTACATAGATAAAGCTCTTCGTAATCTGTGAGCCGTACTTGTGAATATTTTTTTATTTTTTTAGTGCATGGGTTACTAGGATTCCCTAAAATGTGTCTATTGGAACCTTTTCCAATCAATCCGAGTGCTCTAACTACAACTGGAATTATTGATGGCCTCATGTGCCACCCTTTTGAGATTTTCACTTCAAGATACTTGTGTTTTGATAATTTTATTATTATTATTATTATTATTATTATTATTATTATTATTATTATTATATTTTACATTCTGTTAAATCCAATCCGTTACCCGATCAAAGATCGAGACATAGGGTAAGGCAGAGTAGTAGATATATACATTCTGTTTACACAAATTCGGATCTTAACTGATAATGATGTCTATTGATCTAATATGATCGTCTTCAAATGAACACTTTTGATCACTTCTTCTCAACTGTCATCCATAGTTATACCCAGTTATTCCTTTCTGATGAGTTGATCAATTAAGGGTCCATGCTGGTCTAACCCTTGATATTTTCCCATATCTTGGACCCCATAAGATGATGTACAACACCTTGTTTACTTCCCTAGGAATGGCCACTAATCTTGCCTTTCACAGATTGTGTTTGTAATCTTTGGTAGGTCCCCATATAGTTATTCACTGGGATTTTCTTTAAATTGAATAGATGTGTAGTTCTATTTACACTATTTACATTGTGCGAAAAATTGACCTCATCTTTATTGTATTCACGACGTTTCAGCTGTTGCGCGCTCCGGGCTTCTTCAGGTGATATATATTGGAATTTTGGATCGAACCCTTTATTTAGTCAACTGGGGTAGATTGTTCTAGTTTCACGTGGAGAGGTGAACAAAAAATTGGAGAATTGAGTTACTATAGGGAAATAACCGAAACTAAGTTGCTCAGAAAAGGCATGTCACGTGGAACTAAAACAATGGACTAAAAAAAAGGGGCCCCTTTCGAAATTCCAACGTGTATCGCCTGAAGAAAGTAAGAGCATACAAAGGCCAAAACGTCATGAATATTACAATAAAAATGAGGACAACTGTCCGAACAATATATGTAGTATAAATAGTAATAATACAAAAATATACACAGATGTTGGATTGTTCTATATAGTCCAATTTTTAATCCGTTGCAAAAGCTACGAGGAATCTTGTTAATTGTCTGTATTTTCTTTAATGTGCCTATGATTCCGGTTCATTTTATAAAAAACAGTAATTTTAAGGTGACACATTTTTTTTTTTTTTTTTTTTGCATTTCAAGCTCCCTATACTTATTTTATTATATTCTTTTGATATTATTTTTCTAAGGGGGCGGGGCGTTGTCATATCTGAGGTGAGTTATTGAGTCTATTTACAATATTTAAATTGTTCGGAGTGTTGTCCTCCGTTTGTTTGCCATATTCACGTTTCGGCCGTTGTACGTTCCGGGCTTCTTCAGGTAATATATTTGGAATCTCGAACCGATCTTCAAGTCTCATCAAATCTTTGGTTTGAAATTCCAATCACCTGAAGAAGCCTGTAGGGTACAGCGACCGGAACTTCGTGAATCTGACAACAAAGATGAGGACAACAGTCCGAACAATGTAAATAGTGTAAAAGCATTTTTTTTATTGTTTGTGGACTTTAATCGCTATATCTATTAAGTTAACCACCATAGGTCAGTATGCATAGTAAAGTCTGAAAGAATACCGATTTCTTGGCCTTCGATGTCTATCACTGGGCAGGGTTCATAATATTTTCTAGCATGGTGTTCACTGTAATAATGATATAGGTACTAATGAATATGCTGACCAATCTTACCATTTTGATATTTGTGTTGCTCTAGTGCCAGAACAATACTACTACTACTACTACTACTACTACTACTACTAATAATAATAATAATAATAATAATAATAATAATAATAATTATTATTATTATTATTATTATTATTATTATTATTATTATTATTATTTTTTTTTTTTTTTTTTTTTTTCTTTTATTTTTCCATTTCCCAATTTCTTTCCTCTCTCTCTCTCCCAACTGACTCGTTCTTAAATACACGCAAACAAGAATATTGGTTGCTACTCTCTTGGGGCCATGAGAAATTTGATGATTACTGTTTGGTGTATCGCTGAAAACATCCAACATGGACCTTAGCTGTCAACCTGTATACCAAGGGATAAGTACGACTTGGCAAAAAAGAAAGGATGTATGGATGTTTAAGAACCGGGCTTATTAGTAATTACGCTAAAAACACAAAGAACTGCCCAACCCTTAAAGCTTTTCGGTAATTAATTAAGGAATTTGATCAAATATGTCGGCGACTCACGCGATCCTTTTGTCTTCTATCTTTAATGAAGTAAATACGAAGGGAGAATTTGAAGATGAAGAAATTATTGAATATTTTATTAAAAACAAAGGAAATGTCTCAAAAGATGGAGGGAGAACCAAAAGGAAATAAAAATTGGAAGAAAATATTAGAAAAAAAACAATGAAAAAGAGAATGAGGAGTGAGAAAGAAAGGTAAGAAAAAGGGCAAAATAGATAGAGGAGTTAAAAGAAGAGACGAGAAAAAGGAAAGATTGAATGTGAAGGAAAGAGAGAAAGAAAGATTTACAAAAGAATGAAGAAGAATGAAAGTGAGAAATAAGTTTGATGATGAAAAAAAAAGAAACAAAACGTGAAGAAAAGAAAGAGAAGAAAGAACAAATAATGATTAATAAATGAAAGCAGAAATTGAAAAATTGTGCGAGAGAAATAAGACAATTAGATAAAAATAAAGTGTGAGTGAAATGTCAATAATTAAATAATTTAAAGTATTTAAAAAACAACCCAATATAAATTTAAAGAGACGAATCACATATATATATATATATATATATATATATATATATATATATATATATATATATATATATCTTCCTTTGAAAATGTTTTTATTTTACTGAGATATTCTCATTGCAACGTGTTTGGGGTAGGTAATTTTAGCAAAGAATTGGCGAAACACTTGGACACATCCCAATGGAAATCAGCCATTCCGAGAGGAAGAGGTTTGGGTCTCTCGCTGTCATTTTCAGACCGGTTAACCCTCCTTGGTGACATCGTAATCAAAGAATTTTGAAAAATTAGACCGGACATTCCCCATTATTGATATTAATGGCTTTTTGACCCTTTATATTATTTATTTTTTGCGATGCGGGGTCGTTTTGATATTGATTAATTTGTCAGTTTCGGTTATTTTTAATAAATGTATATATCATCTGCACATATTCATTTGGCAATATCCTTGCTGGCCTGAAAGCCCTGGGAACATTATTTTCACTGATTTGCAAACTAATTATTCTAGCAATCCATTTTTAAACAAAAACAATTAACTAGTAATCATTAACGAATAAATAATTCAGTACTGAGTAAAACTTTTGCTTATTTTATTAAACAGAATTTGAAAAAAGAACTTTTAAAAGAAATTTTCAATCGTAAATTTAACGGTTTTATACGGAGTTTGACTTTATTAATTCTTACAGCGCATCGTTGGGATAATCAATCTGACAAAGCCATTTCTGTACGCGAGCACGTCTGAACATATTTCAAATTCCTATTAAAACACAGACCAGATGAGTCTAAATGTTTTCTTAAATAGTATATATATATACAAACAATACATTGTTACAATGCAATATATTTGAATAAATTTGAAATGAAAATTGATTTTGATGCGGCTGACAAAAGAAAATAGATTGTTACACTATTTACAGTCTTTGGACTGTTGTTCTCATCTTTACTGTCCTATTCACAACGTTTCGTCCGTTGTACACTCCGGCCTTCCTCAGGTGATATACGTTGAAATTTTGAGTCGAACCATTTACTTAGTTCACGGGGGTAGATTTTTCTAGTTCTACGTACTATGTCTTCTCTGGATACTTAGTTTCAGTTAACTCCAAGTTTATTTTTGTTCACCTCTTCTGTGGCAAGGTATTGAACTCACAGCTCTCTGGGTCAAGTCACTTTTGGATTAATTTAACTTTTCTTTTATCCATTGAGCCACGTGTCCTTGCGAAATATGACACTAAAGATGTTAACAACTCTTTATTTTGTCCATCGTGGTAGATATTTCTAATTCCACGTGCCGTGCCTCTTTTGGATATCTCAGTTTCGGTCAGTTCTTTGTTTCGGCCAACGCTTTTATACCACTGGGCTATGTTTCCTTCGTTGGTCGAAGTAATCCAGCGCCTTGACCCAAAGGTTTGTGAGTTCAATACCTGGCGACAGCAGAGGTGAACATAAACTTGGAGAGCTGAGTTAAAAGGGAGAGAACTGAAACTGTGATATCTAGAAGAGGCATGGCATGTGGAACTAGAACAATCTACCCCCGGTGGACGAAATAAAGGGTTTGGTTCGAAATTCCAATCACCTAAAGAAGGCCGCAGAGTACAACGACCGAAACGTTGTGAATATGACAACAAAGACAAGAACAACAGTCCGAACAATGAAAATAATATAAATAGTTTCAGTACCTCATCTCAGAAATATAGACGGATGTTAAAATGGATTTTATTAATGAAAAAAAAAACTTGTATATTTATGAAATACCTTTAACTTTGAATGTCTGGCACCCACAGAAAAGAATCTAACATTTGCCATTAATAACGGCGAAAATAATAAATAGTAATAAAATAATAAAGAAAGAAATTAACAAATAGTAACTCTAGTCATTTGACTAAAGTAAAATGAACAGGCTTTTTAAACCACCAAAACTACTACTACTACTATTTATTATTATTATTATTATTATTATTATTATTATTATTATTATTATTATTATTATTATTTCCTTTGATTTTTGGTGTGTATACATTTCTTTCCGGGTCCCGCCCAGAGACCTAAGGTTAGACATAGCGTCATGACATTTTCCACCGACCAATTAAAAAAAAAACACACATATTTTACATAGATAAAGCCCTACGTAAGATGTGGGCTGTACTTCTGAGTACAATGTCCGCGCGGTTAGCTTTGATTGTTCTGTATGTGTGTATTGTGTAGTCCCATAAAATTTTAACAGATCCTAACTCCGTACGCGGGTCTGGATGGTGTTCATACCAATTTCTTCCAGTGTCTTTACCATAGAATTTGCAGATGTTCCAGTCCATATATTGGCCCACTCTGTCATGCCGGGTTTTATATTCAGTGAGTGTCAATACCGCGCAACCTGATACAAGATGATCAATTGTTTCTGGATATTTATCACAGAATCTGCATTTTGGGCTAACACAATATTTTAATATGTGTGCTTGATAATTTCTAGTTAACAAGCATTCTTCCTGTGCAGCAAGGATTATTATTATTATTATTATTATTATTATTATTATTATTATTATTATTATTGCTGAGTGAGAGAGCAACATGCCAACAAAGTAACACTGGGTTACCAAGATCTGATATAACATATATATTCATCATGATACCCATCAAGATACCCAGTCTGACAAGGGTATAGTAGACTCAGACATTACAGCTAAATGTGTAAATTTTTAATGCGGTACATAATCTTGACTGTAAAGCCCAATAAGAAATACCTTTCAGGTCATTCAACCCAGTCCGTGCTCTATCGTAATATGGAAAAATGATTATTTCTAGTCGCAGTGCCTTTTGTATTTTCCACCATTCTCTTATTTAAATTCTTATGCATTTCTTGTGACATTTCTTATAGTCGATTTAGTAAATTCCTGCTTCAGGATTTAGATTGTTATTATTTTATTTGTATTAATTTTCTCTCAGAAGTCATAACAACAAATTTTATATTAGATTTAGATGAATTCTTATCAACTATAGTTGCTATTTAGTTCGTTGATAGTATTATGTGCCTAGTTTTATCAGGACTATTTTTTTTTCTAATTTTATGACTCCGATGGTCTTTACGACGAATACTTACGAATTCGAAACTACTCGTGAAATAATGATAATAATTTTTAGACACTGGAGAAGGCCGTAGAACGACGTTGAGAAATAAGACTGAAGATGCTAATCTGAATATTTCACGTTCAGGTGAAGATCAACAAAGACGAATCACTTCGGAAAGAGAATATTTTTTCCTTATAATTCTACTTTTCGGACTTGAGTAAGCTTTTATCAAACTATTCGTTTTTCATTTAATTCACATCAGCATTTTATAGACGCCTCTTTTCGTCTGCCATCACTTTCTTCTTTCCTGTTAATCCAGCCGTCCTACTTCCCAGTTTCTCCACCCCTGACACCCCACCTCTTCTCTAAAGCCTCTCCTAGTGTTGCCGGTGGTCTACTGTATCACCGTTCAGACTTGATCAGTTTTGATGCTGTTCATTTCACAATGTTTCGCCTTGCGCCGTAATTAACTTGATATTGTTATCACTACTAACGCCTTGAATGGTTCTTCGGGACGGAGTCTCGCAATTGGGAATGGATGGAACAAATAGAATAGAAAAGGGAGTCGAGGATTAATGACAGTAATGGCGGAGGTGGTTCTAGTGGTAGTGGAGCTGATAAAGAGAGCAAAAAAAATTAAGGGACAACGAATAAAGCTAAAAAGAAAAAAAAAGGAGAAGAGAGAAATGAAGAGAGAAGAAAATCAGAAAAAAAGGGAAAAATCAAGGAACAAAAGAAGATCAAAGCGGCGGGGGGAAATGCATTCTTTAAAAAGAGGAAGCAAACCTTTTGGGTTGTGACGCGTTCTGTAATAGAGCGGTCCTTTTTTTTTTTTTTTTTTTTCTACAAAGAAGGACGTACGTTCGACTTCTGCTGGAGAACACATTAAAGTTTATTAAATCTCTAGACCCTGCTGGCCAGTTGATATAATTCGCACAAAGCTTCTTTTATGTGCTATGTCCCTTCAGGGCGTAGGCGATTATGGTCTTCCACATCTTCCTGTCTCTTTTAGCTCTTAATAAGTTTTTTCTTATTATTATTTCTCCCAAACCCTGTTCTACCATCCATTTTTCAAGTTCATCAAGTATGTTACGCGTTGCTTTCCTCTGTCCCTTTTTACCTCGTTCTGTCTTGTGGGTAACAGGTTTTCAAAGTCCTCCTTTCTAATTACGTCCCCCAAAAAATTTCAACTACCTCTTTCTGATGTTAAGTATCAGTTTCCTTTTTGTTTCCATTCTCTCCAAAACTTCGTTGTTGCTCAGATGTTCGGTTCTTGATATCCTCAGCATCTTTCTGTAGAACCACATTTCTATTGCTTCAATCCCTTCTTCATCTTTGGGGAGATTGTACAGCATTCGCTGCCATACAGGAGGACAGATATCACGTAACAGTAAATTTTAGAGTAATATATATATATATAAATTCATGAATCATTCATACAAAAAACAAATATAGAGGTTAATGATTTAAATGGCGAGAATACATCGTCGCAAACAATATAAATAAGATACACCAACCCCGAACCTGTATATGAATGATATGATCCCTGTTTATAAATTCTAGTTGCATAAGGTCTTTTTAATTTTTTACAAGCTTTCTCTGTTCCTACAGACATTCTCAGGTATGGAAATAGATTTTGTTCTTGTTTTCACTTCTCGGTAATAAGAGGACAACGAAAATAGAGATGTAATCCGAAAAAATGCTATGAGAAATGTGTTATTGTTTTGAAACGTGCGGTCGCAACGCTGAGTTTGAATTTAAATTTTAAGTTTGTGCGTTTTTGTACAAATATAGCAATAAGAGAATTCTTTTTTAATGGTAGATTTTCCGTCAATATGGCATGAACTATATTGTTCAATATATTACAGTAATGTCACACTTATTATCCGAAAGTTGCACGTTGGATCAGTTATTTTAATTTCAATTAAAAGGGGCAATTATAAAAAAATTGTTCTTGTTTTTACTTCTCGGTAATATATATATATATATATATATATATATATATAGTAGATACCTCTAGCTAAGATTTAAAATGCCTTTTTTAAAAAATGAAGTCTCCCTTGAAACTTTTATTTTAGCTTTAATTCCAAGATAATTAGATTAAATTTGATATTTCCAATAAGCAAAATAATTTACAGCATTTCAAACTGAATTTAAACTGATTGGAATTTTTTTCTGGTTATCAGTAAAATCGATAGAATCGTTCATTTTGGCAAATCTGTCAACACAACATAAACCCCTTTATTAAAAATCTTTCAAAAATAAAATATACTTTTCCGAAATTTTATCTCTGCAAAATTAGCCGATTTAAACTTTAATTAATCTGAATTGATACAAATAATACCTACTTTAAGTTTAAAATATCGCAGAAAAATCATATTTTAATACGGAGTTAAGTGTCTTTATGTTGACACATTTATCTTCAGCCTGATATTTGGAAAAATGTATGTAAGGAGGAGATAATGAACATAAACTTACATGACGAATACAACGTAGACACTTTTTTTATATAATTTTTTTTTTTATCTATCCAGTAGTATTAACAATTTTAACTATTTTAAGCATTCTAATATTTTATTGAATATTACGTACTTTTTCCTTGTTACTTCTTGTTGAAGAAGTGCTAGAAAATTACGAATAGATTTTAAATTTATTGGACTTACCGCTCTTATTTTCAATAATGTCGTGTGCAGGCGTCCGTATTTAAAACGTTGACACGTTTATACATGCATAAAATAAATACAAAATTATTTTTAAAATACTGGTGGTTGTTGAATTGTAGTCCGCTTTTTCCTTTATGTAAATAGAGATTTAATTTAATAATAATATCACTTGACCGCTACAGATGAATACAGAAGTTTAAAACATTTAAAAGTTTATATAAATCATTCTAATTAAAATTTAAAAAAATGAAAACACTTCTTGTAAAAAAAATCATTACGATTCTGTGACTGGGAGTCCTATTTAACCAAAATAATTTGATAATATTTCTCTGAAGTCTTATAACTAATATACGAGTAAACATTAAGCGCTACAATGAAAGCATTTCTTGAAATTTCATAAAATTAAGTGGAGGGAAAAATTTAAAAAATATTTTACCAAGATTTTCTCAAGAGAAAGATTTAAAAAAATAATTTAATTCATTTGGGAAGTTTCATTAAAACCCGACAGTTACTTGATTTTTTCAAGAATTTCCAAATCATTTGGGGGTGGGTTGTTTTTTTTACCGAAAAATACTATGAAATTCCCCATACTAATATAAAGTCCCACACTGATTTTTAACAAAATTTTAAACAAAATTTCCAACGTTCTAAGCAGGATTTTAAAATAATTTTAACAGAAAAAACTTTTTTGATCTTTCATTTCAATAACAGTACAAAGGTTTTGATGAAATTCTTTTTACGTTTTGTGTATTTTTTTCATCATATATCCTCTTTTTAGCTAACTTTTGGAGGTACCTATATGCGTTGAGCATGAAATGTAAATCACATATGGATAGGAATCCGACATGATGATAAAATAAAATAAAGAACATGCAGGAAACGTGTCTCAATCTAATATGTTTCACTTTTATTAAAGCTTCGTCAGAGATCGAGATAGAATGAAGAAAGCAAAAAGACACAGCGTACTGGTATATTATGATTTTTGGTTAGTTCTTATTGGTCAAATGTGTGCCACGTATATCAACGCAAGAGACAATATATAAATATGCGTGAGGAACATTCTGAACATTCAAGTGTGTAATAGTGTATAAGTGAGTATATAAAGAAATGTTTGTTTATCTAGGTGTATGTTGACGGGTAACGATAATTCATTTAAGTGTATGAGTGTGTGTGCGAGGAATGTCAATAGATTTCGCCCTCGTTTATGTCGGTGTACTTATATATATATATATACTAGCAGCATGGCCCGGTGTTGCCCGTGCTTGATTCAAAAATCGTACGACTCATACAGCAATCGCTATCACTTGACTTAAAATATGTTTGCCCTTCTTTTCCTTTAAAGGAGTGCCCTTTGCCGTGCTGATGTTGCTACACGCCTTACTTCTTGCCTATCTCACACTGCGAATTTTTTCTAAGCTCTATACTAAACATTAAATCTGTTACGAAAAAAAAAACTAAACAAAATGGACACAAAACGATCAGCTTTAAAAAAAAAAAGGACTCGTAACTGGAAAAAACGAATGAAAAAGAATGTTAACAACAAATACTTTTTCACACCCAACCCAGTTCTGCAGAATCAGAATCAACGTTGAGTTTAAGCAAGCGAATGAGCCAATTGGAGTAAAGTGCTATGCAGATTTAAATTTTTCCCACTTGTGACGAACGCAGCTATCGATTTTTTTGCATGCTAGTTAATATTTGTGTCAGTCAGCTGTTGACTCTCACGCTGGCCAGTAGAAAATGGCCGCAAATTACATGAAAACTGCCGTAGATGCGTGAAAAAATCGATTATTTCCACTATCGATGGAAGTTGGGAAATGCAAAGTCGGTAACATGGAGCATGTGCATGTAAATTTTGGTGCAAATCCGTCGAAAATTGCGGCCGTGCATTCGTTACACACGCATACACACACACACATGCACACACACATCCTGCCTTATATATATATATATATATATATATATATATATATATATATATATTGAACAATAAAAAAAAAATTAAAAAATTAAAATCTTCAGACACACTGGGTTGTAGATTAATATTCTTTCGTTTTTTTTATTATTATTCCATTTAAATTCCTCGACTAGTTTCGGTCGAAATGGCCATCATCGGGAGGAGAAATATTTCTGCTTGCTGCTAGCACTAAACTACAGAATATATATATATATATATATATATATATATATATATATATATATGTGTGTGTGTGTATGTGTGTGTGTGTGTGTGTAAGTTTCATTAAAAGTGTCTGACAAGTTATTAAGTTTTAATCTAATTTTTTATGTGTTATTATAATTGTTTTTCTTTTCTAGACGTCAAAAATAATAGTAACTCACCTACAAGATCCAATTGCAAATATTATTTACAAATTCACATGTACCTTAAATAACTGTTTTCCTGATCAATCCAAATTTGTCAATAATTATACTGGATATACTACAACGAAGAAGAATACTTACGTTACATTTCTCCAACCATAGCTCATGTAGTTTAAATACAATTGGAGACCTACAAAACTCTATCCGCAACATATTTGCTGATAATACAAAATTTATAGTCTCACCCACATGTAAAAAAAGGCTAAAAAATAATGGAAGCATTATCAATAAAAAAGAAAAAGCCAAAAATCAATATCAACTATGAACATGCCCACAATGTGCTGAACGTGTTTGGAAATAAAGCATTCCTATAATTCTAGATACATACATTAAACAATACATACTTCCAGTTAAAAGTAAAGATAAAATTCATCCTTAATAATAGTTAAGGTAAGTATAGCCGAAAGTGCTCGGACAATCCTAACCACAGTCGTTTTAATATTTATATATATATATATATATATATATATATATATATATATATATATATATATATATATATCAGAAATGATTACGTAAACAATCTTAGTTCCTTTTTTCTATTATGGATTATTGGGGGGGGGGGGCATTTATTCAATTGGCTCCTTCATCCCAGGTATAGAGTTTATGTAAAAAGGAATGAAATAGATAAGTCATCATTGAAGAACAGGTCCTAATTTCCAAAATTAAATTTGAAAAATGCGTGCAGCAACGCGGCGAAATTATTATGAAAACTGACCGAAAAAATGAAATAACAGTGTGAAAAATTGATCAGTGTTAGAACAGTGAAGAACGCAATAAGGAAAAGAATAATGAGAAAGGAAATCTCTCCAAGAAGAATTTCAAAAGTAGATAGATTCTATCTGCTTTTGAATTTCCTCATAAAGAAATCTTTTAATTTTCTCATTGTAGAAATTTTTGTCAATAACGTAGACGAAAAAAAATTATATGATTACACAGAGGTCATCTAAAAAGAGAAACGGAATCACATATAGCTGAAGCGAAGAAGAAATGCAGAAGTATAAAATATATCAAAGCGAAAATACAAAAAATAGTAGAAAATCGGTCGATTATATGGAGAAAACATATATTAACTAATCAATGTATCAAACTGATTCTAAAGTAATATAATAACAGTCATGATAGAGTAAGAACACTTATATACTAGGAACTATGCAAATGAATTAGGTTCGACCATGAAAATAGATGCTATTAGTGCAAAGTAAAAGCTTTTCGATAAAATATAGCGAATAAAATAATTTAATATCTAGACCGACCGACTACAGAATCCAAGTTAGAAAACCAAATTTGATAGCCGTAAACTTCCAGAGTGTACATATAGTTTTACCAGCAGAATACAGTTTTAGTACAGAAAAAAGAATACGAAAATATTGTTTTTAAATTTTTTTTTTAATCATTTCATCGCAAGCAAGGAGGAAATGCTACTAGTCCGCAGGATCTTACAGGGAGTGAAAGTGAAGGGACAGTGAGAGAAAAGACTGAATATAGGAAGGATTGAGGAAAGGACAAAAGATGAACGGGATTCAAGAAGATAGGTAGCGATTGACGTTGCATTTAAATTTTTGAATATGTACTTATCAGGGAAGCAAGTAAATGGAAGGAAGTCCCGCAGTCGGGAAGTGCGAGATAAGAAACTTTTGAAGTAGAAGTGGCGGTATTAATAAGGATAGCAGAACCTTGCTTGGGTGCAGAGGAAAGTGTCTAGTATGAATTTAGAGTAGTACTTATGTGAAAACGTGCACAAAACTCTTTTCTATCGCCAGATATTCTAGGATGTTTAAGCGAAAGAGGCAGACAAAGACAGAAAGCGAAGATTGTAATATAATCATTCTCCCAGAACTATATTGTTAGTTGTTCAGTTATTCTTATAACGAGCGTTGACAGTGTTACTTTTATAACACTGATAAAACTAATATTTCCTTGGGCCTTCCTCATGTGACTGTTGCATTTGTTCGTCTTCAGATGTTGGCAAAAATGATTCTTTTCATTTCACATTAAATCCTTCGGAAAAGACATGAATCCACTTCTCCTTGTTCCATTACCAATTATCTAACGATATATTATGATACTAGCATGCCACAATGTTTGATAGAAAAGAAAACAGTAAGGCAAACAACTCATCTATAAGTCCAGTTAGTAACAGAAAAAAAAACTTATCTTTATTGCTAAGAACATGGCTAAAGACTGTGTGTACGCTATCCCATGCAGCTGCGGAAAGAAATATAAATGGGACACAAGCTTAAGGTAAGGCTTCAAGAACACCAGAAAGCTGTAACACGAGGGGAAGTGGAAAAATCAGGCATGGCTGACCACATATGGAGAGTGAAGCGAGATCACCGCCCTCTGTGGGATCAGGTTGAGATCATATACAAAGAACACCCTTGGAAAATTCGTAAACTTAAGGAATCAGCACATATGCTATTCCACAAAAACCTCCTGAGTCGACCAAGCATGGAAATGAATACAATATGGGAGCCAGTAATAAGGAGCGCCAGAGAAAAGCGATAACAACAACAACAATTGCAATATGAGCTCTGGTTAAAATATGAAATGATAACAGCAAAAACTGCAATATGAGCACTGGTAAAAAATGGTTGCTGAAGACATTAAGTTTATAATACCCAGAAATTCATACACAGATGTCCTCAAGGACAAATGGGACAGTGTATAAAGACGTTAGTTAGATCCAATGACAGGACTGAACTCATAATATACCTGGTTACGGCGGCAGACAACTTGGAGAGGGAAATTAACAGGAGATAACTGATAACTGACATCCATTAGACATGGCACATAGAAATAGAACAGTCTACCCCAGTGAGTGAAATAAAGAGTTCAGTTCGACATTCCAAACACCTGAAGAAGGCTGAAACCGTGTAAATTGCAGTTTTTCTATTCACAAAAAAACCTCAATTATTTTTTGAAAGCAAACTTTTTCAAATGTTTACATTATACATTCTGTCTATCTAATCGAATTTATCAAATTGCCCATACAGCATAATCAATTATATAATAGCCCCATCTTTTCTGTGGCCTTCCCTCAAAATATTTTACGGCCGATAGATTCTGAGGAGTTTTAAATATGAGCCTGTCTCGAAACATATTGTCAATTTTATCCTCCATATGCTTTCGAGTATTTTTTTTTCTTTTTACCATTTTAATTCTTTTTTTGTTTATTTCATTATTTCTCCTTTTTCTTGTTGTTGCTACTTTTCTTTCTTTTCTATTTTGACAATTTTTTTCTTTTCTTCTTTTGTTTATTCCGTCATTCTTTATTTTTGTCAATACTGTTTTCCAAATTTCCTCTTCATTCCTTGTCAGTATAATTATCGCGTTCTTTCTTTTTCTTTATTCCTTCCTTTCTTTCCTTCTTTCTTTCTTTCTTTCTTTCTTTATTTATTTATTTATTTCTAGCCACAACGTATTAACGTACAACGGTTGATACATTGTTACTATTATTCTTCCTTTTTTTCATTGTTTTTCGCAAGTTTTCTTTCTTTCTTTTATCGCTATGTTCTTTCTTTTTGATACAAATATTTCTTTCCCATTTACTCCTAACTATTTTTCTTCATTCCTTCCTTCTTCATTTTTCGCTACTTTTCTTTATTTCTTTCCCTCTTTCTTTTTATCGTTACTTTTCTTTCTTCCTTCTTTTTTGTTGAAAATATTTATTTCATGTTTTTTCCTTGTAACTATTTCTTTCTTTCTTTCTTTCTTTCTTTTTTGTTTTTCTTTCTTCTCATTTCTTTCTATTTCTTTTTCTTTCATTCTTTGTTCTCTTCCCTTCGCTTTTCTTTCTTTTTTACTTTCCTTCTTTCTTTCTTCTCTGCTCTTTCTTTCTTTGTTCTCTTTCTTTTATCTCCTCTTCGCTTTTCTTTCTTCCCCTTTCTTTCTTACTTTTCTCTTTCTTTCTTTCTTTCTTTCTTTCTTTCTTTCTTTCATACAATTACCTTTTATCTTCACTGTTACTTTTCCTACCACATTAAGCCCCACACTTACTGACACACAGAATGTTTCCATCCTGAGTGAGATAGTTTGTCTCCTTTCACGTCTGCTTATTTTTTAAAGAAGTTAAGCGTAATATTTTCAGCTCGCAAATTCTACAAACTTTCCTCATAAGTAAATATTCTTCTTCCGGTCGGCAATATCTGTTTATCTGTGACTGTTTCTTGTTTTTTCCAAAATTCTTCCAGAGAAAAACATGGATGAAACCGGAATCTTGTCTTTCGTATTTTGCCAACGTCAAATTCTTGCATTCAAAATGAGATCTCTATACGGATGCGTTTTACACTCGAATTCTACATGACATATTCCTAGGAAAAACTACTTCGCTCTGCTATTTCCCTATTGACTCAGATGCTGAGTTGCGGATATTTCTGTAATGTTGTGTGTCTCTGTATACCACTAAAATAACACAATGGGTACATGGTGACTGAGGATCATAGCACAAAGCGGAACTAGATCAATACTTTAGGGTATTGTCTGAAGCTATAAACATCAACTACTATAAAGCAGAAAAGAGTCGGGTGCCATAGCGAGTGGTAATACAGATTCCTCCATACACAAAATAGTGACCATATGTCTCACTTTGACATTATTGGCTGATGAATAAGTACGTTGTCATTGTTTATCCATATCTATCTTATCCTAGCATTCAAAATCATAATTACATAGCTGGGGATTCAAAAATGAATTCGACATGACATGGCAAAATTTTGCGCGATTTTTGCCTATGGCAGAAACTTACGTGTATTTTTTTTTTAAGACTTTGAATTATTACACTTTTTTCAGGCCGACACCCCGCTCGCTCCCAAGAATGACCAGGATGCCGGGTGCTTTTATTGAGATATCATCTTCATATTGCCAACCAAAGCGAAATAGATTCTCTGTATACAAAAGCACCACAATGATCGACGACTTCCGAACAGTTCAGTCTACCCATTTTCACACGCAACGCTTGGCACGATCCGTGTTTTGCATTTTAAACAACAGCAACACACACACACACACACACACACATATATATATATATATATATATATATATATATATATATATATAGAGAGAGAGAGAGAGAGAGAGGGGGAAAAACGAAGGGATACTTAAAGTCTCTTGACCTCCTTCTCAAATTTGACCCAAAATCAGCAACGTACACATTACTTACCATAAATAAATGAACTTTTGAACCTTGAAAGCAGACATTTAGCATTGAAAATCTCTATCTTTCAAATAACCAATATTCCACAATAAAATATACCACTTCCAGACGAAATATATAGTAAATTTAGGGAAAGACTAAAATCAGGATGTACGCATAGCGTCCAACAGTCTGTTGCTGCTGATTTAGTTAATGTCCGAATTTTACCGCAAAATTCACCATCATTCAGCTGAGCCTTTCCGTAAAATACATCAGTCAAATGATCTGGCACACAACATCAGTGATAATTTTAGCCGTAGACCATTAAGGGTTTCGGCTTTTGCAACATCATACCCCTTCTCCACAGCGACCCAATAGATATTGATAAGATATAAAATTTAGTCTGTTTAAAATAAGAAGTTAATATTTTGTTACTATTTCGGATTTATTAAATCAATTTAAAAAAAAATCATTTTCATCTAAAAGTGTTATTTCACTATCCAGCATATTTTTCAGCATATATTTTTTTTCAGTAGTGGTGTAAATATACCTTTTATTCGAAGATGATGCTGGACTCCTGTTCTCAAGACACAAATACTACTACAGTAAAATCAGCTTCATTTACTTGTTACACTATACCAGTTGAAACTTCAGTCTTGCTCAGAAGATTTGTTATCTATTTCCTTCTATCAATAATTAATTTCTTTGAATTTCAAATACTTTAGACAAATATTGTGACTGTATTTATTATGGTTTCGTTTTGCATCAGTTTCATTTTTTTTTTTTTTTTTAAATATGTCATGTCAGCGTTTTAAAGTATCACGTGTTCACGCATCAGTTTGTGTTGTCGTGCCGTTTTGTTTATTTATTAAATATATTTACTTATTACGCTTTTCAGGCCGACATACCAACACCAGTGATCTGAGTGCCGGGTGCTTTTATTGAAATACCATCTCCATATTGCCAACCAAAGCGAAATACATTCTCTCTGTACAAAAGCACAAGAACGGACCGCTTCCGAACAGTTCAGTCTACCCAATTTCACTCACAACACTTGGGTCAAACCGTGCTATGAATTTTAAACAATGCCCAGTTAGAGACAGACAAATGGACAGACAGACAGACGAAAGGATAATTTTTGTTTTGAAATCACTCTATTTTACAACATTAATATAGTTTTTTTACAGATATATTTTCTTTAGGTACCTCCAGGAAATCGCTAAAAAAAGAGCATAGTCTGATGAAAAAGATGCCAAACTTTATGAAAACAGAATTTTATCATCTAAATGCATATGTTTTTATGAAGAGGAAAGACCAAAGTTTTTTTTAATTATTTTTTTTTTTAATTTTTCCTTCTTTTTAGAACATTCTAAATTTTGATAAAAAAAAAAGTGTTTCTCTTTGTAACAACAGGGTCTAGTAAATAACATAGATAATTTTTAGCACATATTTTGTATTACACACATTAATTTGGAAAATCTTGCAAAAATAAAAATAATTGTCAGATGTTAATGAAACTTTCAGAAACTATTCACAGATGATCGAAATTATTATAAATATGTTTTTTTATTAAAGTCATAGCAGAAATATTTTTGTATATATTTATTAACACCCCCATAACTAATTTTATGAAAAACTCTAGAAATTCGAGCGCATCAACTTATGATTGCAATAGTTAAAAGCACAAGGCTTTGAAGAATGCAAAATCATGTTTGTTTTTTTTAATTGGATCCGCGGTACCTGAAAATTAGCTCTGAATTGTAACATACAAAACTCAGTAAAACAAAGATATTATTTAATTTCAAATGCTTTTATTTGTTTTTATGAATATGGACAATATTTTCTGAAAGCAAAAAATTTTTTCAATGAAAATTGAATTTTTAATACAATTATTTGCTATTTCTTTAATTATAATAGATTTTTACATTAAGTTTTTTAAAAATATTATAACATTAGTCAAAAGCCACGTCAACTTTTCTAAGTGTCCATATGAGATTGTCATTGTCTAACGCTTTGAAAATTGTATCATTTGGACCAATCAGAAGATCCGCAGTAATTAGGAAATGTCATTTTTGTGCTTATAATCGGGCGGTAATTATAAAGTACGGAAGAGCAACCAGAATACAATTTAGTTGCATTATTTGAGTTCAGCATTGTTCTCCGCTGTTAAGGCCTTTACTTTTGCGAAACACGTATGGAGAAGTTAATTTGATTTTTCAATTTCAACTGAGAAGGGCACCTATAAGTATCAGTATCATCTTATGAAATGTAACTACTGCTAAACTTTAATTTATATGATCTTATTTTTATATTAATCTCAGTTATGACATTTTTCCATAAATGAAATATCAAAATTAATAATAAAATGAATGGAAATACAAATAACACAGTAAAATGTAATAAATGTACATAAAATTATAGTATTTTATGTACACATCTGATAAAATTTCATAGGAAAGGTACCTATAAAATTTATAGTATAAATTAATTAGATAACTTACTTATGAAATTTAATCTCACTCTTAACAGTCTTATTTTTTAATTTCTTTATATTTTCCATAAAGCATCATAAACGTAAAGATGAAAGCTAAGTACAAAAAAAAAAATTAAAAAATTAGAGCGCTGAAAGTTTTCCTTAAAAGTAACGAGGTAAATAATTTGTTCACTTAAATCTAAATAATTTCACTTCCTTCCATCCGTAGAAAGAATTATCCTCCCGTAAGTTATCTAAACGTCATGAAAATGTCTTTCGTCACCTGTCAAATGACGCAAAAGTTTATGACCTGCTTTGTTTTATTTTCAAATTACATTTTTTCGGCGCAGAAGCTAAGTTAAGCTTGGTTCAAAATATTTTAAATAAACATAATTTCTGATTCTATTAAAGTAAGTTTTGAAAAAATGATAATTGATTTTTAAAAGAATATCAAAATTAGATTTTCATCTTTTTATAAAATGGAAGAAAATGATTGAAAATGATGGATTATCTGTTCTTTTTTTTTTTGACAAAAAAAAAACAAGATTTTTAACGAAAATTTCGGACGTGCTAGGAACGATTAAAAAATGTAAAAAAATACCCAAAAAATACTTTGATCTTTCCTCTTTAATAATAATATGAACATTAGACAATAAAATTTTGTTTTCGTCAAGTTCGGCGTCTTTTTCATCATATACTCTTTTTGTTTACATTTCGTAGAAGTACCTAATTTTATTCATATCGTAATTTTACACACACACATCTCTCTCTCTCTCTCTCTCTCTCTCTATATATATATATATATATATATATATATATATATATATATATATATATATATATATGGCTTTGAAAATGACGGAACAAAACAAAGTTCTCTTTCTTATTGCATAAAGTCGGTCGATGAAGCTTGATATAAAACAGCTTCTAAAAACCATAAATGTGTAACCGACCGAACCATAAAGATATTCTGAAGCGCAAACCGACTTATTAACCAAAAGAAGTCCAGTCGCCCTCTTAATATCTTGACAGAGCGTTTAGGGGGGCTTTACAATCCTCGGTTGGTTAAATATTTACCATTTATAGAAGATTTTTAAATCCAGTTTCATCGAACGAATTTCTGCAAGCAGAAGAGAATATTCTTTATTCTTTCTATATCGTCAGTATTTTTTTTTATATATATTTATACTCTCTAGCAGCTTATTTGCTCCGACTTTTTTTAATAGTAAATTTATTTTAGTCGCGGCTCTTTATTTATCCCCCTTGTCTACCTTTTTTAATTTCGCCGTTTCGATATTTGTCATCCAAACGAATCTTTCTGAAGAAGTGTTGGACAAAAAATGTACGTTTAAAAGAAAGCACTCCGTCATTTTCAAAGCCATATTTAAAATTTTCTATATATTAAATAATTAAGAAATAGACAACCTTAAATTTCAATGACTATAATTTAACTCCACAGAGAAGATATTTTTCCTGGTTGTCTATTTATTATTTAATTAATATTTGCTCTGTTTTTACACTGAGCTTTCTGAATCACATCCTCTTTGGAATTATCCACACGGATTACCAAACCCTTACGATATATATATATATATATATATATATATATATATATATATATATATATATATATATATATATATATGTATGTATGTATGTATGTATTGCAAACACTGAAAATATTTGTTCAACACAGTTTGTTTTTTTTAAATGCATGCACACAGTATGAGGGTATTCATGTATAATCTCAACACACTAACAATGGCTTGCAAGAATAACGTTTTGACTGTCGATATTTGTGCAATTTACTTTCTGTGGTGTAAAGTATATAGAGCTGAAGCATTTACTACAGAAGCAACCGGAAACCAAATCCTAAACTAAATTATTTTAGCCATGTGCCAGACTAATCTAAGCTTAACCAGAATCAACGCTTATATATAAATTTAAATTTTTATCCCTAATAAATGCAACTGAATGTTAATATTTGCAAACTGTACCTCAGATCCCTTCACGGCAAATGCGTATTTCTCCAATGCTATAACTAGCAGGTGTTAAAAAAGGATTACTTTGTCTTTGAGGAATTTAAAAAATAAATATCCCTTAACTGGACGGGGGAAACGCTTTCATTTTTATTCAAAGATCATAAAACAATGGCGGCAGCGGATGTTGTGGAGAAATCCTTTTCATAAGAACGTGCATTCATGTTAACATTTTTTTTTGTTTTGAAAACACACAGGTGTCCTTTCTGTACGGATCGCGATCAATCTGTACGGCCATGTGAATGCTGTTGGCGTCTAAGTGCTTATTTAGATATTCAACAGATGCTGACAAAGAAACGAACAAGCAAGGAACTTGATTTGATTTTATGACTATCA
Source organism: Acanthosepion lycidas (assembly GCA_963932145.1). Classification (NCBI taxonomy): domain Eukaryota; kingdom Metazoa; phylum Mollusca; class Cephalopoda; order Sepiida; family Sepiidae; genus Acanthosepion; species Acanthosepion lycidas. The sequence goes on from OZ010587.1 coordinate 37,575,265, forward strand.
CATTCGAAAATGAAAACCAAAGGAAGACAACAAAAGATAAAAAGTCAAATATATATATATATATATATATATATATATATATATATATATATATATATATATTGAACATGTTCGGATGAAATAAAAAAAATAGTAAAGAAAATGAAAGAAAGAAATACTGTGAGGAAGAGTAAAGGAAAAAAAAAGAAGTAGAAAGTCGAAAAGAAGAGAAATCAAAAGGCAAAGAGCGAAAAAGTAGAAAATAGCGAGAGGATATAAAGGAGGAAAATAAACGATAGAGAGAGAGGAAGAAACGGAAAAAAGATACAAAATCGCAAGAAAAAGTGAAAGGAAGAAGATAGAGATAGAAGGAAGAGAAAAAGAAATGCTAAGAAAAAAGAGACGTAAAATGAAAGAGAACACTGATACAAGGAAGAATGAGATCGGACAAGAAAGAAAGAAAGAAAGAAAGAAAGAAAGAAAGGTGGTGCAGAGGTAACAAATTAAGAAAAGAAATAAAGGAAGGCAATAAAGAGAATTAGTAAAAAATCGAGTTTTCTGAACTAACAAGGTAAAGAATGTAGATAACAGTAATTTGTTTTTATCGATTATCAATTAATAGCTTTTTATTTTTTAAGCATTAGGCCCCGAGCAAGGCGGGAAGCCGCTAGGATGCAGGGGGTTGCAGAAGATTTGGAGCGAGAGCAGATAGGAGTGATAGAAGAAAGTATGAGGAGAACGATAGTGGATAGATCAAGGTAACTGGAGATGTCGATTGACATTACATTTGAATAGTTGGAGATTATAGCTCTCATGGAAACAGTAATAAGGAAAGGGTGTTCCACAGGCGAGAAGTGCGAGATATGAAGCTATTGGAGTAGAAGAGACGGCTACATTTAAAAGTTTCTACAGTGAAATGGTCAGAGCGAGATGCTAACCTCGTAGGGCGCTTGAATTCATGAAGTCTAGGAACCAGCGATAGCAGCTTATCGGAGCAATTACCATGAAAGTATTTGTAAAAAAGACAGAGAGGGGCGACGGGGCGTCTGTGAGAGAGCGGCTGCAGACGAGATGCAAGATCGGGGCCACTTATATTGCATATCCGCCTCTGGATCTTGTCAAGAACTCCGAGGTAAACAGAAGGTGCACCAGACCATATATGGCAGCAATACTCCATGCAAGGGCGAATGGTTGATTTGTATATTTGAAGTATCGATTCCGGGGAGAACATTTCCTGGCGCGGCACTGAGAGCCAACTTTCCTCGCGGTGGAAGAAGCAATTGACTCAATGTATTTGTTCCATCTCAGGTCAGCAGTCAACATGAGACCGAGCAGACGCCTAGAGTTGCTCTCAAGAAGTTGAGCATCAGACATTCTAATGGGGGACAGGGAAGAATCTCTATGGTAATTAATGGAGAGTAGTTTAGTTTTTGAGGCGTTAAAGTTGACCATCCAATTGTTGCCCCAATTAACAACCGATTGGAGGTCCATTTCAAGACGCACGGCCAGGTTAGTTTTGACAGCGACACTAGATTTGTTTTTGAGGCAGAAGTAAATTGTAGTGTCGTCCGCGTAGATGCCAACTTGGGAACCTATGTCGTCAGGAAGATCGTTGATGAAAATAAGGAATAGAGTGGGGCCAAGAATGGAGCCTTGGGGAACACCTGCGTTCGTGGGATAGAATTTAAAACGGAGACATATTTTGGACTCTAAGATAAATCTCTTTTGCAAGTGAATATTCCATTAACAATTTTTTTCAGAATAACAATGATTTTCCTGCTTCAAGTCCTACTATTTAAGCCATAGCTGGGAAGGAGATGAATTCATTCCTTCCAAGTACGTGAACTTGAATACGAACCCGGTTCTCTGATTTCTCATTCCGAGTCGCTAACCATTATAGCAGCCCAGAAAGGAAGATGAATGCCCATTGGTTGTAAGAGTAGGGAAACTGACAAGAAGTAAAGATAGAACGAATGAATGAATGAAGATCGGTCGGTCGGTCGTAAAGAAGGGAGAGAAGTGAATGTATAAAGAGATAGCAAACTTAGGGATATAGAATAAGGAGAAAAAGAAGAAAGGCGGGGAAGCAAAGAATAAACAAGTAGTATCCAGATTTTTAAAATGTGAAAGAAAGGAAGAGCTGAAACAAGAAGAAGCAAGAAATAGAAATTAGAAAGGGCAAGAAAAAAGGCGCCATCAAGTAACAAGATGAGGTATAATAATTAAGTAGTGGAAACGTCAAAATTAAACAGGGACAGAAATTTTACTGTGTCCTGTGGTGACAGATGACAAAGATTGTGACAATGAATGTCGAAGGTACATTGGAAAAGCAAAAGATGCCTTATAGAAGATGAACAAACTATTACGCGATGCGAAAATATAGTTAGAATTGTTTTAAAAGCGTGCTGAACTGTTATGTAATATCTAATCCCCTAAATGGTAGAGAATACTTAACAATCTTCCCAGAGGTGGGGAATGGAAGCGAAGCGACAGAGAAAGAGAATTGAGGATACAATGGGCAAAACATTTGTGCAATGTAGAAGTCTTAAGGAAATTAGAACCATACAGGAAACTGGTACTTGTAATCAGAAAGAAACACTTGAAATTTTGAGGTTACATTTGAGGGAAAAGGGCCTGGAGAATTTGACACTCACAAGATATACTGACAGCAAGAGAAGCAGGCAGCAACAGCGAGTAACCTACTTCACGAATCTGTGTGAATAGATGGCAAAGCAAAGACAAAGAGGGATAGTAAAGGGTCAAATCATACCAAAAGCATAATCATTCTTTTGCATATCATCCTCCTCCTCCCGATTTCACTGCTTGCAAGGGATTCCCGTAAATCATTGTCGTCATCCAATTCTTTTGTTCTTCATATTCGGCAGGTGAGAGGGATTCATGTCGTCCGAAATCTCCTTGATATAGGTCTTGGCTTGTTGTCCTCTTCCATTGCTTCATTCTGTAGGCTTCCACAAAAGAACCTCACTAACAATTTCGTTTTTAGCAACAAAAGACAGGAAGTTGTGGAGAATCATGAAACGTAAAAAAGATATGAACTGAGAAAATAGTTTTCAAAGGCGAAAAATATGAAAGTTTTGAAAGAAGACAAAAGAAAAACAGCAACATGTGCCGAAAAGTTTAAATGGACAAAAGATGAGTTTTCAAAACAGGAAATGAAGAATATGCAGAAAGAAAATTCAGAGGAAAAAATAAAGAAAATAAAAAAAAAAAACGGTAAAAATTGAAAAATTCAACAAAAGAAAGGGAGAAAGTACTAAAGACGAGAATGAATAATACGAAAAGGGGATGTGCGGTTGGGGGAATAAAAAAACAGAAGAAGAAAAGAATTGTAAAACACTGGGGGAGCCTCTATAAGCAACAATATCGCACTTATGAGACATTCTTCGACTTGACAATCGAACCAGAACAATGACTATTTGTTTACTGAAGCTATTCAAGTTTGACTTGCCTTGGAATAAAATGGCTAGCGAGCTAGTCAGGCAAATCATTTGTACTGGATAACAAATTTAATGCTAACATTTTCTGCTCTCTATACTTGAGACCTTGTGCAAGACTAAGTTCATTTTAGACGAGAGTGAACACGGGGATCAGCATTGATAAAAATAATGTGCAGGTATCAGAGTTAGGATATTGATATAGTCCAGGAGTACCAGGGTGTCGATGATAGTTAATGGGCCGAATGGGGGTTAGTATGTGAAAAACCTGCACAACAATACCAGGCCAATCCAATTTATCTCTACTAAAATCGTTCATTGGTATTTTCTTCTTGAGTTGGTTTAATATATTAAATATTGTATTTTTTTTTATCCGAGGCATTTTATGGTATGTTAGCCTACTTAATCACTACTGTAATAATACTTTTTAAAAAGTGTCAAACGCATCAAAAATACTTTGTTGCTATTTTTATTTATTTATATAAAGCACGTACTCTTTTCATACATCTCCAAGCATACTCTTCTTTGTGCCTTTTATAGAGCACCAATTTCATAGGTTCTTTGCATTTGAAATAACTTACTCCCTAACTTACTATAGAACTGTCCTGCTCTTTAATCATATCTGGGAGGAGAAGAGGATTCATCCCAAGAGTATCAGCAGTGAATGTATTGAATTTGACTGGATTTCGAACTCGGCTCTCCGATTCCTCAATCCGAGCCTCTATCCATTACTTCACCGTGCCTTCTTTGCCTACAATACCCGATTAATTGGATTTTAGTAGAAGTTATGCATTTCTGTTCAGTAGCATCGGCTGTATTTAGGCTTGGTCTAATTCATTTATTATTTGCTTGATTCACTGGGGTTATTCTTAAATAAGGGGGGATTTTGAACCTGATATATACTTAATATTTTAACTTTTTTTACATTTAAGTTAACATTTTAATTGCCAAATTCAGTGCGCCTTTTCATATTCAAAGATATTTTAAATGGGGATCGCTGGGCAAGGGAGAGAGACAAAAGGGGATCTCTGGTCGAAAAAGTTTAACGACCCCTGAGTCTCTGAGTCTACACGAGCATTTTATATCAAAATAACAGCTTGTAGCCTTGGATAACGGTGTTCCGTACACAGAAAGGAAGACCTCACGGACGGTATCGTCAGTTGGTAATGAAAATAACAATTTTCATATAGGAAACATTCGACATTATCGAATATTTAGCGTTATTATTTGTTGAAATTAAATTATCAAGACTGATTTTCCCGAAAATAATCTTCACAACTCCACTAACCTTTATCGTTCTTTCTGGCACCGATGAGGGTGTAATTCCAAACCTTTTGTCATTGGTCGTGTGGAAAGTGAACCTCTTCATTATATGATTATTATTCGAGATACAGGGGTTGGACAAAATAATTGGAACAGTTGCAAATTCCACTCCTATATTTCAAAGACCTATTATATTAAGAACTTTAACTAAAACTTCGTAATTGCAGGACATATCTACTGTAAATGCGTTTATTTATCTAATTTACTGTCTTTGTCTTATTTATCTTTAGAATTTAGTAAAATTTAAGCTAAATGCGTGACCTCTCCGAGTTCGAAAAAGAGCAAATTATTGGAGCTTGCATGGTAGGAGCCTCGATCACTAAGATTGCTGAACTGTTTGTTTTTTCAAGAGCTACCATATCAAGAACTATGACGCAATTCGAAAAACAGGGCAAAACCTCTAGCAACCGTAGCAATTCGGGCTGGACTTGCAAACTTACTGACATGAACCGACGTGTATTAAAATGCAATGTGGCAAAAAATCATCGAACAACTGCGGCCAAAGTGACTGCTGAGTTGAATAATCATCTGAATAGTCCATTTTCTACTAAAGCTCCACAAGGCTGGATATCATGGAAGTGCCACCGTAAAGAAAACCTCTTCTCTCCACTCGCAGCATTCAGAAGGGGTTGAAGTGGTGCAGAGGTCACAATGCCTGGTTTGCAGACCAATGGAAACGTCATATTCTCAGACGAGTCCAGTTTTTCTCTTTTCCCAAATTCAGGGCGAGTTTATGTGTGGAGGCAGCCGAAAGAAGCTTACAACCCTGACTGCCTTCTTCCAACAGTGAAGCATGGAGGTGGATCAGTGATAGTTTGGGCCGCCATATCATGGAAATGTCTCAGTTCAATATTTGCCCTGCATGGTAGAATCAACAGCAAAAATTAACTGAACATTTGGGAGATCATTTTCATCCAATGGCCAAGACTTTATCCCCTGATGGTGACTGCAGCTTACAAGACGATAATTGCTCCAATACATGCCGCTCAGAATTAAGAATTGGTATGAAGAGCATAAAAGTGAGCTAGAACACATGGAGTGGCCTCCCCAATCTCCAGATATCAATATTATTGAACATTTGTGGTACATTTTGAGCAGATATGAATGTACGTGAGAGAATCATGGAATATTGTAGTTTAAAGACAGTAAAATCAACATTGCTAACCAAGCTCCTCTGTGGCCAAATCGGTTAAAGCACGTCAGGCTATATGACGGTTCAGTATAGCATACAGGTTCGATTTCTCGGACATTCAGGCCGGTAAATGTTGTTTAATACTGTTTATTATAAACAGAGCATTTACTTAAATGTTTGTAAGTATGAAAGGATGTATAAACATAAAAGATTCTTAAAAATAATTGCCGGACTTTGTCCATTTCATAATATATATATATATATATATATATATATATATATATATATATACAGAAGGGGGGTGTATATATGTGTATAAAGGTAGAATAAGATATAAACACACACACACACATATATAAAACTGCGCATTTTCTAGGCAATAAATACGTACATTGATATAGAAAATAAAATCAAAACATTTTACCTATGTATATATGTATACTTTTTTATCTACATACATATATCTTTTTTCTGTGTACATATGCATATATGCAGAGACAATATATATATATATATATATATATATATATATATATATATATATATATATATATATATATATATATATATATATTCTTTTGTCTGTGTATATATGCAGTAACTAATAATCGTATACTTTAGACATTAAGTCTAAAGTCTACTTTCATATATCACCTATATAATATATCATTTGTGCTACGGATCAGTGACTTTCATTGTAAGTTGGCAACAACATTGAAAAAGGGGCATAGACAGACACGCCAAAACGTTTTTGTAAGTAAAAAGTACACCAGGTTCGTTATTCTATTTCGTGATCAGAAAAATAAAGACGGACCGCGGATATGCAGAATGAGAAATGCTTATTCTTTTCGCCTGCTTCCTGTCAAATGAGGACCTCATTATTCTTTTCAATGTCTTCGTTTTCTTCTTACAAAAACATGTCATCACTTTGCCGATACCAGAGCCTTCTCGTAAAAGTTCAATTCAAAAAAACATTCAGTACTTTTGGGTGTTGCTGCAATACCTTTGCTTGTTGAAACCTTTAATGATTTATTCAAATATTGGACGTAAACTTACTGAGAGTCTCCCAAGCCAATCTTTATACGGTTTGAGTTTGAATAAAAGAAATATGTGTGATTATTTGTGAAGGAAGATTGCATTTACAATATGAAAATTCAAATCCGACCGACTAATGCGAAACACAAGTGAAATAGTCAAGCAACAGACCCAGTGATAATCTCGAAATTGTTTCTGTTTTCGGACAATAAAGGGTATATGAATGAAGTAGACATGCTTAATGTCTGGAGATTCAAATTCTTGAAAAGTACTCCCATACATTGCGCCAAAGTACAGAGTCATGATTCAAGTTGATTCCTTTATGGTTCTCTTTGAAAGAGATTAGTCACTTTTTAATCTGATCAAATGTTCAAGACACCACCCAAAACTTGATCTTGTGCCAAATTTTTCCTCGAGCGGAATATAACCATCTTTTCAAACAATTGTGTTGCATTCCATTTCACACGAATACCGTTGAAAAAATTGAATCTATATATTTTCCCCCGTGCTTTCGCTTAAATAGTTGAGCAGGCTGGATTATCTATCGTTAGGTGGAAACCAGTTTAGCAGAAAGACAACTGTGAATTCAAAACCAACATAAAAAAGCAGGAGTTCCGTCAAACCATCTTGGCAATATCTAGGCTATCATATCTCTGTTTTTTTTTTTTTGTCGTACAGGAGGAGAGGACCGGAAAATTTTTGCCTCTGCATATACATGCAGGCCTGTGTTCTATTAACCTTCGTTCAGAGGCAAATAGACGACAACTTTTCTCATTAGCATTCTAAAAAACTTGCATGCTAAATGAATTACATAATGGCATTCTGCGGTGTAAATGCCCGACAATGTTTTCAAAAGAAAGATGCCTGTGTTCTTTCTGATCTGCTTGTTCTAGAATAACCAAGCAGTTTTCATAAGTGTACGCTTCTGTTAATGCAAATGCCTGTAAAAGTAGCTGAGTTTGTAGAATACACAATGCAATATGTTCTGCTTCATATATGAAAATCTCAAATAAAGTTAAATGGTAAGGAAGTTGGCTAACAATATTAGAGATCAACATTCAATCATTTGTAAGTCTGCTGACCAGAAACGAAAATCTCCATTTTCTTTATGTGTCACAGAAATAAACAGTGGTTTCGCAAATCACGATACGGAAAAATTGCTACTCTTTTCATAGATCATAAAAATTAATTTATACTATATTTCCCTTTATACAAGGCTCGAGAACTACTCCATGTAGAGGGTTACTGTAAAAGAAAAGGTGGTAGGAAGTGAAGATTATGAGGATAAAGAGGATGTATAACATTTGACTTGATAAGGTTCAGATTATATTGTTCAGGTAAAGTATGCTCGTTCTTCGGAAAAAGAAAAACTCTCATTACATTTGAAATGCAGATGAATTAAGGGCCTTTCGACTTGGTGAGTAGTATGGCGTGTCCTAGAAATAAAGGTCTTAACCTGTGGAACTAAACAATGAAGACTTTCTTGGAAATAGCGATAGAAAAGCGATAGGTTTGCAAAGTTGCTGCTCTGGGGGAGAGGCGAAAGAGTAGAGAATAAGTCCTAACCCACAAGACCCTATCAATTTTCAGGTTCCTAGAGAAAGCACCACCGCAGCATTTTGTCAACAACTCAAGTGTGTGACTGGTGTATTATCGCAGAAATGCCCTGATTTTGGTTAACGGAATGGGTTTCATTCTTCAGCCTTCTAATACAAGCCCTAATTCAGCAAAACATAGAAAGGTTAAAGTCAGTAGAATGGTAATTTTTAAGCTCTCTTCTATATTCGGATATTTTTTTAATCATTTTACCCCAATTAAGGCGATAAGGCCACTGGGACGGAAGTGAAGTTTTACAAAGAGTGAAATAGAATGAAAAGACTTTAGTAAGGAGAAATGAGGAAAAGAACAATAAAAGAACAGGAGTCAGAAAGATTGAAGATGGTAATCAACGTTGCATTTACATTTTTGAAGACAGGAGAGTGGCAGGAGAGCATGAAATCAGGATTTCTACAGGCCAGAATTCCGAGGAAAGAAACTATTACAATAGAACTGACGGTTGCATCTTGCTAGTTCAATAGTAAAACGGTGAGACCTAATCGCCAATCTAGTAGAAGGTTTAAATTCATATAGTCGACTCACTAAAGAGTACAAAACTTCCGAAAAATAGACATGAAAATACATGTAGAAAAGACAAAGGGAAACCACGTTACGTCGGTGAGAAAGTGGCTGAAGTTGAGATGTCAGGTCAGGATCATTGAATTTTATCAAGAATATCGAGATATAGTAGGAGCACCAGGACAGATATGGCATCAATATACCAGTCACGGACGAATGGTAGATTTATAAATGGGCAAGAAGAATTTTGTCGATAACAGTTGTCTGGACGACACAGTGAACCAACTTTCCTAGCAGTAGACCTAGCAATTGACTCAATATAATCACTCTACTTCATGTCAGTGGAAAACTTGATCCTAAGAAGGTGCAAAGTGTTTCTGCCCTGCAGTTTAGCACCAGTCATGCTGATGACAGACAGAAAAGGTTATCTGTTGTGATTACATGAAAGCATTTTTTTTTTTTTTTTTTTGGAGGCGTTGAAAATTACGGGCCATCCCATAACCACCGATTGGAAGTCATTATCGGGAGCATTTACCAGTTGGACTTTGTCGAAGATGCTACAATGGGTCTAATAGGGTGATAGTTCGAGGTGTCAGATGGTTCCTCAAAGTTCTTAAAGACAAGAACTACAAAGGAGGACTTCTCACAAGCTGGAAAGCAATAAATCGTGTGACATTTATTGTAAAGTTTGGAGAGAAAGGGGTTTAGTTCATGAACATATTTAAAACAATTCCTTGTTGCGATCTAGTTTAGGAATGATAGGAGAAACCATGGACGAAAGCTATGGGCATATCACTCAGTAGAATGCATGTTTTTGGTGGAAACGAGGCAGAGATACTCCAGATTTATGGAGAGTAGAGTTGGAAGAGAATTTACGAGCATAAAACTCTGTTTTGTCTGCAGTAGATGGCAATACTTCGAATTAATTGAAGAGAGGAAGGACTGAGGATTTGCTCTTGCTCAATACACTCTTGCAGAGCCACCAGTAATCTCTAGAATCAAACTTGTGAGAGGTTATATCTCATTCTATCAACGAAGAGTGACTTTGTCTCTTTGAGGACACGCTAACATTTATTAAGAGTCGTGACAATGAGCTGTGTGTTACAACTGAAACTCTTAATCTGAGTGATTCCTGTGGGTTATAGCGGCTGAACTGTCAGTAAAGAACTAAGGAAAAGTTTATGTTTTCACTTGGAATTTCCGTGCTGGTACGAAATCTTCAATGTTGGTTTCCTCCAAGAAGAGACGAATAGTTGCATATTTCTCAATAGGATGATTAAAAATACTGGTCATCATAAAGGAAATCACGAAATGAGTCCCAATCCCTGCGTTGATAACAGAAAGATGTTCTATTAATAGGGGTCCTTAGCGAATAGGATCGGAAAGAGATATCCTTAGAAACTACAGCGTGGTCTGAGTTGCCCAGAGGATAGAACTACAGAGCACGACATGATTTCTGGCAGGCGCTAAAGAAGAAAGTAAGTAAAGAAGCATGTCCGTCTACTGTAATTGCTAACGTTAGTGATCATCCCAAGATTAATACAATTTTGTATTTTCGGGAAATTTCAGCGATCACTTTTGCGTACCTTTGCCGCTACGCTTTATAATCTTGTAAAAAAAAATGAAATAAAATTAATTTAAAAAAATAAAATAAACGAAAAACATATTTTAATAGTTGGGAATAAAACTTTGCTGCAAGCTGAATCATGCTTGAAAAAATTGTGGTCAAATGAAACACACACACCGACATATATATATATATATATATATATATATATATATATATATATATATATATATATATATATATATATATATGCCTAAATTTCTACATCTGTAGCCAATAATCAATATAATAAGGAATCCTCTTTAAAAAAAAAATGCTCCTTAAATATTTAAAAATACACTTAAAAAAGATCGAGCGATGACGTAATTATTAAGCAAAACAGGTCGAAAATAGCGTAGAACTTGAATACCATATTCTCGGAGCCCATCACAAAAGATTTTTTCTTACTTTAAAAATAGGAAACAAATTAATGGGAATTCTAATATAAAGATATTGGGTTGTAAGCAAAATTGCCGTATATTATTAACAAATATATGCGAGAAATTTGTTTCCAATACAATATAATAAAAGAAAAATTAGTTGATATTTAACTATATTAAGAATATAAAGACTATTCCGTCTCTAACTCCAATTTGGCAGGAAAAAACGGAAATGAAAAATGCAATTAGTAAATATAATTATTATTATTTGCCCACTAAAACTCGTCTTGCATGTCAAAATGTTTCCCCAAAATACTAAATGTCTACTAACATTTCGTTGAAAGCAACTTCTCTTCCGATTTATGCTGTTCGTAATGGTCGTAAATTATAAATTGTAAAATAAACTTCTTACACATTATTATGAGATGAAAACAATTATAAAATGGACGAAGAAATATTAAAAAGAAATAATGAAAGAAATACCGTATATACCTGCGTATCTTGCGACTTTTGAAGCTAATGTTAACGGGGTGGCATCATACACGAGATATAAAATTAGCATATGTACTACCGGCCTTTGCTACGTCGTTGACCAGACTATATATCCATTTACCGTAGTCAAAAAGTACAGATGTATTTAAAATAAACATTGCACGCTACACGAGTATAAACGTTATTTCGTTAAGAAATTAAAGCAAATTAAAATTTCTGTTACGAGTTAAACAAATTCCCATTTGAATTTTGCTATCTAAATTACAATCCACAAAAATGGCCACAGTCTGACAAAAATGGCTGTTCGTTGCTCACAACCCCGATCCCCCAAAAATCTATGTAACAACGTATGATAAAACAAGAGATGACCAGCATCAAAAACATTCACTAAAGAAACTACTTTAATAAAATATCAGAAACAACCTACAGCAGACAAACGAACTGGCTAAATCCACTCTACCATACATCAGAGACGTGGCAGAAAGATTCCAGCGTATGTGTGGTCTGTATTACATCAAGGCAGTATTCAAAGGCGGTCCCACGCTATGTAAATTCCACACCAAAGTAAAAACCCCACTGGAAGAAAAACATTCCCAAGAATTGTGTGTACGGTATTATTTGCACTACAAAGTCGAGATCAGCCGCTCGCTAAATATAAAGTACGGCTGAACATGGATGGAAAGGTCTGGAGACACATGAATATTTATGAAACGAAGAGTCAAAGAAGTAGACAGGGAACAGCATTGGAGAATAAAAATGGCGGAATGTCTCAGATCCCTAATATGGTCAGATAACGAGACAAGCAGATCAAGCAGAGACATTTCTAAACAGGAATGAACGTAGGATTCCATATGCATAGTCTGAGAGATGGGAAAAGAAAAAAGAGAAAATTAATCCACACAAGACCACCTACAATGAAGATTCGACTCTTCTTCCTTTCTGTGCCGTGTCCCTTCAGGCGGAAGTGGTCATGGCTCTCCACAACTTCTTAGCCTTCGTAGCTCTTAGCAATGATTGTCCTCTTACTATCCTTCCAAATGCATTATTCTACCACCCACTTACACAAGCTCGTTAACTATTTCCTATTTCCCTCTGCCCCTCTTATTGTCTATACGTACTGTGCATGTCAAATTTACCAACTATTCTTTTCTCCTTAGATAGAAATTTCAAACTATTCTGATTTCTTATTCTAAACACGCACGTTCTTGTTTCCATTTCTCTTCAAATGTTCTCGTTTCTCGCAAGTTCAGTCCATGATAAATGAACATTTTTCCAGCAGAACCAGAGCTCTGTTTCCTCAAGTTTCTTTTTCATCTCTAAAGAAATCGTCCAGCATTCACTGACATACCGGAGGAATGAGATTAAATACCAACTGGGTACTGGTAAGACGATCAACTATCTGAAAGAATTCTTCTCATTAAGCTGAAAGGGAAGATTAGAGTTTCATGAAATTGTAACTTTTTCAACTGAGACTATTATCTACCACGTTGTAAAGACGTTCAGAATATTGAATGTTGACTTTCAAAGCAGACGACACATATTTATGTTGACTCAGAATGTCGGAATTTCCAATGTGAATAACAGAAAAACAAAGTAAGGATACAGACGGATCAAAACAAAGTCTTCTAAACATCAAGTATGTTTGTCTATATTTCAGAGATGAGGCATTATAACTGTTTACGTCGTTCAACTGTTTTTCCTCGTCTTTATTGTCATATTCAGGACTTTTAAGTTCCTCTTTGAGTTCAATACCTTGCTACAGGTGAGGAAACAAAAATTTGGAGAGTTGAGACTAAATAGAATTAGCTGAAACTAAGATATCCGAACAAAAAAGGCATGGCACGTGCAATTAGAACAATATACCCCCGTGGACTAAATAAAGTGTCTGGTTCGAAATGCAGCCCTGAAAAAGGCCGGAGCGTACAATGGCCGAAACGTCGTGAATATGGAAAAAATATGAGTCCGAAAGTGTAAATAATCACGTATGTTGTTAGTTTGCTTGAATGATAGAGTTCGATTTTAGTCTATCACATTCTAGTCAGGTTGCAATATAACTGCGTAATTACGTTTGATTAACTCTTGATCCATAGATTTATAATTATCTTCCTTCCACCCGTCTCTATCTACATGTCTAACATGCCTAGATTTTAAGAGCCACGAATCGGTTCGAGTTAAAACTTTGCTACAATGCCATTCAGACTAACATTAAAAAGAATTGACAATAAATAGGATTTCAGAACCTATAATGTATCATTGTCCTCTGAAGTTCCGAAAGATTTAAAGGTGAATAAAAGACATCTTGCCACAGTTGTAAATGATCAACCAAACGAATTAGTCGAAGTATATGTCCGTTGAACCGTTCAAGAAATGTCCCATACTATTACATATTATTTCAACAGTTTCAAAATATTTAAAGCGAAAAGACTTAACAAGTAGTTGTCACATGAACTCAACGAAAGCCCTTCCGAAATTTGCTCGATTCTTTCTTTATAAAAGAAAAACTATCCATTTCCTAATTGTAACTTAAACTGCACTGAAAGCATCACGAACGGAAATAATATGCAAAATATCTTGGCTATAACGAAACTCAAACATTCACTTTATATAACAGATTATAGGTATTTACTTGAAGCAACAGATATGGGGTTCTACAGAATGATGCTGAGGATATCAGGGAGTGAACATGTGAGCAACAACAAACTTTTGGAGTGAATGGAAACAAAAAGGAAAATCATACTTAACATGAGGAAAAGACAGTTGACATTTCAGAGACATGTAGTGAGGAAGGATGATTTGGAAATCACAGGACAAATAGAGGGACAGAGGAAAGCATCGCGTAACATACTTGTTGAGCTTGAGTAAATGGATTGTAGAATAGGGATTGAGAGAAATAAAAAAAAGGCAAAACTTATTAAGAGCTACAAGGAACAGGAAAGTGTGGAGGGCCGTGAAATGACCGTAAAGGGGCACAGCATATAAAAGGAGAAGAATAGTAACTGCGATAAGGATGGTTTACTAAATTTTAATTCCACAAGAAAGTAATATCACTGATGATAGTTACTAGCAAGTGTACGAAATATTGTACAAATCCAGAATTAGTCAATCGGAGGAGACCACTTTTTTCTCTATGATAATTCCGGCTACACGTTGAACAAATAACACTGCAAGACCTCAATCCGTTGGGTTTCAAAGAATCCTGATATCAGCATCATTAACGTTTTGTTAATTTTATAAACAACGTTTTAAAGCAAAAAGGGTCATATTTATATTTACATTGAAAATATTAAAACTAACTTCAAGAATTATTTTGATAAATAATAGTTTAGAAGACTATTAGTTTTTAGAGGAAGTGTATCGCTGCTACGACTTCCTGGGGTTGACCTTTGAGGTCAGATGAAAGACCAAACAAGGAAGTTGATTTTGATTGGTTGGGCGAACATGGGAACGATAGAAAAAGAGATTTCAGGGAGTCGAGTCTAAGCCGTCAAACAATGTAGACGTGTTTCTTTCGGGTCTGGAAACGTCTCCCCAGTGGCAGGAGAGCGCCTTCACTGGAT
>OZ010587.1:37597838-37652838 GCA_963932145.1 Acanthosepion lycidas
TGAGAGTAAAATATAGACGTAGGTTCGGTTTGCATCAGAGTCAAATATATTTACGGCGAACACATTGCTTATTTTGCGAGGGGATTTTTATTAATATGTAGTCAGTACAAGCCGACAGGATTCGAATCATGAAAATGAATAAAATAGCTTGAAATCAAGGTTAGGAACCCATAAAGATTAATGATTAAACAATGGTAAGGATATCTCTGATAAAAAGAGATACTTGAGAAAAGCCCATCATAGGAGATATCATTTAATTGATTAATCAACGAAAATGAAGGCGGACGTAATAAGAAGAAGAGATAAGAAAGGAAAGTTGCGTTCCAAAGTAAATATTTGCTGTTTAAAATAAAAGCATTTTTCACTATTACACTTCGAGTGCGTGAATATATATATATATATATATATATATATATATATATATATATATATATATATATATATATATCAAATTTAAGAAAGGACTTCTTTGCTATTTCTGATATATATATATATATATATATAAATATATATTATATATAATATATATGTTTCTTCCTCATATATATATATATATATATATATATATGTGTGTGTGTGTGTGTGTGTGTTTCTATGTGTGTTTAAGGAAGAAATATATATATATTAAACAAAGTTAAAAAGTCTTCTTTTCTCTTTCTTCTTTATATATATATATATATATATATATATATATATATATATAAGTTGCGACACTAGGCCATCAGGGTTTGTCAGACTCATTACAATCTTTAACGCAATATACTAAAATGAGATTTCTTTACTCTATCGAAAATATATAATTTAAAAAAATCTGTGCATGAAATAATAAAATAAACATTTTGGTATTTTAATATTCATCATAATCCGACCAAAGTCGTGATCAAACAATCCTTTATTTAGTTGTATAGTATGTACTACGCCATAGGGTAAATACAGGTTTGAATTTAGAGTTCCTTTTTCTTAAACCGGCCCTGTTTCTACCAAAGTCTATAGCTGTTTTGTATAACTAGGTAAAGATGAAGAGTATTTATAGCTTCACTTAAGTGTTAATATCCTTGGATATTAGTACGAAATTAATGTAATGGAACCGTGAAATTCGAACTCGGCTCCTCAATCTGAGCCGATATCCATTACTCTACCGAGCCTACTTGATATTGATTGTAATATTTCTTCTTAAAATGATCGGTGATGATTGAAGCATCACTTCAAATATATAGTATTTTGACAACTGATAACATTATATCATCTCTTATTTCAGCATTAAATATTTACTTAAAACATAATTTCACTCTATTTGCTAAAGAAATGACAAGTACAAGTGAAATGCACGAGCCAGATATTATTTAAATAACGTGTGTATCTATCTCGAGTGTTTGTTTAAATGTCTATGCGTTAGTGTATTTCTGTATTTCTGTCTGAATTTTAATTTTCATTTACTGTAAGTTTACGATCAGTACTGTTGACTGATACCATAATTCCTTAACACTACCCCAGTCACACTCCTCACCCCAACCCTCCAGTTAAGGCTGCCGCTTTAAGGTTGTATGGAATAAATTATTTAAAATAGATATTTAAAAACAATAAGTTAAAATAAAAGTGTATTCTTTGAAAAACAGGGCATACAAGACATTACAGATTTTTAAAAGATTATTTATAAATTAAAACAAGAAATACATTGCCTATTAAGTACATCTTCAGCTTAGTAGGACTCAGATATAAGCAGCCCGACTAGCCATATTAATTTTATTTCATTTCTTTCTTTCTTTTTTTCTGTCTGTCTTTCTTCTATATTATGAACGATATCAACGAAATGTATTTCAGTCAATATTTGAAGGCACGGAGTTAAAATAATTCAATTTAGATTCAGCTGAAGTCAAGAATGACTTTTGCTGCTTTGAAATAGATATACTTGAACGTTGTCATACTCGGGATGAGACCAACAAGCCCGACCGCCGAAATTGCCACTGATATATATATATATATATGTATATATATATATATATATATATATATATATATGTGTGTGTGTTTCTTCCTTATATATATATATATATATATATATATATATATATATATATATATATATATATATATGTTCAAATCTGTTTTTTATACTATATTTGATACTTCGAGTCAGTCCGTGTAAAAATGAGAGGACAGTGGACCAATTAAATGCATAAGCACTTAAAATATAGAAATAATATTTTATTTTAAATAAATTGTGAGATATTTTGACACCAATCAATGATTAATGAATGGTAGAAGAACTAATTAGTCGCCAAAACACTCAATAACATGACGAAACCTGGAGCCAGTATAGCAAGATGAAGGGTGACGCCAGTGTAACATCTCGAAACATCGGGATAGCGTAGCAAGATGAAACTTGGTAGCAGTGTCACAACATAGAACTTGGCACTAGTGTAACAAGAAGGAAACTCGGACCGGGCTAACGAAATGAAATCTGGTGCCTGTGTCACAAGACAAGCCACGGGCCAGCCTGACACAACGAAACAAGATAAAAACTGAAGCCAATCTAACAAGATTCTATGCATGAACCATTTTCGTGATCTCGTGATACACTCAGAATAAGAAAAATAACTCAAGGATTGCATAAACATGTTATACCAATATTAGATAAAATTGTAGGCAATAAGGTCAACACATTGTACGAATAGTAGAGGCCCTACGGAGTCTATAGCGCTGATCAGAGCAGATATGGCCTCGGAGTTGTTGGAAATCGTTTACTTATAAAAGGACTTCATTGAAGTTATGGTCGTTTATGTGCGGGACGTAGAACTAAGGAGTGACATTTTTCAGACTATATCGACTACAGTTCAAAAGTTTGAAGCGAACCCCAGAATTAGCATGGGATGAACTTCACAGAAGAGTGATAAAAAAGAAAGAAAAAAAGCTGTGAGAGTCAATGAAAAAAGAATGGATTCAATTATTAAACTTATACTTTGAGAAACTTTTGCAACGAATGCCAAAACTTTGTGCTACAGTAATCAAGTCTAAAGGAGAATATTTTGACGAGAGCAAAATTTAATCATACTTTTTTTTCTTTTTGTTATAAAATTTCTAATAAAAAAATTGTCTAACCTTTTTAAAGCTTGTATAATAATTTTCTCTTATTTAAAATACAAAACAACTACTTTTGGGCCCAATTTAAAAAATTAACAAAGGTGGCCTCAGCATGTTTAATTGAAGTATATATATATATATATATATATATATATATATATATATATATATATATGGTGCTCCCTAAAACGTACTTAATCTTAATCTTTAAATGAAAGTAAATGCAGTGCTTATTAACTTACAAGCAGGATTAATGATTAAAATTAAGAAATATTAACGTTTATTGGCTTACAAAGAAGATTAACGGTTTAAATTAAATATTAAATTAAATTAAATGCAAGTTTATAAATATTCAAACTGACGACGAAGTCTAAAAGTGAATACATTTTGTGGGGAGACCCTGTACATGGATACTTATTGCGTTTTATATATTATTGTTATTGCTATTATATTATATTATATCGGAAATTTGAGATCAGAAATGATCATTATCGTATTATTATTATTATTATTATTATTATTATTATTATTATTATTATTATATATTTTAATATTCACGGCTACATTCTCATCTTGGTTACTTAAAAGTAAGATGAACATGATGGTCACAATAATAAAGTATATATTAACCATATTATTATTATTAACCACACACTTTCATTGACTTCAGCTTAATTTTTCTACTTTTTAAAATTATTCCCTCATTCCTTCCATCCTTTCTTTCTTATTCTTCTTTCCTTTTTCTTCTTCACCCATTGTTCTCTTCTCTCTTCTTTTCCCCGCTTCTTTTTCTCCTTCTTATGCTCTTTCTTTCCCTCTCTTACCCTCCACTTCTGTTTATCCGTTCCCCCTCCTCTGCCTTCTCCTACTACTACTCTCGCCGTCTTTTATCGTACTCTACTTCGTCGTACCACCTTCCCACATTTATCCTTCCCTATCCGTTTTTATTCTCTTTCTATTTCTTTTCACCCACTTCTTCTCTACGTCTTCTTGTTCTTGTATTTCTTTTTCTTTTTCTCCTCCTTCTTCTTCTTCTTCTTCTTCTTCTTCTTCATTTTACCTGATCATTCTTCTTCGACTTTATTCTGTTATTTATCTATTTATTTTCTTTTTTCCTCCTATTATTCTAGTTCTTATCTTTGAAGTCTTCGTAAAATTTCCCCGAGTGCCAATTTTCCTCCTCGTCCCCATACACAAAAAACTTTGCTGACGTCAGGCTCTTCAGAATTCCGTCAGATGTTGGCTAGCAAATAAGCCTTTTTCAAATTATTTTTACTTATTATTGATACTTATCTACACTCTTGCCTTTATCAAAATTAATAATTCTTTCTCAATATGCTGTGTCTCTTCAGGGCGTGGACGATCCTGTATCTCTACTGTTTTCTTTTCCTCAGATTTGGTTATTCATTTGCGCAAACCTTCAACTAAGTTATTCGCAGCTTTCTTTTGTTTCTTTTACATTTAATGTGTCTTGTGAGTGTCAAAGTCTCCAAGCCATCTCAAAGAAATTCAGCTTTCCTTAAGATGTTTTTTAGAATTTTATAAGTAGCTCCTTCACAGTTCTTATTTATTTTAGAACTTGATTATTTACTTATGTTTTGTCGACCGAAGTGTTATATTGTTTAAATACTTATGGACTTCGTCAGTTAATATTGGCAGGAGCGTGTGTGGCGTTTGGGGCTTTCCCTGAACGTAGATATTCTCGCGAGGATGTGAGAGCATTTATGTCTTCTTCTTCGCTTATATTACTTCCTGTCATACCAGTGTCCGACATGTGCGCATCCTAAACTCAGCTAAGTTGACCACCTGTTAACATGTCAGGAGCAGTCACTGACATCCTCTTAGGTCCGAATCTAAGCCTGTTTGCTAAGATTCCGGATCAAATCTCTGATGTACTAGCCTTCTCTAATATTCTTGTGAAACATTGATTGCAAAGTTTACTTTAGTATAATATGAGGCGAGTCTAATATATATTGGATCACTACATGTCAATTTCTCTTGCAATAAGGTTTTTTTTTTTTTTTTTTTTTTTCTTATTGACATTAAATTCGATTTAGTCCATCTGGCTATTTCCTAGTGTTGGTCATAATATTTGAGTCAAAGTATTTTAAACATTGATTGTTACAACCACATCTCGTTTAGTTTTTTCCAAATGTGATGAAATTGTCCAATATTTATTGTCATCTTTGTGGAAATCACACAACACTCCTTTCGCCGTTTCTAAACGGAGAATCATCTTTCTCTATTCTGATAGTTCGTCCAAATTCTACTTTCAGTCGTCTGTTAATAGACTATTCAAAGAGTTGAAAGTCTGCAATTTTCTCATTTTCACAGAATCTTACATATCGTTTCCACTTTTGTAATAAATATTATTTTCATAATGAACGTTCCTTTAGATTGTATACCTATTGGCAAAGAGCGTGATTTCTGCCTTGTGCATTCCCACTGCGTGTGTGTCTTTCAGTTTTTCAACATAAGTACATTTCTTTTTTAGGTCTTTCTCCCTAGCTTATTGGTGTTTATCTTTGATTGTTTTTTGTTTTGTCTTTTCTACTTCGTTTTATTTCATGTCATTACTTGCGATCTTTTATTTGTCAATCGCTGTTTTTCTCTTGTCTTTTTTTCCCATAGGATGATGTATTTTGCTGTTGTCGCTAGTGATTCTTTTAAGATTTTCAACTTTGAATCCAAAAATCCCAACTTGTTCTTAAATATGACTGTTTAAAAACAGAATTACTATAGAGTTTGAACATTTTCAGTTTTTTTTGTAATTTTACCCTTTGATTGTTTATAAATAGGACGTGGTCACTCCAGCAGTCAGTGTCTATACGTCAGAGCTGGAATGGTGAAGCTTTTGCCGTGGAGGTCCATATGGTTTCCATTTTTGTTCTCTTTCTTCTTGTTTTGAAAAGATTACCATTTTGTGCAATATGCAACTAATGGATACTTAAAAATGTTTGTAGTGCTCTTGTGGGTTACATAAAATCATCGGGAGGGCCGCATATTGCTTCCGGGCTGTAGTCTGCCTATCCCTGCTTTCCTTAGTCGTTGTTCATGGTCAATTTGTCTAGGTTTTAGTAACTCCCTCTAGGCTTTTTCCACAAGCGTCAAGGATGTTTTTAGCTATTCACTGTGTACACGTGTAACTATTTTGCTCCATACTCGTTGCGTGTTTCGAATCAAAATTTACCCACAACTGCGAGAACTTTTTCCTTCCCTAATTTTACGTCAAGGTCCCCCACGAATGAAAATGATTTCCCACAACTTACTAAGACTTAACAGATTATAGTATTTCGTAGGAAATGTCTGTTTCTTATTCCGTGTTTTCTGAGATGAATGTATATATAACTGTGGTGGTTGATCGTCATCAAGAGAAGCCGCCCAAGATGAGGACCACAAACTGAAGGAGTCAGAATCAAACAGAAATGTGAAATGGGTTGTGTCAGATAACAGAAAATGTGACAAAGAAACCCAAAGATGCATTCTAATAAAGAAAGATGATTTCCAAAAAAGAGACGTGTTAAGAGATATGACATTTAATTACCAACAAAGAACAGAGTGCTAAAATAAAATGTCATACTTATCTTCATATATGGCAGTGGACGCTGAACAATATTCAGACATAAAGGTGAGAACAAAAGTGACAGAAATGATACTGTACAGACAGGCACTATGGGCTGAACATTGGAGCAACGGAAAAGTTTTAAAGAAATCGGGAACTAAAATGATGGATGCTTAAAATCAGAAATAAAACAACCGAAATTTCGGTGATGCATATCGAGGAAAGAATGTTTAGCAAAATCACAGGACACATTGAAGGCGGTGGAGAAAAAATGAGTACCCTACCTGAAGAATTTGTTTGAAGGGATGACACAGCAAAGACAAAGACATCAAAGGCATCAAATATTGCTTAGAACTATATGGGAAAGGAAGTTGTGGAGGGTCATGAATTCTCACGTCGTACTAAAAGAAAACGTACTAAAAGGGTTACATTTCATTTTTATCGGAAGGACACAGTCTGATAATTTCTGATAGCACCAAACGCACTTTCTTTTATCTTTAATCTTCTGACATTTATTCTTCTTTCGTCCTAAGTCAATGATTTACGGACCATAGATTACAAAACTGCCATTATACTTTCGTCTTGTTTTATATACGCCTTGAATATTAATCTTCGCCCATTCTATATATATTGTTTATATTTTCAAGATTTCCACATTAATGTAGTTTTCTAACACTAGAAATAACGTTTAAATAATAAAAATCTGTTGGATAAAAACAGCACTTCTCTCTCTCTCTCTCTCTCTCTCTCTCTCTCTCTCTATATATATATATATATATATATATATATATATATATATATATATATATATATATTCACTTAAAAACATACCTATACCTGACCGTCACTCATACGAGTTATGTTTACTAAGAAAAATAGAAAAATTTATAATAAATATGAGGTGGCATGCATATTTTTGTCTAAATAATAAACCTAATTGTAAAACCAACGAGAGCTATGGATTTAAGACCAATGCCCATCCCCCGTATGTTAAGGAACTCAATAACTTTGAATCGGAGTTAATTGGCATTATTAAAAAATTAAAATATAGGAAAATAAGGAATAATAACGTGCAACAAGAAATTACTAAGAATATAAAAGAAATAATGGAAGACAAGAACATCTACGTAAAAGCTGATAAATCTAAATTCTTGTATAAAATGAGCCCCAATAATTACAAAAAAAATATTACATAAAGAGGTAATAAAACATTATATAAAAGCTCCTAATGATATAGAGACTAAAATTAACAATGAGGCTATTATCTTAATTACCAAAATTTGGATTAGGTAATCGGGTTGAGAAAATAAACCTAAACACTTGCTTTATCACCATAAAAGATCATACATAAAAGTAATTTTATTAATAATCCTGAATATAGACTTATAAACCCTACCAAGACAGAATTAGGTAAAATAAGTAAAAATAATTCTGAAGGATATATGTAAATCCCTTAGGAATTTCCTTAATATTAACCAATAGCAATCGACTAAGGATTGCATTAAATGGTTTGAAAATTACAACAAAAATAAAAAGTGCTCATTCATTAGATATGATATTAAGGAATATTATCCGTCTATTTCAGAGAAAACCCTAAATGAAGCCCTCAGCTTAGCCAAAGAATACATCCAAATTTCTGATGACAAATTAAACCTGATTAGACATTTTAGAAAAACATTGCTATTCCACAATAATACTTTATGGATAAAAAAAAAGATAATATTAACGGTTTTGACAACCCTATGGGAGCGTATGATGGAGCAGAGGTGTGCGAGATAGTAGGGTGCCTGCTGCTCCATAGGCTTAATGAATATATAGACTTTAATAACCATGGGTTGTACCGCGATGATGGTTTAATCATAGTGGACAATAGTAACCCTCAAAAATGTGACACTATCCGTAAGTCCTGCACTGGTTTTTTAAAAAATTCGGATTCAATCTCGATATAGAAACTAATTTGAAAATCACCAACTATCTAGATATTACGTTGAATTTACAAAATGGCACAATATCCCCGTATAAAAAAGAAAACCAAGAACCCCAATATTTAAACATAAAATCTAACCACCCAGCCCATATCATAAGGCATATTCCAAAAAATATTGGGTATAAACTTTCTTCTAATTCTTCCAATAGGGACATTTTTGAGGCCAATAAAACAAGTTATGAGGAAGACCTATTTAAGAGTGGACATAAAAATAAATTAGAATATATTAATATAAACAACCACAACAGTACTCAGAATAAACGTAATAATAGGCAAAGAAAGATTTTGTGGTTCAATTCTCCTTTTAATTTAGCGGTAAAAACAAAAATTGGCAAGATATTTTTTGATTTATTAGAGCAACATTTCCCAAAAACAACTGAGTTACATAAAATATTTAACAAAAACAATGTAAAACTTAGTTATTGTTGCATTCCGAACGTAGAGACTATAATAAATGGATTGAATAAGAAAAAAACTAGGAATAATCCACGCAGTAATCCTCCTACTTGTAATTGTAGAAACAAAAACATCTGTCCATTACAAGGAAAATGTCAGCAAGAATGCGTGGGTTATCAAGTGAAAATTTACAAAAATAGCGAGGATACTAACCCTAAAACATACATAGGTGCTACTCAGGATAAATTTAAAAAAAGATATTATAATCAGACGAGTATTTTTAAAAACGAAAAAATTAAGCATAGTACCACGCTATCTACCTATGTATGGAAAACCAAACAAGAAGATAATATAGACCCCATCCTTAAATGGGAAATATTAAAAAAATGCCCCAAATATAAAGCAGGCCATAAATTTTGTAAATTATGTGCAGAGGAGAAATTAGCCATAGCTTTATATGATCAACCTAACCTGCTATTAAACTCCAAAACTGAAATCCTTAACGTATGTAGACATAAAAAATCTTGGTTACTAAATTAGACATTTTCCGGATTATTTGTCATTCCACCTTAATGTTTTTTTTCCTTTTTTTTTCTTCCCTCTCTCCCCATTTTTGTTGAATAAATATTTACCCCCCCACCCACTTAGGTGTTTGTGGTTCTTTGGTCACGTGGTATAATTTTAGCTATCGCCTATAAATATGCGTTTCTCTTTGCCTCCTTAGCCGAACTTTCCCTGACGATCCGTTTAGGTGAAACCTAGGTAGGTTTGTCTAGCTCACTAGGTGTATATACATATATATATATATATATATATATATATATATATATATATATATATATATATATATATATATATATATATATATATATATATATATATATATTAGGTTGATGCAAAAATAATAGCGTTTTTGACGTTGAAAAATACGTCAAAAAACGATATTATTTTTGCAAAAACCTAATATATATATATATATATATATATATATATATATATATATATATATATATATATATATATATATATATATATATATATTAATATATATATATTAATATATATATATTAATATATATGAAAATTTATTGCCCTAAGCTACGGACGCTAGTAAAACAAACTGTTGTTTGTACCCACTTACCTGTTTGCACTTCTCCTTAAAATTTAGTTTTGATTGGTCAATATATGGCTATAACACACACACACACACACACAGACATATATATATATATATATATATATATATATATATATATATATATATATATATATATATATATATATATATATGTCGTCGTGGACTCTCCGGTCGTTGATCGACGCGAGCTGTTGACCCACGACTACCAGGGACCCTTTTACGACGTATGATGGTCAGACAACTCAGTTCCTAGGAACCGACAGCTAGACAACCAGCACATATGATTTTAGTATAATGGTGAAGGCTTTGTGCAGAAGCAACCACACTTTTTGAAGAGCCGAATACAGAGACCTGGTGTACCGTGTGCCACAAAGTCCCCAAATGAGTTTTGAAATCAGAGTTGTCATTCTCCTAGACCAGAACTCATTCTGTCCTGCTATTCCTTAAGTCATTACTCCACCGTGCCTCTGTCTCTACCCCCTCCCTCTGCCTTCTCTCTCTCTCACATATATATATATATATATATATATATATATATATATATATATATATATATATTGTTTTTGTTTTAAATAGTGGGAGTATTTTGTACACTAAATAATACAATTTTTAACTCTTCCAAAAACTTCATGAAAATTTATTGTATTAAGTTATCATTCTAGTAAAGCTAACTGTACTTTGTACCCCGTTACCCGTTTGCAGTTCTCACCAAAATTTATTTTCGATCGGTCAATGTATGACTATTTTAGAGAGTGCAACGGACGAATGAAAGGGCAGATGAAGGGACGGACTGTCTATGCTGCGGATACTCACCGGATATCGAATCTATTCATACCAGAAGAATTCTGGCTGCTTTTATTTGATATTTATAAGCACTATCATAAACAGACCATTTGTGCAACGACGAAGTTTGGAGAAAATATAAACAAAAATTTAAGTAATACATAACATCAGAAAGAGACAGTTGAAATTTCTATTGTCCATAGTAAGGAAAGAGAGCTTGTAAAATCTGATACTCACAGGTCAGTCTGGGGGCAAGAGAGACAGAGGAAAACAACGTATAACATACTTCGTGAGTTTGACTAAGTGGATGGAGAAGCAGGGCTTAGGAGAAACAACAAAAAAAAATAACTTTATTAAGAGCTTCAAAGAACAGGAAGTTGTGGGGAGCCATGATCGCCTACGTCCTGAGGGGACACGCCACATAAAGAAGAACTGTCTTTTCTTGTAACATAGTGCTTTATCGTTGTCATATACACTGTGTTATTTTTTATCGAGTCACGGTTTCTCATAAGCTGATAATTGACTCTTGCCGTTTACCTACCATTTGATAATTGTTATTTTTTTCTTTTTATCTATATCAAAGCCAATTTAATCGACAACCATCCGACGTAAAATGTTTATAGTTTGATTTTATGACCAAAGGTTTTGACGAGTTTCTCGTGTCAGTCGCAGCTTTCCCATGTCGGTTTTTTGGAGGGACCTAGAATAGACAGCAGATCTAGGCTTAGGAAATTTTAAATAGAGTACAGCGTATATATTTAAGATAGGATTTAAGTACCATGACTTAGCGATGCATTTTCCTACTGTAGGTGTCTGCTGTCGCTTTGAAGGCTTCTTCAAAGATAATTCACTATGACTAACCTCAACAGATCGAGGTTTCCACACCGGTCACATGGCAGGAGTTGATATATATTTAGAAATATTACATTTGAACTTTGTAAAGGTCCTCGCTACCTTTTTCACCTTTCGCTCTTTTTCCACCCGCACAAGGTAGATTTTTGTGGTTTTTAACAGATTTGTATGAGAAATAGAGAAGCTGGTGTGACTCACGTAGGCATACAATAAGTGGGTTGGGTTATGGATTACTTCTATTCTTAATGCATAAAGGAAAAAAGATAAAGAAACTTTCGACTTTCACTCCTTGAAAGGGAATCGTCATATTTTGAAATAAACAGAATAATGGTGATCAGTGCTTTCAACCTTGCCACCCTATTTAAACATTTTAACTCCGGATATCGCAGTGGAATTTGGTGTGTGGGGGGGTGTAATTCAAGCCACAGTTTAAAGAATTTTTATATTTTCTTTATTCCGTCCGTTCGTCGCCGGGCTAAACTTGTAGTGAATATTATGTATACTTGAGATATTAAAAACAAGCCCTGTCTTTTCAAATATCTTAACTGGGAAAGTAATCAATACTAATATGTAATAGATTTCGGTGTGCAATAATTAAGAACCCCCCCACTCCTAACATACACTCATCTACACACACAGAACAGACAGGATGCGAAAAGGCACGAAACGTGTGCCCGTTATGCCGAAAACCAAGAAGGTTGTCGATCACCTAAATAGGAACAACCTCTCGAGCGGCAAGCAGTACAGATTTCTTTCAGCCCGATCCACTGCTGATGTAACTACCGTTACTCACAGAATCAGTGAGGCACTAGACAACAAATACATCTCAAGGACTATAGTATTAGATATTTCAAAGGTCTTTGACAAGCTGTGGATTTCTACACATCTCTCTAGCTATGGAATCACTCGAAGAATCTTTTTAGTTGTTAACGCTCTCTCCCTCCGGAGCCCTAGCAATCAACGCAGGCGTCCCTCAAGAATCCCTTCTCGGACCAACTCTCTCTTTACTTTACATAAATGATCTACTTAAGTTTATAATCTGATCATTTATGAATATCTATGTTGATGATACAATAATATATGGGTGCACCTTCAAAAGTCTTGACGACCAGAGACTGGCAGCTGATCTCTTCTCTGGCCGATCTCTAACTGCTCAGTAAAGAATGATGATCACATTCATTGCCTCGAAAACCAAACTAGTTACACTCCATCATCGCCGATCGGACCTTGTGCTGCCACAAGTCACAATGAACGGATGTTTCCTGGGAAAAGTCCCATGCCTTGAGCGCTTATTGGGTCTTAAACTCAACTCAGACCTGAAGAGCAGATGGTGGAAAAATGGCTGATTTCTTGCACCGCTCCAGAAATTATATATATAACTTCTCATGTTATCCTCTACCTTTATAAGATCCAGGCCAGGCCTTTCAGGTCTCGATAGTGTTCAAGAGCGTCGACGCGTCTTTGTGGGTGACAAATTATTTTCCACCCTACAACTCATTTCTCAGACGAAAATTAGCCCGCCTTTCATTGCTATTTTCATGGAAAGTGCTCAGACGAACTACATTGAAAGTGACTGAAGCTGAGATGTCAGGTCTTGACTGAAAACATTGCAAATTCGTCTTTGGATTTTATCAAGAATCTCTAAATACATGGGTTACTGGGTAATAGAGAATATGAGAAAATATGTAATATATAGCTGGCCACTTGAATTCGAGGATACTTGTCTGCTATTGCAGATGCTTGCTCAGGCCCATTTGTGTTTATTCAACACCCGTAGAGCCCACCTGTGGTTCTGAGCAGACCTTAGTTACAGTTTCTGGGAAAGAGCGTGTTATCTAGCGTGATCAACAATTTGAACAAAGCCAGCACGCTCAAGCCCTCGGTGACAATGACTTGTGACTTTGTACAGCTATCGACGGCCCCCAAAGGTTCCGTCTACCAAATTTCACTCACAAGGCTTGCGTCAATCCGTGGAATGGTTTTCAGGCACTTTCCAAAGGTGTCGCACGTTGGGATTGACTCCTCCAGTCCGATAGCATTCGGATTGACTATGCATCTTAATTTTTGAAGATTGACTGTGAAGCAGGAAGCATCGGTCTTTTAAACAGGAGTAGAGGATTATGCCTTGCTT
This sequence comes from Acanthosepion lycidas, assembly GCA_963932145.1. Classification (NCBI taxonomy): domain Eukaryota; kingdom Metazoa; phylum Mollusca; class Cephalopoda; order Sepiida; family Sepiidae; genus Acanthosepion; species Acanthosepion lycidas. Next base: position 37,611,769 of record OZ010587.1, read on the forward strand.
CCTATTTAGGCTTGGGTTTCCGGTTCTTTCTAAAGTCTACTTCAGCTCTATACCCCTAACGCTTAATCTTTTCTACGCTAATATAACTCCACACAGTAACCCTCTACATTGAGTGGATCTTGGGCCTTGTATTAGGTGATTATTAGTAAGAATAAAGATATATAGAGAGAGAGAGAAAGAGAGAGAGAAGGATGTACAGCGTACATATACATATACACATACACACACACCTAAAATTTAACTTAATTTAAAAATTCGACTAATACACAAGTATGTAGGGTATATATCTGAGTGGTGCTGAACAGATCTCAGCACTAATCCATTTCTCACATTCTGACTAAACAGCAGATTTCAGCATCCCGACATATATGTATGTACGGTTTGAATAAAGATATCATGCAAGATGTGAACAAAAATAAAAGTGGCCTTTTGCCATACTAAGCGGAGCTTTGATATACAAAGATTAGGCTTCAGTAGAAATCTTCCTGTGTAAAAAATATATATATATATATACGAAAGTGGATCAATAAGTCGGTAGCCTGACACGAAGTCAAAGCTAAAATTAAAAGTTATTCATAGCCACTGTTAAGCGTGTTACTTTTTTTTTATGATACCACGTCCTCTCAGAACATAGCTCTCTACAGCGTCCTTTATTATCTGTGAATTGCCATGTCTTCTTTTGGAAATATAGCGGAATGGTTTCCCATTGAATTCTTCATAATTTGAAGTTCACAGCTTTCGCTCTGTTCAACTCTACCAAGTCTACTTTACTACTTAACACATAGCTGAGATGAGAAGTGATGGATAGATGATTTTCTACAGGGCAATTTTGCGAAAGTGAAAGCAACAGACTCGACGAGTATTTGAATTCCGATCGCCGATTGTACTTACCGCGCCATTCGCACATCTCGTCATCGTGTACAGATTTCCGAATCAATGTATCTGCTTCTCACGTATAAACGAACACTTGTTGAAATAATATGATTGAAAAATTCTAATTATAACGAGGATGTAGAATGAACGCACTCGCACACGCACACACACACATATCGAGTCTGTAGTTAAAAGTTGCGCCCCGCCACACTTATAGATTTCAATCTGACAAAACTGTTATTGAATCAGCATAACTTTGAACCAAATATTTGAACTTAAAATCACGACTGATAATTCAAGGTGATATACTTTCTTAAAGAAATGTTCATTGAGGAAAACTTTTTTAATCCTAAATAATAAAAAAATAATACAATGAAAACTGATATTTTCTTTACCTCAAAAAACTATTGTTTTTTTAAATCATTTTTTTATTTTCTTCAACAAACGATTTATTTTATTACTAACTTAAAAGCCGCCCTATCGGGCGGCATTTAAGCTAGCACCTGCAGAGGACTCTTGATTCGGCCTTCATCACAATAGGTAGGGAGGAGTTGATGCGATAGGTAACTACAAAAGAACTCAAAAAGATCGCTACATTTAAGTATCACTTTAATATTTAAGCTTACCACTTAAAAGTTCAACGATAATTCTTCTGCTGTCACTTAATTTAAAGAACAATTTGGTGTACGTCGGTTCTTACTTTTCATACAAACCATTATTTTTATTTCATGGGTGAAATTCGCAATTAATTTCAATTATTACCAGATTTATTTCCAAGTTATAAAAACTGTTATCGTACAAAAGATTTGTTGCAAAAAATCACGTAAGAAAAATCGCCGAAAACAATCGCAGTAATGAAAAGTTGGGAATCCAAAATTTCAGATTTGCAAGTACGGACTCGGTCTGATTCGAAAATCGTATGATATGTTGGGCTATGACCTCTAGGGAAAAAATTGAAAAGGTGTGACACACTGACATTCACATTTATTATATAGATTAAAACTGATAATTTCTTAATCATACACTAGTATTTCGTATTTTCTGACATTAATTCTCCTTGTGACGTCACTTTTCCTTCTATACTTAATGTCTCTTCTCTTAATTCGACACCCTATTCTTTTTTTAAGCCATTCACCATATTTTCACCAACATAATGTTTTATGAATTACAGTATTTGGCACTAAATCTCTCTTCCAAATGATATACTTCCGCTTTCTTTATTTCTATTCTTTTCATCGCTCCAAATCTCTAAATCCCCTGGACGTGATTTTTCGGAGTATAATAAACAAACATCAATATAATATCGGGTACGGGTGCTTGGTTTGGGTGCGTATATGACTTGGTTCGGAGATGTCACCATAGAAAAAAAATCTTTTGTTGAGACTTTAGCGTTCTAGCCGAGGTTTATTATTTCGCAAGCCACACGTCTATAACATTTACTCCTTCAGTTCATGCTCCCTATTTACCTAAAGATAACATCAGGATTTCTGAATTCATGTTTAATGTACCCAGCAAGTGCTTTACCATCAATAACCGGTGCCAAGACGTGAAAGAACGGTCACGTGCCAAAAATGGTCGTTCGGTTTCAGTCATCAGTTGGCATTAGAAGTATTTCATTTTACTGATTAAAAATGACAGAAAATAAGTAAATATTCGACACATCAAAAAAAAAAAAAATGTTAACGTCTCCGAAAGCGAGTCGAGTTCAAATATCCTTGGTATAGGTATGAACTTTTTACTTCTAACACCCACCAACTACGAGTTAAATAACAGGGCAAACTGGATCTGTAGCCTTGATTGGCGATCCATCTAGAGACAGTGATTCAATTATCCTCCAGCAGCCTTGGCCACTCGTAGGAATTTGCAAACATTTAATAAAACACAATGATAAAAAATAAATTCCGTTGCCGCAAACGGAGATAGCGTTAACGTTTTGTCTATTTTTAAGAAAAAATACAATTAAAAACAGATTTCTATAGTTTATAGAAAAGGTACTGTGATTAACCAGGTGTGAAAAGGCGGTTTGTGAAGTAAGATTCGTACTGGAAAATTATGGTTGAATAATGCTTTCTCGTTAAGTAAACCAATCGATGGTTTATGGTTTGTTTTACAGCATATCAACCGCAGAGGTTTATTTAATGCCGACAAGATTTTTCGGATATGTTTGTTTGAGTAGAATATATATTCTTTGTAAGAAATCAGTCTGTAGATCAGGTTTCATTGACGCAATTTTTATAAATAGAGATTTTCTCGAGAGTCAAATATATTGCTGATAATATATTGTTTTTTTTTTTTAAATATATTGCTGGTATTAAATTTTTTTCTCGAAAATATATTGTTGGTATTTTTACTATAAAAATGTCTTTTTATACTCTCATGGTGTTTTGACCACAGTTTGGGGGTTAAATATTCCTAGGATCCTAACAGTTGCTACCACCCCAGATCAGGGTGGACCTGAGATCAACAGTAATTAAGAGGTGTTACGCGCTCCTCAAAATCTCCTGATCAGTGGCCTTGCTGCCGGATGTAGTTTATCGTCATACGCAGGAGGAAAACCAATCCAGATTGATAACAACCCAATGATGGCTTTGGTTGAGATTACGCTGAAGATAGCTATATACACAAAAATGACGATATTTAAATTACAACTAGCTGCTTTCCTTCCTTTCTTTCTTTCTTTCTTTCTTTCACACCTCAGCATTTTTTCATTCAATATCTCCCCTCTTCTTTCTTGGCACTTCATATTTTCCTTCTGTCTTTCTCATTTTTATTTCTTTCTATCCCCACCTTTTTTTTTACTTTATATCCCTTATAGTTGCTTTCCCTGAATTTTACCGCCATCAATATCCGACGCGAAGTAAAGGGGTCACCGACCCAAAATTTGGTTCAGTTTTTGTCGTATCAGTTACAAATCTTGTGGTTTATGCTTCTTTCACTTCCTTCTTTTTCCTAAGATCCACAAAAAGAACATTCATGTGTTCACGTCATGTATTCACTTTTATATTCTAATTCTTTAAGAAATTTCTGATATTAAATTCATTTTTTCAGGGTTTTTTTTTTCCCCGGTCTCCTCTATTAGCGACATTTGCTATTGTTCTACTCTGAATAGATACGGTTATCCGATGACTATCCGCAACACAGTTCGTCCGTTAGTCCATCCGTCACACCCTCTAAAATAGCCATACATTGACTGATCGAAACGAAATTTTGCTGAGAATTACAAAGTACAGTTGGATTTTCTACAGTGACAACAATAACTTTTCATTATTTTGTGTTTTTTTTTTTTTGAAAAATAAAAAAATGATTATTTAGCATACAAAATACTCCCACTGTTAAAAAACAATTTCACGATTAAAACAAATACTTACTTAATAAAAATGCAATATTGTTTTTTGTACATCTTTTCTAAGTTTTTGTATATACAAGAATACAGTTTTCTGTTCACCCTGCGTTTGCGAGAATTATAAACAAATCACAAGGTCAAGCGCTTAAAAAAGTTGTTAATTCAGCATCTATCTCTGTTTATATATATATATATATATATATATATATATATATATATATATATATATATATATATATATATATATATATATACCTTTTATGATTTTACATAAAGTAACTGAATTTCAAGTCTCGATATTTCTCCCGTATTTATGCCATTCTCCTCCATGGTTTGCTTCAAGTTGTTTGCAGAGTTCCCATTGGATTATTGTTCCTACCCACTCATGTATATTCTTGTATTCTCTTTTACATATTTTTACATTGACTTATTGAGTTTCATCTTTGTTAAAATATTTCTTTGTGTTTGTCTATTTCAATGATTTTCTACGGCTATTAATAATTTTCCATTTTACTTTGGTCTTTTGATTTCTTTTGATGGTTTTATAGTCTGCGAAGAACCGACTCTCAAGGACGGGGGTAACAAAGAAAACTATTCATACTAAAACATTAATGCTCCTATAACAGATTAATTGTGAACATTTTATATCTTTAAAGTATTAAGATTGTTAGAAATTTCGACAAAGATTTTTTATACCTTTCTCAAGACATTAACTTCTTTGGGAAACATCTCAACACGCTTGCTAGAATTTACCACATTTAAATTACACTTCATGAAAAGTGGACAATACAATATCTTCCTAGATTGCTGTATTTCTTGGTCTTAGGACTCGGTAAGGAGTGTATGTTTTAGTGGGAAGTACACTGAATACAAATTATTCTTACACACCAATTCAGATCTAGCACGGGCTAAATAGATAAGGAGAGGAAATTTACAGTCGGTTGTTTTTCTTTTTCGTCTATAATTTTTTGTTGTCCTTTTGTCAATGATGTTGCATATTTATCAGTCATGCATATTCGGTTTCCGCTGCCCTGTACTAGTCATTAGGCTTTCAATGGAACACAACACTGCCTTAAAAAGCGATAATTTTATTCCCGATATGCGTCATAGTACAATTGTCAGAAAATTTATCTTGTGTCTCACCCACATATTTATGGTCTTGTGCCAGACTAAGCTGAAATAAAATCATGTTGAAAAAGTTAATGACTTTGCAGCTAACTATTCTGAGATGAGTAAATCGATGAATCTGCCTAAGGACATCACTGAAGTGTTGAACTTTGTACATGATTGTAAATTGATGAATAAATATCTGAGAAGCCAGAGCCAATTGAAGGAAATTATTTCAAGAATTCTACGACTTACTGAATTCATTCTATATTTTGCTATTTATAATGCTACTATGTTTCATCCATCCTGTTTTACTCTCACTTTGAAGTGAGCAATATGTTGGGCTAGAGTTTTTGTTTTCAAAAGTAAGATTAAATTGTACAACCGAAGAAGGCTAGAAAAAGGGTAAAAAAAACATGCTGTAAAAAAAGTAACCTCTCACTTTCTCTAAGGATTATACACCTGAAGATAGAATGGGATCAGTAATGGCTGATTATAAAATTATAAAATGTATCTAAAAAGAAATGATTCCGTTGTTTCGATCAACTTTTTTTTTTTTTTTTTTAAGCATTACGCCCCGAGCAAGGCGGGAAGCCACTAGGATGCAGGGGGTTGCAAAAGATTGGGAGCAAGAGCAGATAGGAGTGATAGAAGAAAGGATGAGGAGAAGGATAGTGGGTAGATCAAGGTAACTGGAGATGTCGATTGATATTACATTTGAATAGTTGGATGTTATAGCTCTCAGGGAAACAGTAATTGGGAAGGGTGTTCCACAGGCGAGAGGTGCGAGGTATGAAGCTATTGGAGTAGAAGAGACGGCTACATTTAAAAGTTTTTACAGTGTAAGGGTGGGAGCGGGTTGCCAGTCTCGTAGGGCGCTTGAATTCATGGAGTCTGGGAACCAGTGAAAGCAGCTCATCTGAGCAATTACCATGAAAGTATTTGTAAAAAAGACAGAGAGAGGCGACGGCGCGTCTGTGAGAGAGTGACTGTAGACGAGATGCCAGATCAGGGCCAATTATATTACATATCCGTCTCTGGATCTTGTCAAGAACTCCGAGGTAAACAGAAGGTGCCCCAGACCATATATGGCAGCAATACTCCATGGAAGGGCGAATGGTTGATTTGTATATTTGAAGTATCGATTCCATGGAGAAAAATTTCCTGGCGCGGCACAGAGAGCCAACTTTCCTCGCGGTGGAAGAAGCAATTGACTCAATGTATTTGTTCCATCTCAGGTCAGCAGTCAACGTGAGATCGAGCAGACGCAGGGAGTTCCTCTCAAGATGTTGACTATCAGACATTCTAATGGGGGGGGGCAGTTGGAATAATAACTGATTCAAAATTACAATAGGCATCATAATCCAAAAGAACTAGTTCAATATTCCGAAGAACTCTTGGAATAATAAGGACCCGTCCCCAAATTGCAAAACGTAAGATTTATAGTCGCAATAAGTTTTAGAATTGTAATTAAAGTATTTTGAAGGTAATGATTTCAATTACACTTAACTGCACGAAATTACAAGTAAAATGCTTGTATGAGAGTCTCTCTCCAGATAAAAGTGAATGTATACATGTTTTTATTGTATGTCTACTTTCAGAATGTAGGTGATTCTGGCTCTCCCCAACTTCCTATCCTTTGTATCAATGTTTGTCCCGTAATTCTCCCATGATATACCATCCATTTATGCAGACACATTAGGTAAGTTTTTCGATGTTTGCGTCTATTCATTTGACTATGTCCTGTGAGCTTCAAAACCCTGTTTCCCTAATGTGCGCCCCAAAATTTTATCAGTCTTTTTATAGACATGTCTTTTTCGTTGCCATTTTCCTTAAAACGTCCTTGTTGTTCAAATGGTCCGTCCATGGAATTCTCAGCATCCTTCTGTATAACCACCTCTCTTTTGACTCGTCTCCTCTTCATCTGTGTGGGGTATTATTCGACATTTACTGCCATGCTTGTGGATGCTTGTAGATGGTAACAAGTTTGTGGGTTTTGTGAGTATTTTTTAGGTGAAGATGCGTCTTCAATATATAAACAAAGAAGATAGAAAAAAACTGTTTTCTGCTGAGGAGGTTTATTCCTTTTATGTTGACAGTATTGAAACAAATTTAAATGTCTCTTGAGTATATTCGTTTTGCTTTTTGCTTCATAAATAATTTATGCAAAGTAAGGATAAGAACTGGTAAATATGGTCGAGTTCAACTCAGCCTCAAGTTTAGTTGGGATGGCCGATCTACACTTCATGAGTAGCGCTGCTGAAAACACGTTCTAACGATCTCGTTGGGAAGTGGAAAGATTTTGTCCTTTCCGAAAGTGGAGTCATGAAATCGCACATGTAATCAGAAACCTTTTTCTGGTTTCTTTATAACTTGCATCATAGGGAAAATTTATTTATGATTATTCTTTATCATTATTTTATTTATTGGTTTTACTTCATTTTCCCATATAAATACATAAAATTTCAGCAATATTTTCCTGTTTGTTAATACTTTGTTTAACATTTAGATAGCATCTTTCATTATCCCAATGCTTCTTGGGATTTCTGTGTCACATTATTTTCCATTATAACTAAATTTTAGATTGTTATAAAGAATAAGAAATAAGGACAATTTGAAACCATGAAAAGTAAAATTAACTGTTCCTGACCACAGATTCCTGGTTTGTAAATTAGTTCTGTGTTGTGTTACTAAATAATGTGTTTAATTCTTATTAGTTCGCCTTATTCCCGAATAAATTAAACTTATTAATTAGCGATGAAATTGCAATCTGCCTGGAAGATCAATGATCAAAGACCTTATCACACAGACTCAGTGATTTCGACTGAAGTATATGTTCCACACTTCTGGCTTTATGTCACACTAGGCAACATTTAGTGTTTAATGTAAATCAGTGGTGAGCTCCCTTTAAAATATTCCTCACACTTACCGCTTTGTACCAAATTTACTAGAGATTAGGATGCCTTGCCATGAAACAGTGGCGAGGAAACTAATTTTGCAGCCAATACTTCTGTAATAATTAACGAATGCTCCATAGTTAAGTCCTTGTGTCAGACTAGGCCAAGTAGACATCAGTTTTTTTCACCATACAGTAATTGTTTGTACACTAGTCTAACAAACCATTGCTGTTATCATGATTTCGATCTACACATGATACTTCATGTACCAGAAAAAAAGCTAGGTTTAGTAATTTTCAAACAAGTTAAATCAGAGTATTTTAAGAAATTTATGTTTCATTAACAAGAAAATTGATGAAAATTGTTTTCTAAAACAATCGATATCTAATTTTATCCCCTTCAGCTAGAGTAAGATAAAAACAAAAGTTTTTTTTTAAATATTACACTGGTAAGTATTGATATAAAATTAATTGATTTGCCGGATTTTTCTTAAACTATTTCGGAAATTCACATTTTTACTAAAGAGTTTAAATAAAAAATGACGAGAAAATTAACGCTGGAAAATATGGTATAAGAAAAAAAGGCATTTTATTATATAAAAATCTGTCTATTAATCTATTAATAGCCGGCTCCTAGTTTAAATTGTAATTATTTGTTGTTTTGAAATCTGAGAATATATTATTTTTCTTTACTTTTTTGATAGACTGTCCGATGGGTTTCTTTTATTTTTTTTAACCACTTCACCCCAAGCAAGGAGATCATGACATTATAAAAAAGAATAAGATTTTAGAGGGAATCGGAAATCCAATCTTAAACCGGAAACAAAGAATAAACCTTCAGTGAATTTTTACACTCTTTCGCAAGAAATGAATTTTATTTAGTGCTGCTGGTGGCCTCACGTTTCATTAGATGAGACTGAAAAATAAATTACAGAAAACGGGTTACAAAATTTGGGATATTATCTTTTTGAATATTTGAAATGAGACAGTATCAATATTATTTACGAATGTTTTCAAACTTCTGCCCTCGTCTTGCTTATTAGTGTCACGTGGTTTTGGTTGTTACATTGGTGTCATTTTACATGGAAATGTCATACTCGGTAACTGTCATACTTAGTAAATGACATACCTGGTAACGGTCATACTTGATAACTGTCATACATGGTAACTGACATACTCGATAACTGACATACTTGGTAAATGTCATAATAATCGTCATACTTTTAACAGTCGTACTTGATAACTGCCATACTTGTAACTGTCATACTTGTAACTGTCATACTTGTAACTGCCATACTTGTAACTGCCATACTTGATAGCAGCAATACTTGGTAAATGCCATACGTGGGAATTTTCATACTTGGTAACTATCATAGTAACTGACATATTTAATAACCGTCATACTTAGTAACTGACATACTTGCTAACTGTAATACTTGGCTGCTGTCATGCTTGATAACTGTCATACTTTATAACTGCTATACTTGATAACTATCATACTTGGTAACTGACATACTTGGTAACTGTTATACTTAATAACTGCCATACCTGGTAACTGTAATACTTGTTAACTGCCATACTTGATAACTGTCATACTTAATAACTGTCATACTTGATAACCGTCATACTTGGTAACTGACATACTAACTATAATACTTTGTAGCTGTCAGACTTGATAACTGCCATACTTGGTAATTGCCATACTTGGTAACTGTAATACTTAGTAACGTAATTTCGAACCGATCTCTTTATTCAATCCTTCTCGGAGTGGGGAGGTGATAAGCGATTTTCATTCCATTGTCCAAGGTATGTGGAGATAATTCATATAAATTAATCTTTCAATTATTTCACTCTTTGGATAGCCGGTTGGATGTAAGTTTCCTTATTTACATGAATAATCGTGAGTTCAATCCTCGGGAAAGAGAAACTGTATAACGTGTTTCTGTACAATGAATTGGAACATCGTCATCATCATAAGAAAAGACTGTTTAGTCAATTACAGATGTCAATATTTCATATAAGAACTCGGTAAGATTACAGCTACTTTAATTTCTTTTATCTTTGATTTTTACTTAATGGTATATAGAAGATAAAAACGACCATAAATCATCTTCACGCATAAAAAAGATCATAAACTAACCATTTTATTATTAAGGTTTCACTAATTTCCTTCATTGCTGTTTTTTATAATAACTTTCAAGATCTTGAGGTATTCGACCGTAAAACTCTCATTCTAAATCTCGAGTGTTGAAATCTCCACGGAAGGATCGTGATTTCGCTATACTTACTTCAACAGTCCCTTGAGGACGGGATAAAATGCAACCTTAAAATGAACAGAATTAGTTAAAAATTAATGATGAATATATTAAGTTGGAAAAAGTGGCCTTTTTTTAAAAACATTTAACTAGTTTATATTTAATGATCAAATTACAAATTCACAGCAGTTCATCGTTTTCTTCATGATCAACGATATAATCTCTCACGTGGGCAGGCAAATTGCAATTAACTCAGAGCATAAAATACTTTTGATTTCTTAAAAAATATCATTATATCGTTACTAAGCTCTTCATACATGGTGTACCGTTTTCTGTTCCGGAAATTCTGTGAAAATCTGAAAAGGTGTGAATTTAACAAAAGTCAGGGAATGAGGGTGGATATGGTAAAGCTTCCATATTCAGAGCCGAAATTTTTTCCTGTGTAGATTTTGTAACGTTTTCTCTTCCGCTGTCAAGCAAGATTAACACACATTTCCAATTGACCAGAGAAGCTAGCTTCTTAAACAAAGATTACTCTTGTGATTTCTGTTCAACTCGCATAATTACAATTCAATACTTTCGTGAGAGACAACTCCCTTCATATCGCACCAAACACAAAACATATTTTCTGATTGTCGTACGGTTAATCCTGACTTTCGTACGGTTAATCCTGACTTTCGTACACGTACGGTCTTTTCCTTGTGCCGGAACAATTGTCTCTTTTGCTCTACTAATATAAAGGAATTATTAGGTTGGTGCAAAAATAATGACGTGATAATGTCGTTGTTTGACGTATTTTTTAACGTCAAACAACGACATTATTACGTCATTATTTTTGCACCAACCTAATATTTTTCCTCACCGTGACAATCCTTTTCAGAAATGTTTCACTCGCGTGTTTCGTCCTATAGTGAAGAGTGTACGTTGATTCTTTTGCTGAACAAAGAACCAATCGACTCATATTGAAACTATTGACCAAACTTTTACACTTTTATGGATTTCCGTTATGATTTGATTTGTTGTATGAGTTCTATTAAATTGCCTACCTTTTCTTATACTGTTCGCTTATTATCGTTTAAGGAGAGCTTGATTATCAGTGGCAGTCGATCATTCGGAAACGAGGTGAATCTTTGAGGGTAAGATTCCCCGATGAGAATCATTCATATTTTCTGTTACTTAAGGTTTTATTCTCATATTGAATATATTCCTCATCACTTCTGAAACTGATGAAAGCTTTTTGAACTCGTAAAGCATGCAGTGTCTCAGATATGTCAGATCTATGTTCATTTATAGGGATCATATAATTTTAAAAATGATTCAACTTGACATTAAATATTGCAGAAATAAAAGGAAAAAGATGGAAACGCCAAGATGTATATACATGCATTATATTATCAAAGAGAAACTTTGATGTTGTAAAAAGCATCTGAGCATTCTTTCCAACTTCACCTCAGAATGCAAGCAAACTTCTGCTCACCGTTTTATATGAACACATATACGAAGTCTATCCGGAGAATATCGAGTTAAACTTAACGAAAAAGTAGCACAATGATACCTTAGTCCACTTTAAAGTTCTCCCCTTTCGTTTAGACACATTTGTCCTAGAGTTCCTACCAGTTTTTAAAACAGTTGGCATCAGTCGATTTTTTTAGGTGTTCCCTTTAATATTGTTCACGGTTTTTAAATTTCTGCTCAAAAACGATTCTAGCTTTGGAGAAAGCCTGGCGTCTTGAGAAGTTAAATAGGAACAATTATTTGTATAATAAAAGGCATGAGATATAAAGAATAAGACTGTGGCGTATTGTCTATTTCCTTTAACTGCCGCCTTCCAAAGCATTCGTAGTTAATTGCTGGCCAACTTTGAAAAGCCGGTACCAAAATTGTATCTATGATGCTCAATCCTTTCTGTAGTTTCAAACAAATGTAGATTTTTTCATTGTTTCACCCCAAGCAAGGTAATAATGCCACTGGGACGCAGGGAGGGGGTTAAGGAGAGTGAAAGTGAATGAGAAGACCCTAGTAAGGAGGAGCGAGGAAAGGGCAATAAAGGAATAAGTTTCCTGATGACAGAAGATGACGATTGATGTTGCATTTAATTTTTTTTAATTGTAGGTGGTAGGGAAGCAAGAAATCGGAAGTGGGTTCCACAGTGAAAAAGTGCGAGAAAAGAAACTGTTAGAATAAAAGTGGCGGGTGCATCAGTTTATAGAAAAGATAGAGAGAAGCTGAGAAAATGACTGAAGTCGAGATGCCTGGTCAGGATCGATTACCTTACAGACCCTATTTTGGATTTTGTCAGGAAACTATAGATATACAACAGGAGCAACAAACCAACTTTCCTAGCAGTAGACATAGCAATTGATTCAATATAATCTTTCCACTTCATGTCAGTGGGAAATGTGAGTCCGAAAATGCGTAGAGTGTTGCTCTACAGGAGCATTGTAGTGATGAAGAGAATTCAGTTTTGTTTTGGAGACGTTAAAATCTACAAGCCACTTCTTGATTTTAGGTCTTTTGAGGACAGTTGCCAGGTTTACTTTGTCGGGTCTGTCAGACATCCTACTAAGATTGTAAATGTAACAACTGACAAACTCACTCAGTGGTATCTCAATTGCGACTAATTTATGTTCATCCATTCAAATATCCTTTCTGACTGATTTCAAAGTACATCAAGGCCGATCAACCTATTCTCAAGTTATTAAAAATGGTTGCTTATTTTCCGATAGACGTCATATTATTTCGGAAATTTCAACAGACGTGTATGAATTCGGATCAACTCTGTGAGACGGCTGGCTGCGAATGATATGATCGGTTTGTTTCACTTTTGCAGGAAATTAACCATGGCCATCTGTTGTTATATTGGCCACCATATTCTGATCGCCTTCTAGTTCCAAAAAGAAACTGTGCATCACAGCAACAACTGCAAAACAGATCGACTAAAACGTTCTAGTGAGAAAGAATGAGTACAATTGTTGGAAAAGGCTTCGAATGATTATGGTTCTCCAACAATCGCCCACTCAAAAAAAAAAAAAAAAAAAATCTTGATAATATTTTCTAAAATAGCATCAAGATTATTTTTTGAGGGGGGCGACTTGGAAAAAGAAATGATTGAGCCGTATTCGAATTCCGTCCGAGTTCGGATTCCGGTCAAGATTGAATTCCGATCGAGTTCGTTACGTTCATTTTGCTAATAATCCCCTAGGAAAGGCATGACTCCATCTCTTCTTTTCCCAGCTATGTCCCTTAATACCAGGGCAAACTAGACTCTCTTGCCTTGAAAGCTCTAAATTTAAAACCAAATGTGCTTTATTGTAAATTCTAACTACTAAGTAGTTTTTTTTTCTTTTCTCAGTTCTGAAAATGGTTATTCGGGTAAGACGATATGAAAATGAATTCAAGTCGTGTGTGGACGACGAGCTGTTAGAAAAGAAACGTTGAAAGAAGTTCAAACGCAATTTTGGGAAGGATCCAAGATAAAGGTAAAAAAATTAGAAGAACATGAATCGGTGAAATTTTCAATGAATCAAGAAAATAAGGAAGAAAAATTTAGATTGGAATGATGGAGTGAAAAAAAAAAAGGCAAAATGTTTCAAAAAGAATTCGTTTATGAAAATATATTTCAGAGGAACCTTTTGAAAGATAAAAAAAAAGCATGATGGCGGTCGATAGAATGAACCAAAAGATAAAGAGAACCTTAGAAAAAAAAAACAGCTAATAAAATAAAAGATGAGTTTTAAGGGAAAGATGATTGTATACACGCACAGCCGTGTGGGTTTCAGACGCCGTTCGTGGTTCGTGGTTAAAAGAAAAAAGACAAAATAATCTAAGTAGACAAATTAATAAAATAAGAAGGATTACTGAGACAAAAAAACGTAGCAACGAAGAAATATTTCTGTCTTATAAACATAAATTGGGGACCAGGTAGAAGTAAATGAAACAGACGTTAGAAAGATGAAATTCAATGAAGGTATGTGCCGGGTGTGATTCTGGCGTGTATGCTAATATTTAATTGATGGGCAAAAAGGGAGGAATCTACGACTTGTCTTCGTTTAGGCATCGCCTGAATGCATCGCAAAAAGCTCTGTTTTCGTTCGCAGAATGTGGGTCTTGGCCATTTGCCGACGAAAAAGCAGTGAGAGGCAGACGGTAGGCCTGGCGAGCTGTGAGGTCAGAAAATTTATCTGTTTGTTGAGGATAAAAACGGCATTCGGAATACCATCGTTCTCATTTTTTTTTCTCTCTCTTTCTTTCGTTTATCCTTCCCTTCTCTATCTCGTTAGCCCTTTCATTTCCTCTCTACTTTTTCACTCACTCTCTCTTTTTTTCTCCCTCTCCCTCTCCCTCTCTCAAACTTTACTATTTATCGCTTAATTTCTTAGTCTCTTCCTCTTTATCGCTGATTTTTCCTGATTTTTTCACTTTCTTTTTCATCTCTTTCTCCCCGTTCCTGTCCTCTCCCTCTCTCTCATTCTCTCTGTTCCCGCCTCTCTCTCTCTCTCTCTCTGTCCCTTTCCACCTCTCCTTCTCCACCTCTCTCTCACACTCTCTCTGTCAATATTCTTCTTTGTCTGTGTCCCGCTCTCCCTTCACACTCTCTCTCTGTTCTCTCCTCCTCTCTCTGTTCTTCTCTCCCTCTCTCTCCCTCTCTCCCTTCTTTCTCTCTCTCTCTCTCTCTGTGTTTTATCTTTTTCTTTCTAACTTGCGTACTCTTTTTCATAAATACGACACGAATTAGTTTAATCTGGGTCTTCAGTATTAAATGCAGGCACCAAACAATGACAAATTTCTTCCGTAAATGGTACTGCTTAGAGGTACTGTTATATAGATAGTACCTCAGTGCCAAGATCAGTGATTAGAATATAGAATTGAAGTAAGAAATTGAAAATCTATTATTAGCAGAAGCGGGGTGAAGTATTCAAATGTTTAAAAGTGTGTGAATAACGCTTTTTAGCTTATATATATATATATATATATATATATATATATATATATATATATATATATATATATATATATATATATATAAGCATGTGAGAGTGTGTATGTGAATTTTTCGTGTGTGTGAGCATATATGTAAGGGTGATATTTTATGTACATTCCTATATACGCATGTGGTTGTCTGAGTATGTATATGTGTATTATTGTTGAATTCTCTTTCTGTCCTCTTCTTCTTTATGTGCCGTGTCCCCTCAGGGCATAGACGATCATGGCTCTCCACAGTTTCCTGTCCTTTATAAGTCTTAATTTTTTTATTTCGTTATTTCCCTTAAACCCTATTCCGCCATCTATTTACTTATGCCCATCGAGTAAGTTATGCACTGTTTTACACTGCTTCTCTTACCTTCAATCTGTCCTGTGAATTTCCAAGACCTCCTTCCTCATTATGTGCTCCAGAAATTTCAACTATCTCTTCCTGATTTTAAGTATAAGTATCCTTTTTGTTTCCATTTTCTCTAAAACCATATCGTTTCTCTGGTGCTCTGTCCATGGTATCATCAGCATCCTTCTGTTGAATCACATTTCAGTTGATTCAAGTCTCTTCTTCATCTCTGAAGAGATTGTCTAGCATTCACTGCCAAATAGGAGGGCAGATATTATGGAACAGTTCACTAGTCTTTTCTTTTGTTTTTTCTGTCTCTTAATACCCTGCTTAGCTTTTGAAAGGCATCTTTGGCCAACCCAATGCGTCTTTGAATTTCAGTGTCGCACTTGCCGTCCTCTATTAGAAAACTTCCTAAACATTTAAATTATTCACTTGTTTGATTTTTGGTATTTTCTATTTGTAACTTGCATTTTGCCAACTACGCATCCTACTTCTTGCAATTTAGGCTTAGTCCTTTCTTCTAGCTTTCTTTCGCTACCTCCTGTAGGAGCTTTTGTAGTTTGTTTTTTTCCGTGTCTACTATCAACACTGTGTCATCTACATATCTTATGTTGTTAAGATTATTGCCGCTAATAATCAATCCTAATTCTCTCAGAATTGTCTCGCCATATTGGTTGAATAAGTCCGGTGAGAACACACGTCCTTTCT
This sequence comes from Acanthosepion lycidas, assembly GCA_963932145.1. Classification (NCBI taxonomy): domain Eukaryota; kingdom Metazoa; phylum Mollusca; class Cephalopoda; order Sepiida; family Sepiidae; genus Acanthosepion; species Acanthosepion lycidas. The sequence goes on from OZ010587.1 coordinate 37,628,274, forward strand.
CTTCATTTTCTATCCATATGCAGACGGTTTTCTGCTAGTATAGCTTCTTGATTATTTTAATATACTTCCAAAATGCGTCATGGTGTCAGAGCAGTTCCAACACATTTTTATGGCATGTTTCATCGAACGCCTTTGCGTAAGCTATAAAACACAGGTACACGTCATTTTGCATTTGTATTACGCTTTTTTGTAACATTGTGAGCATAAATATCGCGTTCCTTGTCCCAATGTCTTGATGAACAAGCAATGTTCTTAAGTTATTTCCGGTCCAATTCTGCTGCATGCTCTATTCATTATAATTTGAATAATAAGTTTTGTTTATAACGCAATAGGCTGATTGTTCGATGAAGTTACCATTCGTTTGCACCTAGATTCTTAGGCCTTGAAAATATATCTACTCAGGTCTACCGGTATATTACCACTGTTGTAAATTTCATTTATTGTTTATGTAATCATGTCCATGCCGAAATCATCTAAGGCTGGAAGATTATAGATTTCAAATAGATTGCAATTCCGTCTGGCCCTGCTGCTTTTTTTTTTGTTCAATTTGACCAGTGCAGATTTGTTTTTTTTATATTTCCGGTCCCTCAATATTTCTGTGTATTTCTGGTTGTTCTCTTTCGTCGTGGAAGAGTTCTCTGATATATTATTTTCATCTCTGAAGTATTTTTTCTTCCTCTAATTTCTCATCGTCTTGTCCTTGGATTTTCTGCAGCCTGTTGATGAGAATATCATTTATTTTTTTTAATTCTCTTATTTTTATGCATATCTGCTGTATCTGTGACACTCAATCTTTATATTTTTCTACATTTTTCATTGAGTCATTCCTCTTTAGTCTGCATGCATTTGTTCCTTTTTTCTTTGTGTAGTGTTCTGTATTCTGCCCCGTGTATTGGCGTTGTTTTTATCTCGTTTTCATTATGAATCACATCTGTGATCCATTCACTTTTTCTTCTTCGTTTATTTTACTTTGGAATGATCTCGTTTGCTCGTGTTACTGAGGCTTCTCTTAGTGTGCCCCACTTCGAATTTCCGTTTTGTCCCTTGTATCTGCTTTTTACACGGTCTATATATTTCTCCTTCAGATTTGGGTCGTTCATGTCGTATTGTAATTTTGGTTCTGCGTTAGGCTTCTTCAATTTCCGTAATTTTATTCTAAGTTTACATATAACTGGGAAGTGATCGCTTTCTTAGCCGGCACTTGGATAGGTTTTTCAGTGTACAACTGAATCTCTTGTAAAATAAAATAAAGACAATTGTTTAAACTCTGATTTATTTTCATTTCTGAGACTTCATCTAGAACCCAATTTCCTGGCTTATTAATTTTTTCAAAAGTTTGGAAGTTACGTTTTCAGTTGGCTACGGAACCACCCAAAAAATTGAATTAACTTCAAAGACACCTGTAAGATTTCCCTAAATTAGAGATGCCCTGTATATTAAATAGCTCTCTCCTACTATCAAACTCAACGTATTTAACAGTGGGAATGGAGTGTCAGCACACGAAGTTCAGAATAGACGGTCCTATTCAAAACAAAACAGAAATATAATACAACTTAAACAGGGAAAACATGAAGAAAAACAAACAACACAAAGAACAACCTCAACACCTTGAAAATGGCTGAAGTGGTTGAAACATGGGACAATGAAAATTATGGAAAATGTTGGACTCCCTTAATTTTACAAAACAGAAAAATGTAAGGGCGCTGGAAAAGCTAAATAAAAATTAATGAAGATGTTTTATAGAACGGTTGCCGCTCATATATATATATATATATATATATATATATAATCTTTATTATCTGAAGATTGTCTTAGCGTGAAACTCGGAGTCACGATTTCAGTTCTGTGTCAGTGAACGCTTATTTGTGTTTGATGTTTTTACAGTTCTGTAACTTAGCTTGATTTATAGAGGCATTTAGCATGAAAGCTTTTTTTACTTTGGTTGGTACCTGTCCTTACTTCTTTTTCTTTTCTTCTTTTTTTCTTTTTTTTTTCTTCTTTGGCAGGATTAATCTTAGTAGATCTGGTTTTTGGTGCTTCTCTTTACAGATTACTTGGTTTAATCGATATATTATATATATATATATATATATATATATATATATATATATATATATGTATGTATGTATGTGTGTGTGTGTGTGTGTGTTTGCGTTTGTGTATCTGTGTGTGTGTGTAAAAAAGAAATAAATGTTCAAAAATTAATATAATGTGATTTTCTAGAATTCTTTTATATTCTCCACTTTCAAAGCGGGCCTACCCTGAAAATTATAGACCCTTTTTTAAGGTGGAAAACTCAGAGAATTAGCAAGGGATGAAATACTTATTATCTCCACTGTATGTATGTACGTATATATATATATATATATATATATATATATATATATATATATATATATATATATATATATATATATATATATACCATTTTTATACAGGCGTCAGTTATGTACCATCCCTGATACCCTCTTAGGCACATGTCTTTCGATACGTGACTGATGAGGCAGATTTTTTCCTGCAGTACTTTATCATTTCTTTCTGCAGTAGACCAGTTGCCATCTGAGGCTATAGAAGCTGGTTAGTCCTGCTATTTACCCATAGCTGACAGGAGAAGAGGAGGATTCATACATTTACCAAGTACGTAAGTGAATGTAATGGATTCCACTGGAATTCGAACTTGGCTCTCCGATTCCTCAATCCGAGCCATTACTCTAATGAACGACTGACAAGGTAATGCGGTTTCTTTTCTTGTTTATACAAGAGGGGCTGCTTCTCAACTACACAATTATTAAATTATTAAATTACATGACCCAGCAGTCGTTTTTAACTAAACTTGTATAAAAGAGGGATTGCTGCCAAAATACACAACTGTAAAGACATATCTGGCTCCTCCTCCTTGGCTTGTCTGGCTAAGTCGGATCTGCCAAGAGAGAAGATCCCGTCAGCATAGCTTTCCAAGTTATACGACGTAAGCCACGTAAGCCACTTCCCAACGTCAAGTTGCTTAATGATAAAGAAGAACAGGTATATTATAACACATATTTAACGGACCATAAATAGAAAAACTTTACGTAATGTTACGCTGCATGCATACAATTTTAAAATTCTCATTACATTTTCAGATGTAACAAGATGTAGCATAGCGGCTTTCAAACTTACACAAGCAAAGGAACACACGCAGGATTTTTGGCACTCGAATATAAATATAAAAGTAGACACTGAGGTCAACACCGAATGGCGACAATCTCTTTCAAGCGTGAAGGCAAACTTCATGTCGTCGAATTGTGTTCAAGTATGAAACAGACTGTCGTCGCCCAGTGTTGATTGCATTGTTCACGCTTATATAATATATATTTGTAGCGGTTTCGGAGTTTGAAAACGAAGAAAATAAACAATCTTCAAATACGGCCCTACAAATTTAAATAAATATTAACATTGAGTACGTGTTTTCTTTCAAATAGAATTACAAAGATTCCTTGCGAAACAACTGTACACAAAAATATTTTGTTTGTTTCTTTCTTTACAAGCTAATCAATTGTGTTAGTATGACAGAAGAACCAGGACGTGTCTACATAAGGTGAGTGTCACGTACGTACGCTGTTTTAGAATGCGTGTAATAATCTAGTAGCAGAAATAAGCAATTGATGAATGATAGCTGCATTAATACTACTGATAAAATTTACGTTGGCAATAACTCGGTTCGTATGCTTTAACTGTGCTTAATTACTAAGCTTTTGTAATGAGGTATACTCAAATAAATATGCGAAAGTTTACGTATTAAATTATACGAAAGTTTCTTGAGAAATGCGCTTGTCGACAACAACGACCACGCAACCCAGAATTTCATACACACACACACACACACACACACACACACACACATATATATATATATATATCTTAAAAGCTTTTCTCATAAAGAAGACAATAGTAGCGCATACGAATGAAGTCAATTTGGTCTGACCGTATTTGGAATCTAGGCAATGTATATATATTACTACTAAAATACTTCTCAAACAACACATTATAGAAAACAAAATATATTATTAATACTCGTTACCACAGATAATTACCCTCGAATGACTATAGTATTAAGCAAAATGCTTAACACAATAAACACGATGGGAAATTAAGTATGCACTCAATCATAAAAAAAAGAAAGAAAAAAATTGCTGGATATTTTTAATGAAACATACATAAATGAAACATACATAAAAGAAGGGTTGTTAGTCATAGACACGCTATACACGCTATATATACACGCACCTAGCCCGTATATATATATATATATATATATATATATATATATATATATATATATATATAATAGACTATATCACGCTCAAAGTTACATGTATTAGGCCCCCATTAATGGCCTGTAAGTCTAGCTTGCTAACTGTTACGCCACAGAGAGACACCCTCGCAAGCATTCTATCTTGCAAACAATTATTGTAAGATGTAAAGGGGAGATAACCCTGGCCCACTAGACGATCGGCGTGCATTAATACAGAAAGAGGTTTGTAATAGGCTGGCCGCACCGACAAGATAGGAAAGCCGAAAAATGTTTAAAAAAGTGGAAGATAAAAGGAAAAGACAAGCGGTAATAGCTAATTAGGCATATATAAACTAGCAAATGTCAAATTTCGTTAACGCTTGTAGACAGGCAAAGCAAGGAAGGAAATAAAGAAATTAGAAGAGCAATTCTGAGATGCCCTGCAGTGAGAACGGGCGTGGGGTAGTCGAGAGGGACATTCCTGGGGTTGAAGGCAGAAAAATAAATTGTCGGGGTATGGAGCCTCAAGTCTTATAGGATTTTTGGATGGTTTTACTTCTATTTTGTTTTGTTTTGTTTTTTGTTCTTTTTTTGTTTGTTTCCTTTTTGTTTTGTTTTGTTATTTTGGCATTTTTAGTCTTTTATTAATTTTTCATATAGTTGTGTTTGCATTCATTGGAAAGGAAATAGGATGAATGAGCAAGAGATACAGAATGATTAGAGGAAAGGAAAAAGAGAAAACAAAATGCAATGAAAGGAAATCAAAAGAAAGAAAGAAAGAAAGTAAGAAAAGACATGAAATAAATGTAGGAATAAAAATGATGGATGAAGGAGAGAAAAGAAAGCATTAGAGAACAATGAAATAAAAATGTTAAGAAATTGTAAGAAAAAAGAAAAAGAACAAAAGGAAAAAGAAACAATAGAAAACGAAATAAAGAAAAAAATAGCAATAAAACAAAAAAGAAAAGAGAAACAGAGAAAGAAAAAATATAAAAGAAAAGGGAAAAGGAAATTAAGAAGGAAATAACAGAGAAAACAGAATAAAAGGAAAGAAGGCTGGAAAAGAAATAAAATAGAAAAATAGAAAGAAAAAATGGAAGCGAAAGAAAGAAAAACAAAAAGAGCAGGAGAGAAAAAAATAGAAAGATTTAATGGATGAATGACTGTTTGAAGAAAGGAAGAAATAGATGAATGAAAGAATGAAGAAAAGAATAGTGAATAGTAGAAAGAAAAGGATCTTTCCTTTCGTTTTCTTTTTCTATTCTTTGATTTATTTCCAACCAAGAAGGAAATAGATGTAAAACCAGAAGCGTTGAAGAACAGAAAGACGGATGAAAAGTTTCTTCTTTCTTGATATTTTTGGTTCTTACAAAAGAAAGAAATAAATGATTAAAAACAAAGGAAATGAAGGATAAACAAATGATATTTCTGATTAGAATTAATATGGTAGGGCTATAGTTATTCTTTCAGACTAGCATTCTAGTCTTTATTTCTTTTATCACACAATTATGGCTGATATATCTCTTCAAACATATTTGCTGCTGACAAGGAAATTTTGAATTTGAACATTTTTTTGTCAAGTTTTTCACCCTTTCTGGAAACTTGAAATAGTAAAAGCTGTCTATCCAGGAAACAAAACACAATACTTCCAGATAAGGTAACACATGTACGCAACAGGAAGCCACACTTACATTCATGAGTTCATAGTCTGGTGACTGAAATCATATATAATTTCTACTGCATTTTGAGCAGCGAAGTTCGCAGAGTTTAGAGATTAAACATGGAGACGTTTTCCTGCAAGATTCCAAACGGATGGATTTTATAACAAGCTTGTTGGGCACAATTAAAAAAGAACATAACATTTAGGTGACATTAGTGAAACGTTTGTAAATAAGCGATTGTTTTCTTCTACGTTCTATATATATATATATATATATATATATATATATATATATATATATATATATATATATATATTAGGTTGGTGCAAAAATAATGTCGTTTTCTCACAAATGTTACTATGTGAGAAAACGACATTATTTTTGCACCAACCTTAATATATATATATATATATATATATATATATATATATATATATATATATATATATATACAAGGCAGTTTCCAGATACCGCTTTTGCTCATTTCAACCTGTCACTGTCATGTGTAATTCCTCTATGTGTATAAGAGGTTAAATTTTCAATGAGTTTATATTCTTTTTTCTTACATTAACTGAACAATTTTATTTGATCTTTAATCAGTTTTTGAAGTATTGCAAAAAAAAAACTTTCTTTATGTCTTAGAATAATTCCTTTGTTTTGATTCATGTTGACTCAGTCGTTTTCTTGCCACATTAATATATGATTGAACGTAATGGCGAATCCACTCATGTAGTCGCTGGAGAAAGGAATAATCACTAATCAGTCTTTAAAAACGAAACTAATCATGAAGAACAACAGAAATTCTATCATTTCTTCATTTAATGGAAAACATTATATGAGTCATTTTCAGTTCTCGAAAAATAGAATGATTTTTCCCTGTAGTGACATAGACTTGCTTTTTAAGGCTTTGGTTATCACCTGTTACCAGAAGTTAAAGGTTCATCTCTACATATGCGGGGTTTCTTTTTGTTTCAAATTGGTAGACATAATATAGGTCAATATAACGAGTTTAATTTCCATGTTTTGGTGGTGTCCAAAGAAGAAAGAGGAAGAATTCTTGAAGTTGGTACAAATCTACAGGGTGCCCAGTAAAAAAGTGTTAAATTCAGAAAGATACGAGACAGCCGTTGACAGCTGGTGACGACTGATGTAACTGAAAAATTCAAGAAGAATTTCTGCACATTTCGCCAATCCCCACGACGGATATTCTTCTTTGAAAAGTGCGATAACTTGACGTTCAAAATCAGTGAGTTGTTTATCCATACGAGAAGGGCAGAACGAAAGACGAACGTTGTCTTCAAATAACTTTTAAATGACAAGTCACAAGTTCGAGCACCAATTAATCAATCACAAAAGAACCAATCAGTGGTAATTACGCGAGAGTCGAATGATTATTCAAGGTCATGAATGTTCAAGAAATTTATTCAAGTTATTCAAGATCAAAGAAAGATAAAATAGCGATAATAAATTTTTCCGCTTTTTTACTGAAAACCGTGTAGAATTGTCGCGATATATGTAAGAAGGATGATTTACATCAGACCATCTACATCTTTGTTCCATATCAGTAACTTGGTTGATGGCGGTGACGTTAAACATTTTTCTTATGTGCTCAAAATATTTGGATTCTCTTTTGGATTCCATTAGTGTTTATTTTTATTGACTTTTCATCAATAAACCTTTTATTTGCGTCACGCCTAAGTTCTATGAGTTTCATTCTATTTCTTTTTTTTCAGTTGAAAAAATTTGAAGAAGAAAATACAATTGGCTTTTTGGTACTAAAACTTGATAAACTTGCTAAACTTGAATTTTTAAATAGTGAATCCATATTCACTATCACAAAAAGTACATAGAGAAGAAGTTTAATGCGGGAACAGATAAAAGGTGTGAGGATCTTATTTTGATTGAATGACTTTAAAATCAGCATCGCTTTTTCATGGGCCTGAACACAAAATTCTAACACAAATATTTCACCTCTACAGCAAAAGCTTAGCCATGTAAATATTATCTTGTTTACTAAGCCTGAATCCATCTTGCCCAAAAATCATTTAGGTAAAGAATAAAGATGCAAACACAGTTCTGTGCTATTTTTCCAGACTGGCTGACCGGTTAGGGTAATAACAGATAGGACTCAACAAAAATGATTGATTGCAAGTAACAAACTTTACTTATGAATATACAGACAAAGTGATACCATATTTTCAGATATTAACTTAAAAAATAGATTGCTATCGAACAAGGATGTAAATATATAGAAAAATACGAGAAACAACGAGAATTTAAAGAGGTTTCTGTTTGTGAATTAAAGCATTTCAGATTCCTGTTGCTGTTTCCAGATTTGTTGTTATGCTTCTTAAATTCTTCAGTTAGGTAAATGCCAACAGAATATTCCTGTAAAATGTCTAAATAGCATAAATGACTTTATAAAATTCGAATAATATCATCAATGGTCTCATTTTGAATTGCTTTTAGCTGAACTTGCAGTGACACATAAAAATATTGAATATAGCATTTTTAAAGAAAGAATGAATTTCTATTATTGCTATTAGCCTAAAACTATAGAAAATATTTAAGATATACTGTGATTTTAGGAGAAATAAAGAAATGTCATTTTGAAAGTATCAATAAATAACGGTCATTAATTAATCAGGGATTCGTTATTTAATGATGACTATCTGACATTTGGTTTCATTTGATTTAAACTGCCTCCAGAAATCAACGTCACTTTTATTCTACTCGTGTTTATGCATAGTTTTAAGAAGATTCCTTTTTTTTTTCGCCGATTCCTCTATTGAATTGTCAGTGTACCTTTTACTGATTGTAGGGACGAGTTTATTTTAAAACATTTTTTCTTCGTCTGGAACTACTCTATCGTTTTCACTGCAGTCTGCTTGGGATTCTTATCTTAAAAGTTCCAACCTAGTTGTAAGTTTAGAAATTTCACAGATGGAAACATTTTCTTCTCAAGTATTTTGTGATACATAGAGTATCCAATGTTCCTTCGAAGATATATTGGTACAGCCATGCAACTATAGGAAAAACAAGCCACAAATCATCAAACTTCCACCACCGTGTTTAATTGCCAGGGTTTATTTTGTGGGCACATATAAAGTGTCCTTGAATAGGCGCATCTCTCATATTACATCAAATATACTGAATATATTGTTCTTAATTTTCATCATTGATCTTCCTGATGTCATCAGTTCTCAACTCGGCATCTGTGTTGATGACATGACAATTTACTTCTCTCGTAATGATAATACTGATAAATTCGATAAGGTCAACTTGAAAGATTATTTAAAAAATAACGTAAAATTTGTTGTTAACTTTGAGTAAGGAATGACTTAATTTTAACGCCTCCAAAACGAAACTGTTCTCTTTTAATCGCCTGAAATAACCTTTTCTGCCTTCCATCAGCATGGCTGATGCTAACCTCCAGGTAAGTGACACATTGTGCTTTCTCGTAATAATGTTTTCCGCCGGCATGAAGTAGAAAGATTATAGCGAATCAGTTGCTAGATTTGCTGCTAAGAAAGTTGGTTCACAATGCCGTGCTAGACAATTTTTCTCTCCAGAATCTATCTTACGCATTTTTAAGTCTACCATTCGTCCATGGATTGAATATTGCTGCCACATATGGTCTGGTGCTTCTGCTATATATTTAGAGATTTTAGTTGAAATACAAAGAAGAACCTGTATTATTATTGGTCCTGACCTGGCATCTCGTCTTCGCTCACTTTCCCACAGTCGTAATGTAATTTTTCTATAAATATTTTCATGTTGAGTGTTCTGATCGATTTTCACTTCTGATACATAGACTTAATGAATTTAAGCGCAATACAAGATTGACGGTAAGGTCTCATTGTTTTACAGTTGAAATGGCTAGATGTCACTGTAAATTCTATGCTAACAGTTTTTTCTATCGCACTTCTCACTTGTGGAACTCTCTTCCGGCTTCTTTCTTTCTAGTCAACTTTGATTTTCAAAGATTTAAATGCAATATTAATCTTTATCACCTGCCTTCTTAATTCCTGTTTTTCTTGTTTGTAATTGTGTATTTTTCTCATATTCTCTCACACTCAGTAACCCTTACGTCTTAGTGGCTTTATTGCCTTACATGGGATGAAATGATTAAAAATCAAGAAGAATAAAATGTGGAAATTCACACCGGAAACAACGTCACCAAGTTCGTATGTAAAATGACGTACGTTAGGAACTAATTATTAACGTTTTTACTCTAGAAATGATTTGAAAATAAGGGAGAAATATAGTCACTGGTTGAAAATTAGACGTTACCGTATCATGAAAATACATTGGTAACTAATTTGAAATTATATAACTATAAAATGCATTACAAATTAAAGAAAATGAATATTCAGACGAATCAGACTTTTATGTAAAATATTCGTAACAGCCAATGTAAATGTGTGGAGGAAATGAAGGGCAGTGAAATAAGAGCAAAAAAGATAAGGAAATAAAAGAACGAAAAGAAGGAAAGATATTTTTAAAAGGCGGGGAGAGAACAGAACCTAAACTAAGAACCCAAAAATGAATTGAAGATGTTTTCAAACATTCCCTTAAAGGTTGGTAAACTTATAATCACTTAGTCGAGATTGGAGGAATTGGTAATTCTGGCTAGGCTTGAGATTGCACTGAAGTCAGCGAAGATTCTAAGACTGGCAAAGGAGTTTTGAGGAAAGTTTTTGCCGCTCACTATCAAGCGCAACCACCATAAATCAGATCAATTTCATGAATTATTATAAGCGTATATCAGATGTATTTTCTTTTTTACAGATTTTTACACAAAAGCATATTTCATGTACTTTATCTATGACTATATAATTAATTTCCAAGCCCTCAAATCATGCAGTCATAACCCAACATCACTTAAGCTTCAGGCCTCCACACATACACATGTTACGGGCGCGCGCACGCAGACATGTACTTAAATCTCCAGCTTATATTTGCAGTGGGATACTAGAAGAGATTTCTCAACCTGGAATAGTCACAGATATAAAAAAAAAAAAAAAAAAAAAAAAAAACGGACGTACGCTAAGCCTAGTTTTATATGCCATATTGATTCTGGCAATTTTGAGTCATTGGTTTAAAATGGATCTTTAAGCAGAAGAATCTTCTCGTAGAATTTAAGGAAATGAAACAATGCTTACGTTTTATTGCCCTAATCTGGTTTCAGTGTTTTATGTGATGTGAACTGTTCACTGAAACGGGTATCAGCTGACGATTATGATACTTAAAAAACCTTCCGAATAGTCAGGATAACCGAAAGATACCATATGGAAATTACAGTAGCTTCATGAAATTAGCTTTTGATTAAAGGATTTGAAACCTTAAAAAAAGCTAAGATCATTGAAAGATACCATATAGAGAGAATTACGTAAGCTCCCAAAACAGACAGGAATTCTCGAGAGCTTTCTTAGAATGTCTCTGTTGATTAAAAAGCGAAAATACCTTTGATACACATGTGATAGATAGCAACACGTCGTCAGATTTTATTTTTCCAAGTCAATTTTTTTTCACAATAAAATTGATATTAATTAAGGTCTATTAGCAACGTGTGAGGAAATACTCATATTTAGCCAAATATCGTGTGAATTTCAGTTTTTAATATCAATTTTTATTAATAATATTAATATGAACTGGTTATATGGGCGACCGGTTTATTATGTAATGTGCAAAATAAATGAATTGTCAATAAATCCAAAAGATATAGACAACAAAACCATATATTTGAATAACACAATAGCTTAAATATAAATTATTATTTTATTATTATTTTATTATTATAGAACTCCTTGGCATTCTATAATCTTTATTAAGCTTTCATTTATTGATTTGTTAAATTTTCTATTGTTTCATTAGTTATAACAGATTTTATTGCTTCTAGTTATGTTTTCTTGAATATTGTTTCCCATTTACATAATATTAGGTTGGTGCAAAAATAATAATAATGTCGTTTTTTGACGTATTTTTTAACGTCAAAAAACGACATTATTACGTCAATATTTTTGCACCAACCTAATAACATAAGATGTTATTATGGTTCACGGGTTTTCTGTTGGATTAATATCTACAGAGGCTGCAAACCATTACATTAATTGATGTCACTTGAACTTCTTTGTCAATATGGCTAATATTCAACATTGTAAAATGGAAGATTTTATTGCCTCTATATACTCATTATCATAAAGCTTCTTGCTTATGAATTGTACCAATCAAAAATATTTTATGCAAGAGTTAATAATTCTCTGCATTTATCTTGACAGCATTATCAACAGTGGATTGACCTATAGTCTTACTGAAATTACTCCACCTTCTCACTTTAGATCATGTTGGCTAACTCTTCAAATGATCCACTCTCCTTTTTTGGTATCAGGTTCATCTAATCTCCCTCTACATTCATCACTGAAAATTAGTGTTGACTAATTTGTTATGTACTTCTTTAACCAAGTTATACTTTCTTCTGTGTGATGTTTACTTAAAGATGACAGTTTTATTGTTCTTTGTCTTTAGCCATTGTTTTTAATGTACTACGTTTTTACAGTGTTACTCTGTTTACAGTTACCATATGTCATGCATATCGATTGTTTTGCAGTCTCTGGTCAAGTTGTACGCAATTTCCAATGCTAAACACTCAACGCTCAACATCTTTACAATAACTTGTTTCTCTTTTGAGACTATAACTTTTTTATAACGTAGAGAGAAATTATTGAAAAATAATAAATTATGATCCATAGCAATCTTTATATATATGAAATATATAGTATCAGTAACTATATATATATATATATATATATATATATATATATATATATATAATTTTACATACTAACAAAAACAGCTTACTCACTACAAAGATGCATTCTTGTTTCGATGCGGCTGCATCTCGACTGGTGAGAACCAAAATGATTATGAACAATTTTATTTACAAGCAAGCCGCTTATGGAAAAAACATAGGGAGAAACACCTTAAGACGAAACGGAGAAGGGTAAAGAAAAGGTAGAAAAGAGAAGGAGAGGATAGAAGGTGACAGAGTAAGACAATAGTATTTGTTGATAATGTATTTTTTTCCGTATGTAAAAATTATAATATTTATTGCTCTACTCTTGGTATTGAACCCTCTTTTGAATTAATACTCTGAACGTTAGAATTTATATCATGTTCGTTCTCATTACATTCGCATATATATATATATATATATATATATATATATATATATATATATATATATATATATATATATATATATATATATAATGGAGTTTCTCGTCGAATTCTATGTATGAAGATTCGACAACCACATTCAGTTGTTATGCTTGTGTCGTATGTGACACTTCAATCCCGCTAGTGACTAGCATACAAGTCCTCATATTGAGCAACAGCGAATATCTTGGGACATAGCAACAGGAATATTTGCTTACGCTATTCGCCGTTTTCTTTCATCTCTTAGTCGGTCAATACGGCTGACTTGATAATTTCTGATATTACTCTGGCACAAATATATCTACAAACCCGAATTTTGGTGTCTAATTTGATACCTCTCTCATTTCATAGGTGGTGTCGAAGCTTCCAAAATGCACTTGTAGCTTTGACGATCCGATTTATCATTTCATCATCAAGCGATGTTTTTACATTCAACTTACTTCCTAAATATGTAAATGATTTCACATACTTCAAGTTTTTCCCATCAATCTGTAAAGAATTCTCTGGGAATTGATGAGCTACTTTGGCGTCTGGTGAATTGCCTCCGTTTTCTTTATCCCCATGGTAAGACCAAATCTTTGCATGCAACAACGAAAACTGTTGATGAGTTCTTGGACTTCCTCTAGGAATATACTTCTTGATAATTAGATAATTAACCCATAACAATAATAATTCTGAAACAGCTATATATAAAATAAATTGCCAGAACTGTTCTTCACAACACACCGAGAAAACTTAAATTTAAAAAACCTATCTACGGGCATAAAAGAAATCTTATATACAACAATTTATCAAATACATTACTCATACATAGGAATAAGGTCAATCACAACTTTGATCTAAAGAATGTCACACTTATTAAAAGAGTAAGTAACTGAGAAGGATAATTCTTGAGAGTGCCGCCATCGAATCTTATCAAAATGTAAATCTGCGTCCCGGAATTCTTAAAAAATATCTCCATTTCTTAAAGAATTACTTCTATCCCAAGCCAACATACATGACTAGAAAAATGTTAAAAAATTAAAAGAAAAAGTTTAAATTCATAAGCTCATGTTATTCAATATATACAACACATAACTTAATCCCCAATTGAAATAATCATTTAAATACTATTTTTTTGTTTTTAAATCAACTGCATCACTTACTCACTTTCGTTCATTAGATAATGGTTGTATAATTTCGTGTCCCACAGACCTTATGAATATTTATAAGCGTTCTGAAACTTAAAAATTTTCAAAAGCCAATAATATTTTTGCTCGTGTATATAAATTCTTGTTAAAAAATTTAATTCCTGCATTTACCTTGATAAAGTCTCTCAGAGGACGAAATGCGTTGTCTAATATGAATTTTCCTTTTGTGTTTATAAATATATAATAAACGATCAGAACTTATCTCAAAACGAAGACAAATTTTTACTAAGTTACTTAAAAAACCGAAAACTAAAATGTTTACCAATATTGCGTGTTCGAGACGGCTAACACATTAAGTTGGCTACGCAACACAGTAAACCGAGAGTATTGTGGAACATGGCGGACTTGGGAAAGTCTCGCGAGATCTTAGATGAGGTTGGAATAATAATTGGGCATCTAAGTGAAATTAGAAAGTTTGAATAAGATAATATTTCAAAAAGCAGTTAAACAAATAGCAAATCCCTAGGAGTGTCGACGAAACTTGCTCTCTTCCGGCAAATACTACTGGCGTGAACATTCATACAATAACCTATAGTGTAATATAAAGTACAATGTCACGTCATGTATTTGTTAGTCATGTGTCTGAAAACTTTCTTAATCTATTTCAGATAATGGGATATTCTATTTGATGGTAACCCGTAATGACTCCACTGAAAAATAAAAAAATACATCAGCGTATTCCTTTTAAAGTAACTCTAAAAAGGAAAATGCTAATATATTCATTTTTATCTATTTTGTTTCCTCTGAACTTTCTATTTTTTATTACTTTTAATGTCTTAAAAAGGAAAATTGTTTTGGATTGTAAAACAACGATTGACAATATAAATAAATGTGTAGACCGCACATATGGGCAGAAATGACGGCAAGCGACACTTTGATCTTCGGCAACGGGAAGGGTTACTCTGGTTTTAAACAAATGTGCCAATCCATGCATAAATCATCCAGCCAGTCTTGATGGCCACAAGGCTGGTTGGACAGAAACAAGTAAAATGAATTTTCTAATAAAAGTACAATTCAATTCAAAATTACTTAAATATTGCTGTCGATTTTAACGGCATTCGTAAGAAGAAAAAAAATGAATGTTAAGGAGCGTGCTTTAGTATTGAATCGATTTACTCTCACTTTGTGAAAGACATCAAATTGTACTGGTGTGAAAATTCATATAATAATAATAATAATTTTAAAAAGACAGAATGCATGGTTGTGACGTCGTCCCCTGGTCGCAGAGCCAACCGTGACGTTCTATCCTAGTCTACCACGGCACCAACTGTGACGTCCCTAAACAGCACCAATTGTGATGTCCTCGCCGCGGCGCCAGCCGTTCGCTCCTCGCTGCTCCGTTCGGGTGTCGCCGCTCCAAATGTGACGTTCTAACCTTTTGGTGATTCGGGTGGGAATCTGGTTAGATTTGATATCAGCCTCGTCGTTCCCAACTCGCTTCCAACGCCTGGTTACCAAGGTAACTGCACTGATCCCCCAGTCTGCCTACCCACGTTGTGAATTGATCTTAGGCAGACGAGATCAAACAGTGGTTGGGGCCGTACTGCAAACCGAGTTCAACGGGGGTGATACCACACAAATATGCATAAAAGACAATAAAATGAAAACTCAAAAGTTCAAAGTATCAAAGAAAAAGGTAACAAACTTTATGTCTAGTTGTTCGATACATAGGACTGCATCTATCTCCCGACCCGTTCTATGGATTGTCACACGTCGTTTTCCGCTAGGCAAGTTTTAACACTTCAAGTTGTCTGCTCCCTAAGAAATTGGTGTTTCGGTGGGTCTTTGGACGAAAGTCAAAAGAAAAAACTTATTTCGGTGATCTGGATCTAAGTCGCTCTTCAGAATAATTGTTCTTGGGTTGAAGAGAGGTCCGGAATGTGCGTGAATCTTGGTCAGCTATCTGCGAGGCTTGCTTCAACTGGAGACTGACTCTGGGAACTGCTGGGACTCAACTCAACTCTGCTCGTTGTGGCTTCGTTTATATGGGCGCCGACCAAAACCGGGGTGAGTTTGTCGGCGCCGGGGGGGGGGTCGATAATTCTAAATACATATCCACCTCTCTGGTTAGGAATTTCCACCTTTTTCCATTTTTGGGAACCTTTCCTCACTCCCACCTTCTCATCATACTTCAGAGGGGCGTGAACTGCCCTCCCCACATCTTCGTAGCAACCTCTCTTACTCATCCTCCAGATGGGCTGCAACAGCCTCCCTCGTGCGTCACGTGATCACCACTCGACCAATGATATCTTAGTCGGGCGTGGACGAATCCGCGGCTTTGTTTCAGGAAGAAAAAAAATATCTTGCTTAACTAAAAAAAAAATTATCTCTTCTCTTTCCCTTTTCTTCTTCTTAATCGCCGTTATCATTTCTCTGGCCGCGAACGGGACAATATGACAATGGCGGTCATAACTCTTGTTCTACACGTGGTTTACGTCAGGTATTTTATCGCTAATTATCAGAATGGGTGGTCTTCCTAACACGGTCTCAAAAAGAAACATCTCCAAAGTTTCAGTCAGTCTGTCGCCTCGAAGAAAAAAAAAACACTTCTAGGTTCCCATTCATTTTCCTTCGCTACATATTTCTGATAACATAATTTTATTATCGCAGGCCAAGGATGTTCCGTCGAAGGAAAATCGGTCAACGGACACTCGTAGGTGGTTTTTAATTTTTCATATCTGTCCAAAATCCTTTTAGTCGCCTGTTTTTCGTCACTTATCGAAATAACATTTTCATTTGAATTTTTTTTTTCTTTGGCCAGCCGGTCTGTAGTTGATAATAAGATGTCTTCCCGTACCAATAGTTTGTTTTCATATCCTTAGATAACACAGCCGATGCCAAAACATATCTGATTCTTTCTTTCTGTCCCTTTCTTTTTACTCAGAATTTCCCTGTCATTGTAATGACACTCTTTCGCCATTTGTTGCTTATCAAAATATCCTTTTATCCATTGCCTCTTAGCCGTGTGTGTGTTCTTGCTTATCACCCACGATTCGGTCCTTAGCCACTCCTTTTCCTCTTTTCTTTCTTTTCCCTTTCTGCCTCGTTAAATGGTGCCACATGGTTATCAGCAAAAAGATGAGTCCAAAATGCAAATTACAGATCTGGAATACTAAAATCAATCAGGTACAGAGATGTAAATATCTAGGAGGTGTTCTAACAGAGAACAGAAAGACTGACACTGAGATCCGAAGATGTACTGCGATCGCCAAGGATGCATTCCAAAAGCTAAGCAGAAAAGTTTCGTTGGAAACAAAAAATAAAGACGAGTACCGAACTCTTACGTAATATCTATCTTCGTGTATGGCAGTGAATGCTGGACAGTTGAAATTTCTGAGGAACGTAATGAGGAAGGAAAGCTTAGAAAATCTGATACTCACAGGATAGATTGAGGGTAAGAGTGACAGAGAAAATCAGCACGTAACATACTTGATGGGCTTGAGCAAATCGATAGCAGAACAGGGGTTTGGGAGAAATAACAAAAAGAAAAAACTTAAGAGATACAAGGGACAGGAAGAGGTGGAGGGCTATGATCTACATCCTGAAGAGACACGACATATAAAATAATAATAATAATAATAATAATAAAACATATATTTTCATGGCAACTGTTCTGATGAGCTTATTTCTTTCATGCTTCATCTACATGAATTTAAGCATTCTACTAGATTGACAACAAGTTTCGCCATCTTACATTGAACTAGCGACATGCAACCACCACTGACTCTTCTATTCAAATTCTTTTCCCAAACTTCTCATCTGTGGAACTAACTTCCGATTTCTTGATTACCCACTTCTTACAATTTTCAAAAATTTAAATGCATTGTCAATCGCCATCTTCTATCTTCCTGCCCTCAGTGGTCAATATATAGAACACCTACACAAATTAGTAAAACATGGTCTGATGATCGCTTAAGGCGAGAAACTACCAGTAATCATACTTCTTATATTAACAATAACCCTCTATCTCTGATATTGTACTCTCTTTCGGATAAATATAGCAAATTTTAAACAATATATATATATATATATATATATATATATATATATATATATATATATATATATATTTACTAATTTCCCCCCAAATACGAGGTCCAAAAGTCTCTCAAAGTTAGTGAGGTTGTTGTATGATCCTAAGAGCAGGAGATAAGAATTGCAGTTTATTAGGATGTGTATGTAACGCTAGGCTTGAAGAGGTTAAGAATAATCGTGGAAGCGTCCTCTTGGGAGTCTGTTCCACAAAATAGCGATCTTTGGGAAGAAGTTGTCTGAATGGAAATTCCTCCTTACGAATGCAATATGATGGGAATTGTGATCATTGTTTTTGCCAAATGTTTCTTTCCTTCTTTATTTGCTTTTTTCCTGGTGATCTTTTTTTTTTATGTTTCTTTTTCTTTTTCTTTTCTTTTTCTTTATTCTTTACGCCATTTGTCGTTTTTTTCTTAACAAATCTTTCATTATTTCTTTCTTATATTTTTTTTTCGTTTCATCTTGCTTTTGTCTGGGAATATTTGTCTTCCGTCTTTCCTTCCTTTCTCCCTCCCTTCCTTCCTCCCTTCCTTCCTTCCTTCCTATCTTTCTTTTCTTTTGTTTTGAAGATATTGATTTTCGTTTATCTACTTACCATTTACTTTCATCTTTTTTCCACTCAGTTTCTTTCATTTTCTTCCCTTTCATTTTATATCCACATTCCTCTTCTTCTTTTTCTTCATTTATTTTTCTTCATTTCAAGTTTTCTATTATCCTATCCAAGCACTTTTACAGTTTTCTTCTGTGTATTTATTTATTCCTTAATTTTCGTTTCGTTATCTTCTTTCCTTGTTCCACGTTTTTAAATCACCACCCTCATTTCCAAGCAATTCGTTCATCTACAATCATATGAAACATTCATGCATACTATTCAACGTGAGCATGACAGTTTATGTTTTTGTCAGGAGGTAAACGTTGTACTTATATTTCTGCATTAAAAATACATTTTATCCTCATTTACTTATTTATTTTTTTCTTTAAACAAAAACAGAGAGTTTAGAGAAAAGAATATTTTGTTTCCGAATTCTTTGTCTTGGATTAAAGGCTCGTGTTTCGTTTCGTTTCGTTTCGTTCTGTTTTCACAGCAGCCTCTAAATATTGGCCATTTTGTTGTTGTGTTGCTAATACACTGACCAACAGGTGTTTCCGATCTCCTTTTATTTGCTTCACTCTTGGCTTTCTGTTGAAATATATATTAACAGACACCCACACATGCATACATATATATATATATATATATATATATATATATATATATATATATATATATATATATATATATATATATATATATATATATGGATAGATAGATAGAGAGAGAGAGAGAGAGAGAGAGAGAGAGAGATAGAGAGAGAAATACAGACTTTTTAAAAATTTATATTTACATTTAAGATTATCTTGTATGTATATCTGGATTTTCTGTCTGTCTCATCCACCCCACTGCCACTTTCACTCTCTTTCACACACACACACACACACACACACACACACACACGCAAACAGACATATATATATATATATATATATATATATATATGTGTGTGTGTATATATATTAGGTTGTTGCAAAAATAATGTCGTTTTTCTTTTGAAATAGAACGTGAAAAAACGACATTATCTATGCAACAACCTAATATATATATATATATATATATATATATATATATATATATATATATATATATATATATAAACATATATATATATATATATATATATGAACATCTTTTTCATATATATATTTTTGAACTACACAATAATCTTAAAAATTTAGGAAAATATTCTAAGCGTTCTACTATTAAATTTTACGTATTTTGTCTTTATAGTCTAATTACCGAAGACGCTTGTTGAGGAAATGTTATATAATTACCAATAAATTTTAACTTTAACCACTATTATTTTCTTATAATGTCTCGTCTGGACATATATTTATAACATATATCTCTCGATATATATATATAAATATATATATATATGATGTTCAGGAGATTTATTTAAGGGGGAATGAATATAATAAAATTAAATAACGGATACAAGGTAAACGCCTTTTTAAATAATTTTTAATTAATAGTTTTAACAATCAATTAGGTAATTCTTTTACTAAGTAGTCTTAAAAAATTTAAAAAAATTAAGCATTCTAATATTTTAGTGAATTTTATGTACTTTGGCTTTATAAACTTACTAGCGAAGACGCATATTGAGGAAGTGTTAGGAAATTCCCAATAAATTATAAATTCATTATAGTTGCCATTTCTATTATCCGATAATATCAAGTATGGATGTCCGTATTTACAAAAAATAATCAGTACATTCATTCACGTATAAGTATAAATAAAAATACATTTATTACATAATTTTTCTTAAGACACAATGTCCACAATATATTTTATACATAAAAGCATTAAAAACATCCGTAATTAAATAATCTCCTAGTTTTACTGCATTTTATCCATATTGTTCTGGGAGCCCTCTTGAGTAAATAATTTTGATGATTTAAATTCTCCGAGGACTTCTCCTTATAATTAGTATAAACATTAACATCTAAAAAAAAATTATCGAAATTTCATAGAATTAAATAAATGTAGGTTAAGAAATATAAAATAAAACATTTTAAAATATTTTTTGAAAATGGCATATTTCAAGAATAATTTCATTCGTTTGTGAATAAGTCCTGAATGTTTCATTAAAATCTGACGTTTCAATGTGTTTTTTTACCGCAAAAAGACACTCTGGTTTACCGTACCAATTTATGGTCACCCGTTGACGCCAGAAAAACAACATTTTTAACCAAAATTTCGAAGCTTCTAAAAAAAGATTGTTTAAAATAATTTTTATATAATAATATTGTTTTTCCTCTTAATAATAGCGTAAATATTTTAACGATAAAAGTTTTTTTTTATTAAGTTTTGGGAATTTTTCTTCATCTGTGAAGAATTTTGCATAAAAATCTTAAATATAGTAAATCCTTCTGTTTATAGTTTAGTAAACTTTAGGTGGAGTAATGCATAGCGGCGCGGATTGACGGGTCGGAGAGCTCAGTTTGAATTCCAGTCGGATCCATTACATTTACTTACGTGCTAATACCCTAATGAAAGGTATGAATCCTCTTCTTCTCCCTCCAGTTATGGGTAAATAACAGGACAGACCGGGTTCTATTGCCTTGTATGGCAACTGGTTTACCGTAGAAAGAAATGGCAACCTACTGCTGGAAAAATCTGCCTCGTCAGTCATGTATCGAAAGAGATGTGCCTAAGCCTGTATCACGTATGGTATCTAACTGACTGAAATTTTAAGCATTTATATTATTGTAATATTCAGAATTACTTATATTAGCAGAAAAGTATATTTATTTTTTAAATTAATTTATTTTAAGCAAGAGCTTCGTAAAACTATTCAGAGTCAACGATAATTAGTATACTTAAAATGATAAACAAAAAACATTGCTGGGAATTTGATCAGAAAAACGTACTTAGTTTCTACCGCCTCCTTCCAATATATTCACTTTAGAATATATATATATATGATGAACTTAGAAAGGATATTTAAAATTTTTCAGAACATTTGTTGGCATTTCATATGCATATATAATACCATTTAGACAAGCGTTTTACTATCGAATTTGAGAGATAATCCTAAATGTCTATCCCTGTCTCTAATCTCTATAGTAGATGGAAATGTAAAAGTGATAATTAGTATTTTTCAATAGTATTCCTTATTTTATGTACTAAAATTCAGAAAATACAAGGCTCAAAAACAAGTCAATTTGATTAACTGATTTGTTTTTTACGGCTTAACAAACTTTTGCAGGTTATTTAAAGCCATCATTATTATCTTCAAAAATTCTTACAATCTAAAATATTTTAATAATTTAGATTGTAAGAATTTTTATAGATAATAATGATTTACTCTTATAGGCCCTACTAATTGACCCATAGCTACAGGGAAAAGAGGTAGTTCATATCTTTCATACTGCGTGAGTGAATATAATGAACTCGACTGGAATTGGAACTCAGCTCTCTGACTTTCAATTAGCACACGAACATCCAAGTTTACAGCTCCTGATATTCCCAAGCGCTCACCATCTAATTACTAACCAGGCTAGACGTTGCTTAACTCCAATGATCGTACGATAATCGATGTTTCAACGTGATAGAGCCCTAAACCAGAGAACCACCCATTGAGAGGGTTGCTGTTAAAATGTTTTGATGAATGTGACGTGTGATACGTTATATGAATGAAAGAGAAGATGATATGATATGAAGATTACGAGGCTAAGGGGGATTCACAAGTTGACTCTTGAAAAGTTTAGGGTTGTAGTGGTTAGGGAAGCATCTATGCGAGAGTTTTCCAAAAAGTTGGCTGCGTGAAACTTTCTTCCTATACTTGGAATACAAAGGAAATGATTGTTATACGTCCCTCCCTGGCGTGACTGTAAATGGTGGAACTAAAAACTGGTGGAACTAAAAACTGGAGCGCTCAGTTGAACATTTCCCATGGAAATAGTGATAGAGTTGCGTCTGTGGGAATGAGGCTGCCGAATGGAGAATAATCTTCCCCTACAACACCACCTGGATGTTTTTAAACTGAGGATGGAAAAACAGGATTGAGTAGTTCTGGGCCAGATACGGCAGCAATATGCCGTCTAATGTGACAAATAAAGCTTGGTTAGAAGTCAGGTGCTTCCTGAAGCGATAGAATAAGCCGATCTTTTTTTTTTTCGGCATCTTTAGCTATTTATTATATATATATATATATATATGTATGTATGTGTGTGTGTGTGTGTGTGTGTGTTGTTAGACATTTTCATGACGGTCGTCTTCGAGTATAGAATCCAGAGGTTGGAAGTGAATATTTCGGACACAGTAAGAAAACATAGTTCAGGTTCGCAGTGGATATCTTAGCAGAGTCAAGTCCTTCCGGTAGGGTAAACAAAGATGGCCGCCTTTATACACGACGAATACAATGTTGTGCGGCTTCTGATTGGTTAAGCTTCTATTGGTAGACTATAAAGGAAGTTGAGTCATTTGGATTGTCCCACTAGTTATATATAGTATACACAAAAAACCGTAACGTGTGTGTGTGTGTGTGTGTGTGCGTGTGTGTGTGTGTGTGTGTGTGTGAGATGCCGTTGAAACCTAGAGCGAACTTGAAATCCAATCAACGTCCAAATCATTGAGCCTCATTGAGAATGGAACTGTTCATCATGTCTGGAGAAAACTCAGGCTCTGAACGGTGATGATGAAACAATACTAGCTTAGTTTATTGAGATAAACAGTATATCAACCTCAATGGGTTATTTAATGCCGACCAGATTTTTATTGCTAGTAATTTTTTTTTTCAAAAATGTATCGCTGCTAATATTTTTTCCTTCAAAAAAATTTATTTCTCGTAATAGTTTTTAAAAAAAAAAATATTGCTGGTAATAATTTAAAAAGAAAATTCTGGTATTAAAAGCTATTTTTACGCTTTCATAGAGTTTTGACCCCAGGTTTGGGGATTAACTATTTTCCCATAGCTGGGACCCTAACAGGTGCTACCACCCCGGGTTGGGGTGGACCTGGGAACACCAGCAATTACGAGGTGGTTCCACGCTCCTCAAAACCTCCTGATCAGGGGCCTTGCTGTTGGGCATAGTTTATCTTCATACCCAGGACGCTAATGTAGTTTATAGTCATACCCAGGGGGTGGATGTAGTTTATAGTCATACCCAGGACGGAAAATGATGTCATTCTCCACTTCCATTGACCTGTTCGGTCAGAGGAGAAATCGGCTGTAATTTTCCGATCATTTTGATTTTTTAGAAGTGCGTTTATAAAGAATGGTATCATCTGCATAATCTGAGATTGTTCCTCGGCTGATCGTTAATAAAAAGCAGAAAGACTATCGGATCGAAGTCAGGACCTTAGCAGACGCGCCTGCGTTAATCTCATAAACGTTAAAAGACCGACTATTAACTACAACCTTCATGGATTTACATGAGAGAAAGGTCTTTGAGGATTACAATTATTGTTATTCAAATTCATAAACCGATTATGAATCTGCTGACGTCACCAAACATTCGCCCACGGTAGGGGGTGCGTAGAAAGAAGGTGAATTTGTCTAAAAAAACAACTGGACGAAGGAACTTCAGAAAATCTTAATAGTAGCAAACAAAATCAAAATAAAATTTTAAAATTCTTGTAACCATGACTA
>OZ010587.1:37657838-37820338 GCA_963932145.1 Acanthosepion lycidas
AACCTTAGTTACCGAAATATTAAAGGTACGTATTCTTATATGTTTGCCGGATAAAAACTTATTAAATTCTTTTGAGTTGTCTATGAAAAACAGGCATATATACTTCTGTATTTGTATTGCTCGCTCTGTTAGTATTCTGATAATAAAGATCGTATTTTTTGCGCTTTTTTTGTTCTTGCCCTATTTCCGATGTAATACGCGCTCTATACATCAGAATCTGGTTTGGCTTTTATGATGATATTATTATAATATTATGATTATTATAATAGTATAACTTTTATTGTGTCCGCATTGTGATTTCATAGCGAACGAGGCGACAGACAAATGAAATTCGTTACTTGGCTGAATGTATCTATTTCTTGTTAAATATATTCAAAATGCCAGTCTCCAAATTGAAGTAGATGTAGTTTTCTTTAGGTCCTCTTGAGTTTGTAAGTGTTTTATGTGTTGTGTCTGTGTGTGTGTGTGTGTGTGTGTGTGTGTGTGTGTGTGTGTGTGTGTGTGTGTGTGCACGCACAAGTTTATTTAGCTCCTTTAAGAAAATAAACATACGCGCATACGCACACAGATCACATTTATATGCGTGGGATCGTGTGTGCGTGCGTGTAAAGATTTGAAGAAACTAAAGCCTCATTTTGACAACTTGTATCGTGAGCCAATATTTATAACAAGTAACTGGGATATACATGTATTGATTTAAGTTTGATTGAATCTATGTTCATAAGTATGACCCCCCCCACACACCACAAAGGGCAAATCCGTTATGATTACTATGACCCGTGTTATGGGACCTTACTCATAAGAACATAATGGACTATTCCATACGTAATAAATACTGCGCCTCAAGAGGAAGCAGGGAGTTCCTTCTGAAGTCTGGAGTTCAGTCTGAAGTCTGGAGTGAAGTCCGTCAAGAGTCAGTCAGTCGAGTCAGAGGCAGTCCGAAACAGAGTCGCGTTCAGACAATCACTACTAAACCTGATTGTTTGTACTAACACTTTCTACTTCTCTGTATATATTCTTGTTTCTAATATATCTGTGTTATTCCATATCCGTATTCGAGTTCTTCTTTATTGGTTCTACCTTGGTCTATCACCGTGGTACAAGGAACCGGACCATAACAACCCTAAATACCAATGTGCTGGCCATGTTTGAAAAATAAAAACATTCCTATAACTCTAGATACATTCAGTTAAAAAATCCATATATTCAGTTAAAGGTAAAAATAAAGTCATACTAGATAATGGCTAAAAAATAGCCGAATGTTCTCAGGCATCCAGAACATTGGGACAATTTCTACATCATTTATGCCCAGAAGAGGGAAAAAATTAAGAACCCAAGAAAAATTAGATAAAAATTTAACCGCGGTACCTAGTCAGTTGTTTTTAACGAATCTGTATCCTACACAGAACTGGCATATAGCCTGACGTGCCATAACATTTAGCTACAGAGGAAGCGTCTGTCTAGCAAGGTTAAATAACTATTTTTGAAATACAAACTTCCCATGATTTCTTAAATATTTGTATCTATAATAATAATAATAATAATATATATATATATATATATATATATATATATATATATATATATATATATATATATATATATACTACAGATTAAAAATTTGAGATCATCCCAAAAGTAGTGGTTTCTACTTTAAAAAACAGAACATTAATATACACCGTTAAAAAGTGAGACATGATTGTTTATTAGAAATTTTATTTTTTTCTTTATGACGAAAAGAAAAAAAGCATTTTGTTATTAAATTGTGCTCTCGTCAAAATATCCTCTTTTAGTTTCGACTTCTGTAGCACAAATTTTTGGCAAAAGTTTCTCAAAGAATAAGATTGATAATTAATTCCATTCTTTTTTCAATTAAGAGCACTTATTCATTTTTGAGATGGTTAGGTTTCTCTCTTCTGTTCATCCCATGCTAATTCTGGAGGTCACTTCAAACTTCTGAACTGTACAGATATATATATATATATATATATATATATATATATATATATATATATACATTCACGTGTGTGTGTGTGTGTGTGTGTGTGTAAACAGTGTCTCGATGTATGGCTAAGGTATTTAAGGACCAGAAGATTTTCCGTATATATTTTTTTGACGTTAAAAAATACGTCAAAAAACGACATTATTACGTCATTATTTTTGCACCAGCCTAATATATATATATATATATATATATATATATATATATATATATATATATATATATATATATATATATATATAATTTTTATTACAACAAATGTTATATCTAATGGGCACACATTTAAGTCGACACCGCTGTCATCTGTAAAATGCATGTCAACCGGTCAAAGGATCAAGAAATCATACTAAAGAAAGGGGATTAAACCAGTATTCCCTTTGTACTTAAGTGTACTCTACCAATTGAGCCACGGGAAGCCACCCTGAGGAAACAAGTTTCAATTACTTATATAATTATTGCACACATATCGTTGGGATCTTTTGAAGTTTACAACTGATAAATTTTTTTCCTATGCGGAACACAAAATATTTTTAAACGTAGCATTCTTTTAAATATAACATTCCTTATTACTAGAAAAAGTATATTTACTCGTTATATATTTATATATATATATATATATATATATATATATATATATATATATATATATATATATATATATATAGACTCCATGCAAGTTATACGCCAGCTGGATGTATTCCATAAGAGCTGTCTGCGTGCCATCTGTGGAGTTAGCCTTCAAGACAGGACATCCAATGTTGACCTGTTTAACAGGTGTAATATTGGAGGAATCGAGACTTTCCTCATACAGTCTCAGTTGCGGTGGAATAGTCATGTCTTGAGAAAGTTTGATGACAGGATACCCAAGATCCTAATGTACAGACAGTTAGATCAGGGCTACAGGAATGTAGGACGCTCATGGCTTAGATACAAAGACAAGCTGAAGAGCAACTTGTACCTCATAACACCCTCGAGCGTTTAGACTTGGAGCGGGTAGAGTGGAGATCAACATGTTTAGTGGACTCAGCAGTTTTCAAACTGCTAGTCTGAATCGTCTTTAAGGTGCGAGAGCAAAATCTAAAAGGTCAGCCAATCTAACAGTGACCTCACCCCACAATCGTCACTCTTGTTCCACATGTGCCCTCCTTTGCAAATCACAATCGGATCTTAAGTGCCACTTAAGATTATCGCACAAAATTCATAACTGAATCAGTTTCTTGTCAGATACTTATACGTCGAAACCGACGGAAGTGTCCATTTTATATATATATATATATATATATATATATATATATATATATATATATATATATATATATATGCTCATGTTAATAAAAAAGAGACAGCAACGAACTGATATTACCTCGAGTATGAGTATAACAATATGCGCACACAATACAATATTAACTGGGTTGGTGATGCTCGGGACCAATTACTTGATTGCTGCTAAGTGGGGTGGGGTGGGAGGTTATAGGGCCTAATACTGGGAAATGTGAGAAAGGAAGACATTTTAAATGTGTAAAAAATAGGTGAAACATGAAAATAAGCACTTTATGCAAATTAAATATAAACTAAATTATTATTTTACTTTTTGCTGATATGGATGTCCGGGGACACTACAGCTGTTATAAGAAAATTTAGTTTCTCCAGTCCCTTACACTAAACCACCCTAAAAAAAAAATGTTTTGCTTGAGGTTCTGCTCTATTCTCTAATCAAATTCAATAATTTTATTAAAACAAAAATAGTCGATAGCCAAATAATGAAATGGGTGTTAACATGTGCTACCGATCCGGCACGCCGATTTGAATATAAGATCAGTTTATTTTTGTTTGACAGCTTTTTACGGAGCATTAAACAGTAACCAGTTTTCCATACGGGAACTACAGACAGCCATCTTGTCGGTGTTTCTTGCACCGTCATCAAAATATCCTTTGGTCTAATAGACACTCAAAAATAAAACAATAAAAAGAGACTGGGGATTGAGGTAAATTCGCTTCCATTTTCCCGGCCCTTAAACTTAGAAGACCCACATAATTCGAGTGCTCAATTTGAGCGCCCGGCCCCACAAAACATACGCGTTTGTCCTTGTTTTTGGCAGCTACATCAAAAGACCCTACTTAGATACAGAGAGACATGAAAAGAGAAAAAATCTATCTGAATAGTCTAAGAAAGATGTAAAACCAGATAGATAGATAGATAGATAGATAGATAGATAGATAGATAGAAAGAAAGAGAGAGAAGAAGATATATGATCCAACCCTCATAGACAATGAACAGTTTAAGATCGAGAGAAGAAAGTGAGGAGAAAGAAATAGAGAGAAATGGAGTGACTTGTGAACCGTCTGGGATAGATACAGATATGTGTCATATATATATATATATATATATATATATATATATATATATATAGAAAGAGAGACAGATAGATCGATATGAACAAATTCAGAGATATATATATAGATAAGGACAGATGAACAGATAGATATGAATCATGTATATATATATATATATATATATATATATATATATATATATATATATATATATATATATATATAGGGTAGGAGAGATACATTGTCGCCATTTTATGTTTCACTTCGCGCATGCGCGTTGTTTGTTTTTGATTTTGTTTATTTGCCCAAATGTCCCTACTATGCGCATAGTCTGTGAGAAAAAGAGCACCATGACGCAATTCACTCTGCCAGAAATTTAGAAAGAGTATGCTGTACTGCTTGGCATTCGCACCGGAATCTCCAATACGAATATTTCCGAGTACTTGGGTGTCAATCTGGGGACAGTGCAGAGGATTCGACAAGAAGAGGATGAATGTAATGGTGATTACGAAGGTACAACAGCTTAGAAAACTTATTCTGATCGTTCTGATAAGAATAGAACTCCCGTATTTGTTGTTGAGTGCCTCAGACACAACACGGAGACCTACATCAAGTACTTTGAGGAGGTAGTGCTGACGTGGGCCATGAGGGTGGAAGACCCTACGTATGACAACAGGACTCTGCACCATACTACACAAGCATGTGAACCTAGTCATGGTTGACAGACATTTTCTGCGGCCACATCATCTCTTACATCTGGCTACCTAACTCTACAAACTTCAATCCCCTTGATTATTATGTGTGAGGAGCAGTTGAACGACAGACCAATAAAACTTCTTATAACAACAAAGATGAACTGAAGGTAAATATTATGGCAGCATTCACTAACATAAACAAGGGGAACGTCCAGAAGAGTTGCAGGAGATTCCGAAGTTGTCTGGAGTCCATGGTTGAAGCCAATGGCGGTTTTATTGAATTAATTTACTCTTTACTATTTCAAGATATTTTTAAGTAATTTTGATAAATATATTTGTTAAAATAAGTTGCTAGTGTTATTTTCATTTTTGCGTAATTTAGACGACAATTTATCCATCTCACCCTTTGTGTGTATATATATATATATATATATATATATATATATATATAGAGAGAGAGAGAGAGAGAGAAACAGACAGACAGACAGAGGGAAAGAGAGAGAGAGATAAGAATTGGGCCGAAGCAGATCTCTGTTGACTGTCTTAATCTCAGAACAGTTTTTCATCATGGATACTCCTAACTTGTTCTACTTAACAGATCCCGCAATGTCATAAAATCTTTCCTTGTTCTAACATGTATCCAATAAAAAAGGTTTGAACCGAATTTTCAACTCAGTTCTCCACTCCGCCACCATGCCCTAGCAGACCCAAATAATTCAAGTAGCAAACCCGGCGCCCCTTTTACGAAGCCTTTGTCGTTATTGTTAACAGTCCCCACTTCAAAGGTTCTACTTAAACTGGGTAAGTGGCGGCCAATTAGAGCGACATACAAGAATAGGACGGAACCTCGCTAACCATACTGTGACCGTAAGTGCAGTGGCGTGACTCCTATCAAAACACTCTACAGAAAATGAGCGGGTACCTAGTCCGCGTTTCTTGAAGAAAACCCTTGCAATCCAAACAAATGAGCAGGTATCTATTTTGATATTCAACATATCAAAATGTGTCTTAATTTATAATAGTCGTGCCCGAGAAAATAGCGGGCGTCTAGTTTGTAGTATATCTACCTGTTATAATAGTCGTGCCCGAGAAAATAGCGGGGGTCTTGTTTGTAGTATATCTACCTGTTAAATATTGTGGCTTGAATTCATTATTGTTACCGTCCCGTTTTTGGAAAGATGGAAATTAATAACTTCTGATTTTAACTAGAGATAGGACTATATAATTATTATTCGATTTCTTTTAGAAACCTATAATTAATACCAAATTTAACAATGAGCATTACTAGGTGAGACATTTTGTTGGGAATCAAAAGAAAATGAGTAGTCATATAGTTTGAGGCTTTAAAGTATATCAATGATGTGTAGGAAAATTAGTGAGTATCTACCTTGTAGCACAACACCATTGTTTCTTTGTGAGGAATATGATTGGGATATCATAGAAAATTAGCCAGATCCTGGTTAATGACAACACCTCTGCTGAAATCGTCTGTTCTGTCGCATATTGTAATGATTAAAGACGATCAGGGGTTATACCGTATTTAGTATGACACCTTTGTATAAACTGGTTTTTATTAAAGATAATTTGTGGTATGAGATGTCTGCAAAGTAAGACTAGTGGATTCTGGGAATGTTATATTTGGTTTTTAGAAATCATTTTGTATATTTTATTCTCTGCCATCTTCTCAGTCGGTATATATAGTTCGACATGACTAAGATCTCGTGTTGGTCATGAGATTGTACTTATAGCACCGAAACCCTTAACGTTTCCCATGACAACAATCAATCTGATGACAGGTCTTGCGTTTTCGTTATTAAACTCAGTAATTTTGCATGAAACACTTCCGATTTATACAATCAATCAAGACATTCTACAACAGGAGTCAAACTTTTGATAGATTCCAGTTTCACCTGTTGACAGCATTAAAACGAGAGCTTTATAGCAAGTTAGGCAATTGTTTTGAATGGGTGACGTCTAGTAACAAGGATAAATGATGAAAACAAGAAAGTAAAATTCTGTATATTTCTGAGATAAGGTATTATAACTATTTACACTATTCACATTTCCTGGACTGTTATCCTCATTTTTATTGTCATATTCACGACACCTCGACCTTCTTCAAGTGATATACATTGGAAGATCTAAGTGAGGCTTATCTACAAATCCCAGTACAAGAAGAGAGTACGAAAATCCTTTGCATTAATACGTACAAAGAGTTTTACAAATTCAACAGACTACCATTCGGAGCAAAAGTTGCACCAGCAATTTTTCAGCAGACGATGGACACAGTGCTCACGGGCCAGAATTTCGCGACCGCTTATCTGGATGACATTCTAATTAAGAGCGACAATGTTGAAGAGCACACATCACACATAAAGGAAGTTTTCAGAAGACTTCAGGACTTTGGGTTCAAAGTAAAAGGAGATAGATGTTTTTTTTTTCTTAAATGAAATTAAATACTTAGGTCAGATAATAAATGAAAATGGCAGGAAAACGGACCCAGAGAGAGCATCGGCAATTAAAAATATGCCTGAACCAAAAAATGTTGCAGAACTACAAAATTTCCTTGGCCTAGCTAACTACTATGGCGAATTTATTGATAATATGCATAAACTGAGGGCCCCACTAAATGAATTACTAAAAAAAGAGAATAATTAGAATTGGACAGAGGACTGTAAAAAAGCATTTAAGGAAATAATACAAAAATTAACTTTGGAGTTAGCATTGACACATTTCGATCCCGAAATCGAAATCATTATTGCAAGTGACGCGAGCTCACATGGGGTAGGTGTGTGTATTCTACACAAGATGCGGAACGGTACAAACAAACCCGTTGCACACGCATCTAGATCATTATTACCGGCGGAGAGAAACTATTCACAGATCGAAAAGGAGGCATTGGGCATAATTTTTGCAGTAACTTGTTTTCACAGATATATTTATGGGAGACAGTTCACGCTCCAAACGGACCACAAACCACTTCTTACGATTTTCGGTTCAAAAAAAGGTCTACCAGTCTATACAGCGAACAGATTTTTAAGATGGGGAACTGTGTTACTAAACTACAATTTCAAACTTGAGTTCTTACTATCAAAGAAAATAGGACACGCTGATGGACTATCGCGATTAATACCTGCGAAAGGCGAACCGTTACAAGATTCGGTAATTGCGGCATTACAAGCTGAAGATGAAATCAGTGAGATATTATGCAGTACAATAAAGGAACTACCTGTAACGCTGCTAGAGATGAGACGAGAAGCAGAATGAGACGAATTTATTCAGAATACCAAGAAAAAAAATAAAAGAGAAGGTGAGGAATTTAGCAGACAGTTTCTCAATCTGTGACAACATATTATTGTATAACGAGAGAGTAATAATACC
The DNA here is from genome assembly GCA_963932145.1 of Acanthosepion lycidas. NCBI lineage: Eukaryota > Metazoa > Mollusca > Cephalopoda > Sepiida > Sepiidae > Acanthosepion > Acanthosepion lycidas. The sequence continues at coordinate 37,666,251 of OZ010587.1, forward strand.
GAAGTCGCTACGAAGACGGATCTTGAAAGATTTTCACTTAGAACGTCCCAGAAAAAACCGGATGAAATCATTTATGAGAAGTTTTGTCTACTGGCCGAACATGGACGATGATATTACGCAAATGGTGGAAAGTTGCAAAGGTTGTGCTGCTGCGGCGAAAGCACCACCCTTTATACAAAAGCCATGGCCTAAAGTCGACAGTCCGTGGTCCAGAATCCACGTGGATTATGCAGGACCCATTGAGGGTTACTACTATTTAATAACAGTAGATAGTTTCAGTAAATGGCCAGATGCTGCCAGATTTAAACACCCGACGACAGAAAATACCATAGAATGTTTACACGAACTATTCGCGAGATTTGGCGTCGCGGATTGTTTGGTAAACGATAACGGCACACAATTTACCTCCAGTGACTTCGAAGTATTTTGTGAGATATATCAAGTAAAGAATATCAAGATAGCTCCGTACCACCCGAGGTCGAACGGACAAGCTGAAAGATTCGTTGACACACTAAAAAGAGTGTTAAGAAAACCGAGGATGTACCGACGATAAAAGCGATACAACAGTTCCTCCAAGTGTACAGAATAACACCTAATGTGAACACGCCATCGGGTCTTTCAGCAGCGGAATTGATGTTTGCTCGGAGAATAAGGTCTGTGTTTGACAAATTATTGCCAAACATGAACAAAAACCAGTATACACCTATTGTACCCAAGAGATCATTTAAACCAGGAGAACGGGTTTACTTTAGGATGTTTGGAAATAATATGGCTTACTGGGAGCCTGGGACAATAATAATAAAACTGATAAGAAAATGTGATGTACACAGTGCAAGGCGAGAAATTTTCACATAGAAGACATATTGACCAATTACAAAAAAGACGAGTTGAGGAGCCAAGCTCGTCACCCGCAGAAAACGACGATTCAATGGATGCAATCTTCGAAGCTTTTGAGATCCAAAGACCACAGGAAGACACAGAAATTAAAAGGTCAAACAGGAAGAGAAAATTTACCGAACCTCTGGTTATCGTCCATAAGAGAAAAAAATACTAACTCCCCACAAAAGGGATCTAAGGAGGGCGGTGTTAAGGGATCCACCCCTTTTTATACAAGTGGACTCGCCCAGTGTGTACTTGTACTGCTGCCGGTGAATACCCGGAAGTGAGAGAGTGAGTGACAGAGTCGAGTCGGAGACTAACAGTGAAGGGTTGTAGCTAACCGAGAGAGTCGAGTATGAGGTAACCGCTTTGTAGGAGTCACAGTTGCGAGCAAGTAGATTCAGAAGGAAGTCATACTTCGATACTGAATTTCCCAGACTGTATATATATTATTATTGCTACTAACCGCATTTCTGGATCTACTAACCGTATTACCAATTGTGTTATCACGTCAATACATTTATTTGCTATATTTAATTCCTGCGTTTGTCATTCATTTGAGACCGGATTTCATCCCGGAATCCACAACACTAAGCGATGTTTGTCTGCTTACTAATCATCCTAGTCCCTCTTCTGTCATCCATTCTCCGAGCCTTCTTTTCTCATTAAACTGCAAGTGTCTCTTTCTAGTCCTTTTCGTTTGCATTTTTCTAAAAACTTCCTCGTTGCTCACATGTTCTGTCTATAATATTCTCAGCATAGAATCACGTTTCCTTCTTCAAGTATCTTCATCAGTTGTCCAGCTTTCATATATAGGAGCATTGATATTACATAGACGTTTAACACACTTTTTCAGTTTTTCATATTTCAGTAATTTTTCTGTTATTTAAGACTGAAAAGATTTCCTGTAGCTCCGCGTTTTCTTGTTATGTTCAGTTATTGCTGAATATCGATAAGTAAATCAATAAGTTTTATTCATAAATTTTAAATAAAAGAATATTCAGCTTCTGCATAGAAATGTTTATACAACTAAAATTTAAAAAAATATATTAATGGCTATACTGTTATATATATTTTTTATTTATAATATGAGGAACACATTTGTGTCAATGGCATAATCTCTGAGACCAGCAAATAAATTATTGTAAATATTTCTAAATATTATAAGCTGAAATGCATATGAACACAAATATCACCTGAAAATCTTACTAATATCTAAAGGTTAATACGAGTTTTTATTGTGAACATATTGACTTGCATGATGGATGCGGATTGGTACATGTAAGTAATATAATATATTCAGCCATGTGACAATTTAATAGATATCCACACACAAGAAAAAAGAACATTCCTAATTATCACTTGGAAGTTTATCTGCTTCCTCTACAATATCTGTAATGTACGAACTTAAAAGATCCTTGGATTACGTAGAAAAGTATATTTCGCTGATTAGTCTTCCAGGTGCGAGCAATACAGCAAAACTTACGGTAACCTTCTGGGAAGAAATTAAGCATTTTAGAAAAAGTGAAAGGGAATCAACAATCACGGCCAAAATTCAGTATGCTAGGCAACAGTCAATGGCTACTGTGCGCAAATGATTATCTGCTGGGGACAGGAGTGAATGAATCTTTAATAGAAATTTAATAGAAATGACTTAAAGTTACTTAAAAATAGAAAATGTTGTGAATATCCCATCTCCGTTTCTTGACATATTCACTGCGCTGTCAATTTAGAGTCATTTTGAAATCGCCTCGAGTTGTTTAATATTTATCTATTTTTCCTTTACAGTTTATCTTAGTTTAGTATGGTAGAAGGCCATAATATAAACGCACCACACGAACAGACTATGAGATCAGTTTTCCCTAATAACACAAACTATGACGAAGAAAAGAAAGATTAAATTGGGTGATGGAAAAAAGGGAGAAAAATTGCAAAGAAAAAATGGCAAAATGCTTTAGAGAAGAACCAATACATAATGAGAAAGAAGACAAACAAAATGAAAAGCTTTATAGAAAGAAAGAAAGAAAGAAAGAAAGAAAGAAAGAAAGAAAGAAAGAAAGAAAGAAAGAAAAAAAGAAAAAAGAAAGAAAGAAAGGAAGAAAGAAAAGAAAGAAAGAAAGAAAGAAAAAAAGAAAGAAAGAAAGAAAGAAAAGAAAGAAAGAAAGAAAGAAAGAAAAAAAGAAAAAAGAAAGAAAGAAAGAAAGAAAAGAAAGAAAAGAAAGAATGGAAAAAATGAACAAATAAATGAAAGATGCAAGAGAAAACACTAAAAAGATTCATAAAATATTTAACAGAAAGAAAGAATGAAAACAGACGACTAAAAAGATACATAAATTACTCAATAATAATGATGAAGAAGAAAAACAATAACAAGAACAATAACAAGAACAAGAAGAGGAAGATACAGTAAATAGAAAAGAGGATCTGTCTATATTTCTGAGATGAGTTATCACATACCCCAGTGGATAAAACCTGTTGATAATCCAATGATTTGACCTAAAGAGTTGTGAGCTCAATACTTGGTCACAGCAGAGATGAACAAATAACTTGGAGAATTGAAGGGAAATATCTGAAACTGAAATATCTGGAAGAACTAGAACAATCTACTCCGGTGAACGAAATAAAGGGTTTGGTTCGAAATTCCAATCACCTGAAGAAGGCCGAAACATACAATGACCGAAACGTCGTCAACTTGACAACAAAGATGAGGACAATAGCCCGAACAATGGAAATACTGTAAATAGGGAAAATGATGTGTAAAACCATGTAAAGAAATAAGAAACATTGGCAGAATGAAGCGCTAAAAATACATGCAGGTTTTAATGGGAAGAAGAAAAAGAAATAAAAAACAAATCGACAAAGAAAATGAAAAGTAAGAAGGTGAAGCGTAAGGCCCATTGAACAATATGAAAGAAGAAGAAGAAGAAGAAGAAGAAGAAGATAGAATGTAATAAAAAATGAAAGAACTTTCAAACATTAAATATAAAACCAAAACAAAAGTACAAGATGAGGAAGATAAAAAAAAGCGGAAGAAAGAAAATCAAAAGAAATCCACTGAAAATGCAGAAAACTATTATTACTTTTTCTCACACATTATCTACACGCTAATTTTGGCTTGTCATAATGTCTAAGATGGCGACCGTAATCTCCAATATGTTCCAAGGGACAATAAATACGTGCCAGTGGAGAAGTAGTTAGCTCATACTTGTAAATCAACGCCCACAAGGCGAGTAGGCCTATTCTCTTTCTTCCATGTGATAACTATGATTTTCACTTAGCCGATAATTTTCTTTCAGCCGAAACTAGTCGTTACTCAGACGCACACAATAAGAGGCATTTTTAAAGGAGCAACTTGAATTTTGCAGGATGTTTGAAGAATTCAAATGGTACACGATCCGCACAAAGAAATGTTGCACCGACAGCTTTGGAAAAGGTCAGTCAGTGAAGTGCCATACTTGATGCATGATCATATCTCTTTCGATTCATGACTGACTAGGCCAAAGATTTTCCCGCAGTAGGTTACTTTTTCTTTCTGTGATAGACTCTTTGCCAACCAAGGCTATAGGACCGTCTGTCTGCTATTCAACCTATAGCTGGGAAGAAAAAAGATGGAGTCATACCTTTCCCATGTGTATTTGCGTGTAAGTGAATGCAACGAAACCTGACTGGAACTCTCCAGTTTCTAGCGCCAGTCCGTTATTTATCACATCACTCTGCACGTTCTTGGAAAAGGTAGCTAGTCATAAACTGGAAACAGATGAAAGAAACACCAACGTAATCAAAGAAACAGCAAAGATCATCTAAAGTTCCAATGAAAGAATCGCGTGAAATAATATTTTCATCTCCCCCAAAGAAAATATTTCGGGATTGATTGTAGAAAAAAGGAAAACCATTACAGAAATATACTTCGTGAAAACCAAGAAACACAGAATAGATCAGTTATTCTAAACAGCTGTGCCGCGCCAGTTTAGTGTGTCGCACGATCCTCTTAAGTGTGCCGCGAAATATTGTCACGGTATATATATATATATATATATATATATATATATATATATATATATCTGTGTGTGTGTGGATTAGTAATGGTACAGCGTTAGTATCTGAATAAATGAATAAGCATTAAACTTTTTTTCCAAATAATACTCTTCACTATTATTCGATTATGTTATTTGAAATACTTTGTTTGCATGTTCATTTTTAAAAGTATTTTTGTTTTTAAGGGATCAAAAAACATTCGACGATACTCATTGATACATTTTTCATTTCAATACAAAAGGAATAATGCTTTATCAGTTTTATTGCAATTTTCTACTTCTTATTTAAGTGCATTGGGCTTATCAACCCTAAATAACACAGAAAATAAGCGAGAAAGACTACACTCATCTGAAGAAAAAAGGAGAATCTGCTTATTGCACATTCGACCAAACATTGAAAAAAAAATAGGCACAGGTTTCACACTAAATAAACTACAGAAAGTTGAATAGAAACATTGAAATAAAGTAAGTTTATATTTGTGTCTGTATTTCTTTTAAATCTATGGTTTTATTTCATAACATTTAAATGTATACCCTTTAAAAATTTTGCTAAGTGTGCCGTGATATTTTCATTTGCTCCTAGGTGTGCCCTTCCTTAAAAAAAAAGGTTGAGAAACACTGGAACAGATTATAGTGTAGCATGTTTCTACTTTTCCTACTACTCAGCTGACGGGTGTCACTGGAAAAATGTGTGTCATCTTCCGGTTGGTTAATTGTCGTGCTGAATGACCAAATAAATCAATTAATGATCAATGTGACAAGAACCAGTAATCAGAAACAAGTTAACAGACACCGAAGTTCAGGCCGTTGAAGAGCGTCCAGCTTTGGGTGCAAGACTCGCATTCAGTTCACCTAGTTTTGTATATAAACGCAGGTGCATATATTCTGCTAGGTGAACACAGCACCAAAGATATTAAATTCAATAGTAGTAGTAGTAGTACTACTACTACTACTAATAATAATAATAAATCATAAAGGAGAACGTGTTTGGAAATATATTTTCATTTGTTCTGAGATAGCAACACCCACTCCACACTTTGTTTTTATTGTTTTTACTAATGTTTACCCAATACAAGGCCCAAGATCCACACAAGATAGAGGATTAACGTATGGCGTTACATTAGCGTAGGAAAGGACAAGAGTTAGGAATATAGAGCTGAAGTAGACTTTTAGAAGGAACCGGAAAACAAATGCTAAACAGGAAACAAAGGATAAATATCTATTCCGGTTCAAAAAACCGGGGAGATGTGTGAACCGGACGATAGGCGAACCTATCTATTCCTAGTGGTGGTGAAGGAAATGAAAAAAATAAAATGAAATAAATATTTGGAGAATAAAATATCGAAGTTCAGTCGCAGACGTTAACAGTACACAGCTGAAGCAGGATTTAGAAGGAACCAGAAACCTTATCCTAGACTGGAAACAAAGGATAAACCTCTTCAGAAAATTAAAGAGAGACAGTTATAAAATGAAAGACTTTTTTTTTTCATTCCAAAATAGAACATGGGAGGTGACAGAAAGAAACAATATATATATTAGGTTGGTGCAAAAATAATGTCGTTTTCTCACATATGTTACTATGTGAGAAAACGACATTATTTTTGCACCAACCTAATATTATATTATAGAAATATTGTTGATTCATCCTGAGTATCCCTGAAGGAAGGAGGAAGTGCTACCCTTAAAGCAGTCACCGTCTTCACAAAGCCTGCAGGTGAATGTGTATATGTCGTGTGCATACTTACACTCTTGACGCTAATAGTTTCCCTCCAAATATAAACTGCATGGCTTCTTACAGAGCATGATTTCTCATGGTTTGTATCATCATTGAGAGGTCTGGGAGTATAATGGGACATGAACAAAAATAAAGGTGTGTGGCATTCCAACACAAGAACATTAAAAGGAACAACGCATAATTTTTTATAAGAAATAAACACTTTATGTAGACATGAATTCCAAACGCCTTTGTTTCCCCTAAAATTTTGTCACTTAATTCAATGTTTTTTCGTTCTAAATCAACATCTGTCAAGATCATCCTCAGGAGTAAATTACAAAGATAAAGTTATTGTAACTGTGTCATTTGTCACAAGTGATTTTTAAAAATCACCATCATAACGATAAGTTTGTCTTGGTAATTTGCCCCTGAAGACGATCTTAAAAAAGGTCGAAAGTACTTGGGTTAAAAATCAAGAAACTGATTAGAGAACTGGAAAGGATCAGTATAAAAATAAGTATACATAATATGTCGATATTATTCAATGAAACATGCTTAAATGAAGATATGCTGCCTATATATATATATATATATAGATAGATAGATAGATAGATAGATAGATAGATAGATAGATAGATAGATAGATAGATAGATAGATATTAAAATGTCTATAAAATAGATAGATAGATAGATATTAAAATGTCTGTAAAATAGATAGATAGATAGATATTAAAATGTCTGTAAAATAGATAGATAGATAGATAGATAGATATTAAAATGTCTGTAAAATAGATAGATAGATAGATAGATAGATAGATAGATATTAAAATGTCTGTAAAATAGATAGATAGATAGATAGATAGATAGATAGATAGATAGATATTAAAATGTCTGTAAGATAGATAGATAGATAGATAGATAGATAGATAGATAGATAGATTTACGTTCGGTGGTGGCAAATTAAATGGCAGCACAAACTCTGTCCCGCACACACTCTAGCTACGCTACAGAGTCATTGCCATCATTCAAATACCTGTATTCGTTTGCTAACTATCTGTAATGAAACATATTAAGGTATTTGTTCTGCAAAGTATATAGGTATATATATATATCTATATCTATCTATCTCTCTCTCTCTCTCTCTCTCTCTCTCTCTCTATATATATATATATATATATATATATATATATATATATATATATATATATATATATTTCATTATATTGCATAGAAAATCACCGGAAAAAAGAAAAGTAAAATAAGTAATATTTTAATTTGTTTCGTAATATTTTAAAGTTTTAAAACAAAATATCTAATGTTTACAATTATTTAATTAATACAAATTATTTTCTTTTTCATCTGAATGAATAAAGAGTTTTTGTTTTGGTGATATTTTGTCTTTGCCATCTGGACTAATAATTAATAGGGTTAATATAATATATTATTTAGCTTTGCTGAAAGCCATACAAGGAAGTTTATTAGTTAATAAAATATAAGTAATATTTTAATTCACTTAATTTACCGTAAAAATAATTTCTAAAAGCAAATAAATATTTTAATGAAGTAAATGTTAAAATCATAATTTATTATGTTACTTGCTATTTTATAGTCGGTATCACACCGAGCAAGGCAATAAAGCCACTAAGACAAAGGGGTTACAAAGCGTGGAAGAATTAGGAACAGAAACATTAATAGTGGGTAGAAAGGAAAGGGGTAATTAGGAGGACAGTAGATAGAAATTGCATATACATTTTTGCAGATTAAGGTTGACTTGAATATATGGAGCCGGAAAGGAGTTCAACAAGCGAAATGTTCTAGAAAAGAAACTGTCAGCATAGAACTTACGGCTACATCTAGCTAGCTCAACTGTAAATTGAGATCTTGATTATTGAATTAAGTACATGACGTAACCATAGAGGAAATATATATATATATATATATATATATATATATATATATATATATATATATATATATATATATTATCGTGAAGATTATTGATCTGCATTTCTATTCTATCGTCTTTTATCGGCTGTTCTCTACTCTATTTACTATGCTATTCCTCTATTTAGATCACTATATGTTGGACTATGCGAGCGAGTACAGTTAGTGCGAGTGTTATTCAAAGGCGTCTGGTACCAACATTGTTTAACGGCGCTAATATAATTATTAACTAATAAACTTCCTTGTATGGTTTTCAGCAAAGCTATTAGGTTGGTGCAAAAATAATGTCGTTTTTTGACGTTAAAATTACGTCAAAAAACATTATTTTTGCACCAACCTAATAAATAATATATTATATTAATCCTATTAATCTGCAATTACAAAGTCTCTACTATAACGAGCATTACGAAAGTGACAACGAGTATTTGTTGACATCGACGAAGTGGCAACATGTGTTCGTTGACATCACAAAACCAAGTAACCCAACTGCTGGATTCGCTAATGGCACAAGTTGACTTTTGTAATTAATACGATGAAATTTATCATGCGTATGAAAGAGATTTTCATCCCTATCCCCACTCAGGCAACATTAACTATTATACTGCCTTGTGTATCTCAGCTTTAAAATAATTGATTCCAAATTGATTTGTTCTGGACAGTCATTAACAGTTTCTCTCTTTAAGTGACCTTTGCGCAACCGTACCAACATCGTATCATATTTAAGTGACAATAAACACATAGTTAATTATAATATTAAATATATTCATCTGTTATACCAGATATTATTATACTTTTATGTGGCGTGTCCCTCTACATATGAAAAATTATGACTCTCTACAACTTCCTCTCTCTTGCTTCTCTAAGCAAACTTTGACTTTTCTTCCTGCATTGACATGCATTCACACAAAATTTACTCGTTGTTTTCTTTTGCTTCTCCGACATTCAGTGTACCCCGTGAGTGTTACATTTTCCAAACCCTATTTCCAGAAATTTTTATCCGTGATTATATCCTAAAAATATAACTGTCCCTATAATAAACCATTATTTAGGATGAACCATAACTGCTTCTTGCTCTTTCCTCTCCTTGTTTTGAATCAAGTTTCCCTTCTCCTTGATTCGTTGCCAACAAAGGCTAAAGAGTTTTGTCTTTTTATGTTATTTGGCTGAGATGGGAGAAAAATGGATTTATGGTTTTGTCGCAAAGTAAACACAAACTTTTCTCAGCCTGAATCTGAACTCGGTTCGCAATTTCGCTTTTCCATCCTGTTATCCATCGAGCCACATTCCTCCGAGCCCCGCACCCAACCCCACTTGCACCTCCGAATACTTCACACCCGCCTCTAATGTCGTAAAGTTATCATCTCCATAGCACAACTTATTTTCGACCGTCCTGGATATGATTAGAAGCTACATCCGACAGGAAAACATCTAATCAGGAGGGCTTCGAGGAGCGCAGAATTACCTCTTAATTGATGTTGTTCCGAGATCCACCCTAACCCGGCGTGGTAGCACCTGTTAGGGTTCTAACTATGGGCAAATATTGAACCACCAAACTGGGGTTAAAATATCATGAAAATATAGAAAAACATTTTTAGTAAAAAATACTAACAATACATTTCCATAGTAAAAAATTACCAGCGATAAATATTTTCATAGAAACAAAAATTAGCGGTAATACATTTTTGAAATAAATAAAAGTTAAATAAATTAACAAATCTCCCAAGAAAATTAAATTTCGACACTAAATGACCCATTACGAATCGATAAGCCATTAAACAAAACAAAATATAACTTATATTCGAGAAAAAGTTTTGATAAATAAGATTTTTAAACTTTGATTAATTTAAATCTAATCCATCGCTCTCTCTAGGACGTTGGAGGAGGTTCATTATTCTCCACAATTCCCTATCGTTGTTGCTCTGATGTAATATTTGCCCATTTATCATTGCCTTATTTGCTTCTCTACGCCATCCATTTGTTCAAATTTGTCATGTTCTTCTTTACTTTCATCTGCTTTCCTTAATTTTGATGTGTCCTTTGAATGTTAAATTCTTCAAGATTTCCTCTCTCATTATGTGTCCCCCAAATTCCAGTTGCTCTGTCCCCTTTCTGATTGTTAGCAACAATTTTATTCTAGTTGTTGTCCTCCTTAAACCTTCTTCATTTGTTACATATGATATTTTCGACACCAGAACCATATTTCTGTTGAATCAAGTGTTTGCATCTCTGGTAACGGGATCTTGCATCTCTGGTAACGTGATCTTGCATCTCTGGTAACGTGACCTTGCATCTCTGGTAACGTGATCTTGCATCTCTGGTAACGTGACCTTGCATCTCTGGTAACGTGATCTTGCATCTCTGGTAACGTGATCTTGCATCTCTGGTAACGTGATCTGGCCAGAAAGAAACTTCGAAAATGAATAGCAGTAGAACTCTTTTTTCCTTTTTCGTTTCAGTTCCTTCTTACCTTATTCAGAATTGGAAAACTAGCAATCACTATTCCGTTGTACTTTCGAATGACTTCTTACACTGCAAAGAAGATTAAGCCTCCTAATTGCAGGTGTTCCCAAATCCAATTTGATTCGGGGTGGTAGCACATATTAACGTTATAGCTTTGAGCAAATAATGAGACCCCCGCCCCAACAAAATCAATATGAAAATATAAAAATACATGTTAATAGTAAAAATACCAGCAATATATCTCTCTCTATAAAAGGCAGGATGTGTGTGTGTGTGTGTGTGTGTGTGTGTGTGTGTGTGTGTGTGTGTGTGTGTGTGTGTGTGTGTGTCTAACGAATGCAATTTTCGACGGATTTGCACCAAAATTTAAATGCACATGCTCCAAGTTAGCGGAAAGGCCAAGACTGACTTTGCATTTCCCAACTCCCATTGATAGTGAAAATAATCGATTTTTTTCATGCTTCTACGACAGTTTTCATGTAGTTTGCGGCCATTTTCTACTGGCCAGAGTGAGAGCCAATAGCTGGCTGCCACGAATAGGCAGGAAGATTCTGTTGGCCAGCGTGAGGGCCAACAGCTGACTGACACGAATGTTAACTAGAATGCTAGCATGCAAAAAAATTGATAGCTGCATTCGTCAAAAGTGGGAAAAATTTAAATCTGCATGGCACTTTACTCCAATTGGCTCATTCGCTTGCTTAAACTCAACGTTGATTCTGATTCCGCAGAACTGGGTTGGGCGTGAAAAAGTATTTGTTGTTAGCATTCTTTTTTCATTCGGATTTTCCAGTTACGAATCCTTTTTTAAAGCTGATCGTTTTTTGTTCATTTTGTTTAGTTCTTTTTTCGTAACAGATTTAATGTTTAGTATAGAGCTTAGAAAAAATTCGCAGTGTGAGATAGGCAAGAAGTAAGGCATGTAACAACATCAGCACGGCAAAGGGCACTCCTTTAAAGGCAAGGAAGTGCAAAAATATTTTAAGTCAAGTGATAGCGATTGCTGTATGAGTCGTACGATATTTGAATCAAGCAACGCCGGGCCATGCTGCTATTTTTTTATATGAATAGACCGACAATACATAATCAGCAATACATTTTATTTGTAGTGGAAGCCATAAAATTGCGTTCAAAATATTTAGATTTTAGCAGAAAATAATCGATAGAAGTGTTGATATATCGCTAACCAAAACCAAAGAAACAGTTGGTTGAATTCCTCATTTATTTGATACTGAAGTCCCTTTATGTGTAATTCACAGGTTGGCTAATGAACATGCACCGTCTTCATACAAGTGATATTTACTCCTGTTTGATGACATTGACTCATAATTTCTTTCAGTCTTCCTTCCAAGTCTGCCCTCAAACATTGTTATGTGCACATTTTATATTCAGGTTAAAGCCAATGATTGGTCTACTTGTTCTCTTTGAATCATTTTGCGATACAGGCTGAATAAACCCGGTGAGAAAAAAATATCCTTGGTATATCTTTCTATTATAGTGCATCCAGTTATTTCTCTATTCGCGTACAAATACACGTTCAACAAATTTGAGTGAATGTATTATACGTTCGCATATTACCTCAGTAATGTTTCTGTTTTTTTTTTAATCTCAAAATCAGCTACAAATTTGTTTTAAAAATCACAATTTCAATGCAGCATCCCTGAAAATATTTCAAAAACACGAAATAGCCCCACAAAAAAATAGGACTTTAATTTAGCTTTCGTCTAGTGATTTAGAAGATTGTCTTTTATTTTTAATTAATTTTAGTAGTAAATAAATTATCTGTATATATATATATATATAAATATATATATATATGTGTGTGTGTGTGTGTGTGTGTGTGTGTGCATGTGTGCGAACGCGCGTACGTGTGAGTGTAATTAAGCAGATACATGCGAAAAACGAGCTAGCTAGCTAGATAAATAGATAGATAGACAGATATGAGCAGACGTATAAGAAGAGACTGGGGTAGGTAGATAGATATTAGGTTGGTGCAAAAATAATTTCGTTTTCTAACATATGTTACTATGTGAGAAAACGAAATTATTTTTGCACCAACCTAAATAGGAAGGAGCAATTTCAGTAAGTGGCGTTTGAACACGTGTTTTCGCTTCAGTTCAACTATTACGGTTTTTTTTTGCGTTTATTTTCTTTTTTTTTCCGCGCGAATTAGTCTTCCTCAATTTTTTTTTCCAGTTTATTTTTCCGTGTATGAGGCATATAATTTGAAGTTGGGCACCCGAGGATCGCTTCATTGCAGGAAACCTTTAGTCTTAGAAAAGTGGTCTCTCTTGGGTTATATTCCTATTCAAATATTTATATATTTTTAGGTTTCCTCGCTTATGCTGTGGAACACTTAAAGTTAAGCTACATTTCTTGAAACATCTTTATTACATTTTTTTTTACTTTCGCCGTTGTTCGGACGATTTATTTTGTTTTATTTGCTTCAGAAATTTCACTAAGTTAAAATTATATAATATATAAATTAATATATGCATAATTAATGTATTAATTAAACAATACAACAATATATATATATATATATATATATATATATATATATATATATATATATATATATATATATATATATATACTGCGTGCCAAATTATTATCTAAATAACTTTTTTCTAATATTTCAAAAACTGTCCAATCAATTCACACAAAGTTTTCACACAATGTTGGCAACACTGACTTGCGTAATCAGTGGAATTTTCGTACTGATCTGCGCAATGTAAACAAACTGGCGCCATATTTGTTATCAGCACTGTGATTTCAGTGTGCCAAATTATAAGAAAAGTGTAAGAATTTAGTGAAAAGATGGGCCATAAAAGCAGTTTAAGTGATGCTGAAAAGAAAACTATCACCTTAGAACACTCAAAAGGTAAATCTACCCTAGAAATTTCTAAAATGATAGGGAGGTGTCATCAAACAGTGAAAAAGTTCACCACCGACCCTACACAAGTACGCAAAAGAGCAGATAAAGGTAAGCCGAGTGTTATTTCACGTCGTCTCATGAATTACACGAGACTACGAAGAACCCTGGACTTACCAGTCAAGAGCTTTTCAGTCGCATGGGGATCCTACTGTGTCTAAAAGTACTCGGTGTCGGTATCTGAGGAAAATAGCAACAACAGTCAAACCTGTGTCGAAGCCTCTGTTGACGAGAAATCACATTCAAAATCGCTTGAAATGGACCGTGGACAATATGAAGATTGACTTCTCTAAAGTTTTGTTTACAGTTTTGATGGGTCAGATAGATGGTGCAAAGGCTGGGTAATGAATGGACAGAATCGCCATCAGCGTTTGAGACACCAACAAGGCGGTGGAGGCATAATGATCTGGGGTGGTATTATTGGAAAAACATTAGTGGGCCCATGGAGAGTACCAGATGGCGTCAAAATGACTTCTGATGCATACATAGCGTTTATGAAAGAGCATCTTGAACCGTGGATGAAAAGGCAAAGACTTGCCTTCAGAAGGGCAATTTTTTTTATGCAAGATAATGCTCCCTCACATGCTGCTCACAAGACTACTGAATATTTGAAACAGTTAGGCTTCGATGGACCTCGAAAAATGAAGTGGCCAGCAAATTCTCCGTATTTGAACCCAATCGAAAACCTTTGGAGCATCATGAAGCGAAGACTGTACGCCAACGGGCGTCAATTCAGGAGCAACGCTGAGTTGTCGGAAGAAATTCTTGACATGTCTCGCGTCATTACAGCAGATGACATCCTACAATTAACAAATTCTATGGATCGTCGACTTCTTCAAGTAATTTCAAAACAGGGAAAGCACATTCCCTATTAATTTGTTTAAAACTGTGCCTTTGTTTGTATCTGTTATTATTTGTTTGATTATCTTATTTATTAGCTTCTTTTGATCATAAACATTCACGTGCAACATTAATAAACGTTTTGTTTGCTCAATTCTCCCAGAACTGAGCAAACAAAACGTTAATTAATTTTACTAAACCTTTCTAATAATTTGGCACGCTCAAATCACCGTGCTGATAACAAATATGGCGTCAGTTTGTTTACATTGCGCAGATGAATAAGACAATCAGTGATTGTGCAGGTCAGTGTTGCCAACATTGTGCCAAAATTTTGTGTGAATTGATTGGACGGTTTTTGAAATATTAGAAAAAGTTATCTCAATAATAATTTGGCACGCAGTGTAGTTGCTTAACATTGTTGTCATATAGAAAGTTTATATATCATAATCTCCCATATATATATATATATATATATATATATATATATATATATATATATATATATATATATATATATGAGATGGATAAATTGTATTAAAGCATAAATAACCTAAACGAGAATAAGTAAGTAAAATGTTAATTTAGACGTATCTGGTTGGCTCGTCAATCACAAAACTATTTGCCCGACTCCACGGGCTTTTATGAATATCTTTTTATCGTCTACAGTCGATTGGAAATAAAAATATTTTGGGGCGCGTCACGATCCTCAGATTAAACTTGCCGGCTACCCGACCCCATGATGATTTAGAGCGAGATGGGTCAAAAGACCATACACTCATTTTTGCTGATTCCAGGAAATGACATCCATCGCCTACTCCTAAATCTCTCTCTCTTTTTTACACTGACTAACTCTCCCAAGCTATTACACCCCCACACACACCCTCTCTGTCTCTCTCTCTCCCTCCACCTTTCTGTCACTCTTTCCCTATGGCTTGCGTCAAATTTTAATAGCATCTATCTGTCTATCTTTTGATTTTTAATCTTCCTATTTTATATTATCTATCACTCGAAAGCTTGGACTATATTTCTTTCGAAATCATCATTAACATTTGCCCTAAAGAACATTTGGTGTTTACACACACACACACACACACTATATATATATATATATATATATATATATATATATATATATATATATATATATATATGTGTGTGTGTGTGTGTGTGTGTATTTAGGCAGAAATCCTTCTTTCATGCAGTTAAATAAACGGTTACCTTTGTGTTAAAAGATGCATTTTAGCGATATTCTAAACTTGAAGTAAATCATATTTGTTTCAAATCAGATTAATTCTACTTTAAATCGGCTAATATTCCTCAAATGAAGTTTCAGAAAAATATATTTATTTTTGTGAAAATGTTTTAATACAGAGAATTACATTGCGATTAAAGACGACTAAAAGATCATTAAACAGCAAACAAAAAAAAACTCCTTCCAGTCAATCTTAATTAGTTTTTGAAATGTAACAAAGTATTTTTCTTATTGGAAATATTAAATTCACTCTATTAGCTTGAAATTAAGACTAAAATAAAAGCTTTAAGAAAGATATTTCATTTTTAAAAATCATTTTAAACCTTAGGTATCGTGTTTTCTGTGGTAGTACGATAGGTAAATTGTCGGCATTTTATATTTTTAATTTCGTGCATGCCCGTTTGTTTTTTGTCAACTGCACAGTATAGTAGGGTCATTTGAGAAGAAATTTAGAAACGTCCTGCTGTACTGCTTGGCATTTACATTTAAGCTCCAATACTCGGACATTTCAGAGTGTTTGGGTTTCAATCTAAGGACAGTGTAGAGAATTCGGAAAGAGCTGGATAATATATCCAGTCATGATCATGGTGTTTGGTCTGATCATAATGATGGCGAAGTTATGCCGCTCTTCATCTACCCAAAGGGCCTCAGATTCATCACGGGGCCTACATTAAGTGCCTTGATGATGTAGAAGGTGTCTGATGGAAGACCCTATGTAGGAAAATAGCTCTATACCATGCTGCACAAGCAGAAGAATTCATAAACAAGGTGACCGTCCAGAGGTGCAGAAGATTCCAAAGACGTCTGGAGGCCGTCGTTGATGCCAATGGCGATTTTATTGGATAAATTTGCTCTTTCCTATTTCAAGATATTTTTGTGTAATTTTGGTAAATATATCTGTTAAAATGAGATTGTGTAATTTGCGTAATTTAGACACAATTTAACCATCGCAACACACACACATACATACATACATATATATATATATATATATATATATATATATATATATATATATATATATATATATAGAGAGAGAGAGAGAGAGAGAGAGAGATCGTATAACGACAAAATTATCCATCCCATAAAATGTTCAATATCTAAAAAAAAATTAATTGAGTTTCTTTTTTCCAAGTTTTCAGATAAGACATTTAGCAATCTTGACATCATTTTTCGTAAGAAACATTGAAAAACCCTTCCAGTTATTCAGCTTGAAAGAGAACAGGTTAAAATTGTTTTGTGTCAGCCCCACTCTCTTTCAACAAAGCAATGGTGAGACGTAAGAATCATTAAGGCCTTCAGTAATGGTACGAACATTAATACTCTGGCTTCCATCTTCAAAGACCATTCAAGAACTACCAAGAGAGAGAACGGCGAATAATTAAGGAAAAAAAAGAGGGAACAGTAGGGAGGAAAACTGGATCAGAACGTCACAACAAGAAGAAGGATAATCATTTCAAGTTGGAGCTAAAGAGATCAATTAAAAAAGATCCAACTCGATTCGTAAGATGTTTGGCACGTGAGAGAGGAGTTTCAGTTATGACAGTCTAAAGAGCAGTGAAAAAATACTTGAAAATTAAATCGTGTGTGTGTTTGTATATATATGTGTGTGTGTCTGTGAATATATATATATATATACACAGACACACACACATTTTCCAATATTGCTCTAAAGAGAATTCCATGACATGTTGTTCTTGCTTTGTTCCGGTAAAACATCAATATAGGACCAAACTTAGAAAAACTCTGAGTCTTATAATAGAGTTTAATATATTATAATCGCATTGTGTGTGTGTGTGTGTGTTTGTGTGTGTGTGTGTGTGTGTGTGTGTGTGTCCCTCGCGTACTTTCAGTACTGAAAGTGGTACCGTTATGTCGAGTCCAAACTCGGGCTGGGATATTACCAATCAATCTGTTCACCAGTAGCTTTCTTAGTCAACCAATCTAGAGTAAATACAATTCTTAATTCAAAATCTGCAACGACACTGGAGCCAGATAGCTGTGGCGAAGTTTACAATCTGAAACAGAAAAAAATGTTGTGACCAACGGAATCGAATTAGCACACGGAAGATTCCGGGGTCAATATAAATTTAAATCCAAAAATTATTAAGCAAAAATATTGTGCACATATTTGCATATATATATATATATATATATATATATATATATATATGTGTGTGTGTGTGTGTGTGTGTGTGTGTATTTAGGCAGGAATTTTACAGTAATACATACTTCATTGATAAGACTTATACAGTACATATACAGATTGTATATATATATATATATATAGACCATAGGACATATATATATATATATATATATATATATATATATATATATATATATATATATATATATATATTATATATATTTATTAAAAATTATATATATATATATATATATATATATATATATATATATATACATATATATATATATATATATATATATATATATATATATATATATATGTATATATTAATATTATATATATATATATACTATACTTACCATCATGAGGAGTCAGTTGAAATTTCTAGGGCGCATAATGATGAAATGAGCTTGGAAATAGTTTCTAATTATTTACTTGGTATGAATTCAGTAGCAAATAGATAAAAAACGTAAGTTTAATGTTACTTTGTATGTAACACAAACGTATGTGTAAATTTTATTCCTGAATTGCGGCTCTTGATCGACTGAACTTTGTCGTATGTGGCTTTTAGATTAAGCAAGTTTGGCCATCCTCTTTCTGTATAGTTTCTCCCTCCCACTCTTCTAGCAATAGATTCAGTTGGATTATGCCCCACGTTTTGTTAGTTACGTATTAGGTCATGCAGTAAGTCGGTCAAAATAAAAATCTAAATGAATGGATTGCTGCCAAGATGCCATCACTAAGCAAAACTATCGAACAAAATGAAAAGGCTGAATAAAAAAAAAAAACAGAAGAATTTGAAAAGGATAGTAAAAGGAGTTAACGCTTTAGAATCCAAAGATCAATCTTAAACGTCATACCCTTACTAATCCGGAATCCTGATTGACTAACTGCTGTCCAATCAGGATCCCTTCTTAGAGCCACGTGGTATATTCGAGCCTGAAATCTACTTTTGAAACTGACAGCCGTAGTGACTACACATTTGTTGGAGCCGTCCATTCTGACGTTGATGTGATATAGAAGTCGCAAAACCAAGTAGATTTTTGGATACTCTTCTAACATTTAGATCTGCAAATAAAAATTATATTAGCAAGCCTTCTTTTTACCTATTGTGCATACCTTTCTGTAGATTAAATCCGTCAAATTTAATACAATCGTTATATTGCGTCTCTTCTTCCAGTGTGTCCGTCTTTGTCTTTGACTGTGGAACTGCTGGAAAATCTTTACAGAACATCTTCTACCGGATAATGAAAAATGGATAACAGTGATATATAGTCTTAAAATCAAATTGGTCTGCATTCTAATTCAGAGGTTCGCAAACGGTACGAAACGCCTCATAGGTGCAACGGAAGAGGATAGCAAATAAGGTGGAATAATTGAAAGGCAATCAAAGATTTAGAAACAGTATAAAAAATTCATATGCCAAAAATTAAATATGATTTCAAAATTTAAAATATCATTATAGATTACTTGTAATTAGATACATGAGTCCCAGTATAAACAGTTATGAATAATTACTGACTGATTTTATCGTTGATATATTTTTGCATTTTATTAAGTATTAAGAATATAAAAACTAAGATCCACAAATTGGAGGAGAGAGTTATCAATAATAATGTCCTATCTTCGAATTCGCGGTTATCTCCCTTTAATCCGCTCTCTTTTTTTTTCTTTTTTTTTAATGTACTTTTTATAACATAAAATTTGGTGAATTGCGAGCAAATTTTCATCGTGAAAATGCGGCCCAGAGAAAAGAAGTTTGGGAACTACAGTTAAGATTCGCGGCGTACGTTCGATAATCAGTTAGTATAATAAAGAATCCAAGATATACGTAAGATACGTAAGATATCTGTAAGATTCGGCTTTGGTAGACAAATGGTTTAGGGTTACATCAAAAGCTCTGGCACATGAAATATGATAAATAGCAATAATGAACAGCAATGGCCAGATTGCAAGAACAGAATGAGAAATATTCCCGCGGGGAAGAGCAGTTTATAATACATCGTGCCTGTTAATCAAATTTTTCTCTGATGAAGATATTGCATTATTAAAAGAATGGTTTTCTCTGGCCTTATTATAATCAAATCTCGAAGGAAAGCTTTGAAAAGCAATGTGTATTGCTTTTGAATACACTAGTTTCAGTTTATTATGCATTCAAATCTGTATCTTCCATCGTACTGTGTCAATTTGAATAAGATCACTTGCACTAGTTTTAAATGACCTTGGATACGATTAATGAAAGTACATTTTCGAGCTGATGTAGTATCTTAGTAGAAATTAACAAAATAATTTTTGTAACATTTTTATTTTTTGTTATAATAATAGCAACCCAATCGGAAAAGCGTAACCATCTTAGTTACGAATTATTAGATTGCCTTTTTTGGTTATTTAACTTTTGTTTCCTAACAAAAGAATATACATAGCACCTACTTCTCTTCTTCTTCTTCTTCTTCTTCTTCTTCTTCTTCTTCTTCTTCTTCTTCTTCTTCGTCTCCGCCATTGAAACCAAATTCGTTAAAGAGATGTAAAGATTGAAATAAATGAAAACGTCACAAAAATGAAGTGCTTCGCTTCACGCTAACAAAGCATCTTTCACTGACCAATCAGTGAAATCAGACCAGAATCAGAGCAGAAGTCATTAGCTATCTTTGTTGTCATTGGTCGGCTTAAGGCAAGTGTAACGAACCAATGAGAAGTTCTATTGTCCATCATTTCTTAATGTCTACTCCAGTGTCAATTAGTACGTTCTTATCGTGTGTAGTGGAGGATTCGAAAGACCAAAGAGTTTATAGGCACACTAAAATCTCAATTAGTGCATTATATCTCTGACAAAGCAGTGTCTTATTTTGTGGCGATGGGGGTAAACGTTCTATTCCTTACCTACCCTCATCTCTTTTTGTTTATTTGCTGTATATTCGAAGCAAAGAGAGCCATTTTCCATGAATCCAATCCCACCCCTGTTCAGCCACCATGCATCCTATATTTACGTCAGATATTCTCGATAACGACAATTTTCTTATCGCTAAAGGTCACGTCTTTAAAAGCAAGATCAGGAGAACCACTGTAGACATCGGCATTCCATTTGATGTCTAACTTCTCGTCGTCTCCACGATGATGATTTTGGCAAAAACTGAAAGGAGGAAATGAAGATTGCAAGAAAGAATCTCATTCGTGCATTTTGGACATCACTTTGATGACGGTGATGTTGTTGTTGTTGTTGCAGCTGCTGTTTTTGTTGCTTTTATTGTTAGTGATAGGGAGGGAATAATTTTTCTCAATATTATTCTATTTTCTTTCTGAAGATTTTCACTTTGGTTTTTACTGCTTTGACTTGTCTGTTTCCCTCCTTTTTTTTTAATGAACATTCTTTTTCTTTCTCTTATTTATCGCTAATCTTTCTTTTTTCTTTTTCCTGAATGATTACTTTTTCATTCTTTTATCTTTAAATCTTTCTTCTTCTTCCAATAATTCTCTTCTTCTTCTTTCACTTTCTTCTTCTTCTTTTTCTTCTTCTTCTTCTTTCACTTCCTTCTTCTTCTTCTTCTTCTTCTTCTTCTTCTTCTTCTTCTTCTTCTTCTTCTTCTTCCGTCTCGTCCACCTCCTCTCCTTCTTCTTGTTTATCTGCCTATTTTTTACACATGTAATTCTTCCTTTATTTCCTTTCTTCATAATTTCCCTAAAATAGAGAATTTAAAAAATGTATAAGAATTGAGAAAAACACAAAAACTTCACTGGCAATGATCTGTGTGACTGACCATCGATCCACGATAGGCGACCACAATAAACAATGCCATAATTTATTATTCAATAAATCAGTACTGACCAATCGATCACCTGAAAACTTTCAGGTGATACTTATAAGGAACGGTATATCATTTGTGTTTCTAGATTTATTAACTTGTTTTAGGAGTAGTGGGTTTTATTATGCAAGCAAAGTTAAACATAAATGCTTCTCGAAGAATAAATACAAAAGATATATCGTTTGAATGGCTTTCAACAGCAGTAATAAAAGCACAATGGATAGTAAATCAAACTAGAAGAGAAAATAACGTTAACTTTCTAGAGTACCGAAACAAAAAGGCTTTGGAAGTAAAATTCCATCAGTAATCGAAAGAGCGATAACAGTTAAATTGAGAAGTTTAATTTCCTGAAAATCTGTATAATAAAAGGATTTTTTAAATTTCAGGCAACAGCTAATCCTTCGGTTAATGAAAGTCGAATATTTCCTGTATGGAAACAGCACATTTTACACTTACCATTACTATTATTTAGATATGTTTCCTCCAATCACGGAAGCATTTATTAGGTTGGCGAATAAGTTCGTATTTTAGAAAAAAAAAGGAGAAACAAATAACATTCAAAAATATACTTAATTGAACATATTATCCTTTTGTTCCCCGATATTCTGCCATCTTCCAAGCAAATACAGAATTCCATCCTTCCAGAATTATCCATCTGTTGACTGAAGGTGTATTGGCAGTCTTCAAAAGAATTTAACGTTTTTACCATTAATCAGTCATTAAGTTATGTGCCATGCGTGATACACGTTTAGGCGATCACGTATCTTTCGATGCAGATTTTTACCCTTAGTAGGCTGCCATTTCTTTCAGCAGTAGACCAGTAGCCATCAAAGGCTATAGAACACGGTCTGTCCTGGTATTTACCCATAGCTGGGATGAGTAGAAGAGGATTCATACCTTTCCCAAGGGTATTAGCACAAACTCGGCTCTCCGATTCCTCAATCCGAGCCGCTATACATTATTCCACTGTGCCTCCCAATTTACCATTAATAGAATCCAATAATGACCAGAATAAACGACTAACCCCTAATTGAATTTTCGGTTCATCTTGCGTGTTTTCATATTATCGTCGTTTACATCATGTTTCAAATTCACATTCTCAATTTCTTGATTTGATAATGTATAAAATCCGTCAATAAAAAT
Organism: Acanthosepion lycidas; assembly: GCA_963932145.1. Taxonomy (NCBI): domain Eukaryota; kingdom Metazoa; phylum Mollusca; class Cephalopoda; order Sepiida; family Sepiidae; genus Acanthosepion; species Acanthosepion lycidas. Next base: position 37,689,401 of record OZ010587.1, read on the forward strand.
AATAATAAGACATAATATACGAATCTATGGCGAAATAATTACATATGAACTGCGAATTGTAATTAAAATTAACATGAATGAGGTGCCTAAATCAACCTCTTCATATTTTTAACGTCATTTTTTCAAATTTATTCCTTAATGCGCTGGTCGAAATCAAAACTTACAGTAACATTAAAGTATATTACATAACTCGTTAAAATATTTGCATGTAATAACAAATATTATTTGACCTTATGTAGACTAAAGTATGGTTTGAAAATACTTCTTTCTCAAATGGTCAACCATCAGTTGTTTTTTTTTTTTTGTAGAGCTACTTGAACGTGTCGAGAATCTTTTGTCACCATCCCCACCGTCTCTGTCTGTCTGTCTGTCTATCTATCTATCTAGCTAGCTAGCTAGCTATCCACGCACAGACTCATACATACATATATACGTACATATAGTTGTGAACTATACAACTTTCTATATAGAACTAGTAGTTGGTAATTGAATGACAAAATTTTATCCCACTTAAAACAAGATAGGAACACTAAACAAAATTGAAAACTCAATGCTATTTAGACCAAAATTTTCAATTTATATTTGATGTTCCTGTATTTTTATAGTTTCCTCTATATAGAATTGTAACCGACGCTTTAAATGTTTCATCCTCTTCCCCTACATATATCTGATTAAAAAAAAAAAAACAGGTTGAAGAAGTCCTTTCGAACTTCATGAAAACAAAGTTTTTATTGTTAGGTTTATGTTGTTATTATTAGGTTGGTGCAAAAATAATGACGTAATAATGTCGTTTTTTGACCTTAAAAAATACGTCAAAAAACGACATTATTACGTCATTATTTTTGCACCAACCTAATAAGAGGAAAGACCAAATTATCTTATTAATTTGTTAAATTTTTTAATCCTTTCTACCAGATCTGAAATTTTGCTTAAAAATTTTGTCTTTGTTTCCGGTGGGCCAAAAATTACTATAGGAATGTTAGCGTCTTTTTTGTGGTAAATCGTCGGATTTTAATGAAATTTTCAGGACCTATTGACAAATGATTGAAATTATTTTTTAGAATAACTTGGTAAAAATATTTTTTCACATCTGTTACCCCCACTTACTCAATTTTATGAAATTTTGAGAAAATAAAATTTCAGCCTTTTCATATTTATAGTAGTTAAAAGCAGAACTAATTGGATAATTTAAATCATCAATTTGTTTTTGTCAAACAGAAACACCATTTAAGGAAAATCTGCTCTGAATTGTAAAATAAAAATGCAATAAAACTATGACATTATTTAATTAGAAAAACTTTTAATAGTTTTTATAAATAAGATATATTAAGGAAACTATTTTCTTAAAAAATACATTTTTCCAATGAATAATGAATTTTTGCAAGAATTGTTTTCACTTTTTAAAAAAATTTAATTAAAAAAATTCATTAAGTTTCAAATCTTTTAAAATTCTGTATTAATTTCGGCCTTTTAGATTATATCACTATTAAGCGAAAACTATATTTACTAATCATAAATGCTAAAAGGCGCTCACGTCATTTTCTCAAATTAGGTTTGAACAAAAATCAATCTGTCATCACCTCGTCAAAGACGTAAACATGGCTACTGTCGGTGAAAATCTCTGCGGTATTTTATAATTAAAGTAAATAATATTTGTTTCAAATTAGATTAATTATACTTTAAATCAGCTAATATTCTTCAAATAAAGTTTCAGAAAAGAATTTTATTTTTGGAAGCCGCAAATCAGCTATTTGAAAAAAATTTAAAAAAGATCAATTTAAACAACTGGGAATCTGATCTATCTAGGAAGGCCATTAGAATAATCCAGAACACATACTAGGAGCAAACCGCCTGAATATGGCTAGAAAATAAATCGAGCCTCCATACAAAAATAAAAAGAGCCGTGAGACATCTTCTCCCCAGATTTATTTAACCTTTAGAACGATGCTATCGTAAGGAAAACGGAAATCCTACCAGAATTTATTATCGTGTGATTTGAATAATATAAAATATGCAGATGACTCTGTGTGATGGCCGACTCGAAAATACAGGACCTCCTAGACACGATGGTAGAAGAAATCTAGAAAAAAAAAGGTGGGGGGCTGCAAGAAGACAGAAAATATGAAAGTTACTCAGTGGAAATATAAAATCATCAAGCAGGTGCAGAAGTTCAAATATCTGGGAAACGTTTTAACAGAGGATGGAAAGTGCGATACTGAGATCCGGACATGCATTCGACTAGCGAAAAAGGCCTTTCAAAAGCTAAGCAACGTGCTGAGAATCGAAAAAAAACTTCGGTAGAAACAAAATCAAGAGTGCTGGATTGTTATGGGATATCCGTCCTCTTATTTGACAGTGAATGTTAAATAATTTCCATAAGGATAAAGAAAAAACTAGAGGTAACACAATTTCTACAGAAATATACTGAAAAATCCATAGACGGAGCGAATAAGCAACAAAGATGTCCCAAAGAAAATGGAACAGAAAGAAAACATATAAACATAATCAGGAAAAGATAGCTGAAATTACTTAGACACAATGAGGAAAGAAGGCTTGGAAAGCTTAACCTTCACACGGCAGGGAAACACTTACCTGACGAGCTTGTGTGAATGAATGGCGAAACGGGGGTGAGAATGGGCAAAGGGAGAAAAATTGCTAAGAGCTAAATAAGATAGAAAGTTGTAGAGAGACATGTTCGTCTATGTCCTGAAGGGACGTGGCACATAGAAGAGGAAGATATACTGCATTTGTTTCATGATGTTAGAATAGGCTAACCTAGCTTCCTCTCTCTTATTCGGATTTCCCAGGGACTGAAGTGAAGAATAGACACAGCTAACGAAAAGAAATTATGAAAATATATATTAAACATTTAACTTTGCAGTTGAAGCCGTTATGAATTTAAATCTTCAAAGAGTGAACATAGAACAAAAGAAATACAAGAATAATTTTTATATTTTCTAATTCAATGGAAAAAAAAAGTTGAGTAAATTTAACTGGAACTGTTGCCTATAATGTTTCTAACTATGTCAGTGTTTGATTTGACAGCTGTATTTATACAAATCTTGCTATTTCTAAAAAAGTGCCCGATATAAAATAGAGGGTTCACAAGATGTTCAAAGATTTTTTAGAACAAGTGATAATATTATGATTAACGATTCTTGACTCATAATTTACACAAGAGAAAGTTAATGCAAGTATATATTTTCATATTTTACAGACCTTTACACCAGATTTGTCCATATGGAAAAATATAGTTCGGAAAGTTTTTCTAATGCTCTCGCCGTCGTCGTCGTCGTCGTCGTTTGCGGCGGCGGTGGCGGCTTTATCTCTCGTATCAAAGAATTTAATTTCTTCTTTGCTGATTGCTTCATTTATGGTGATGGCATTGATGACGTAGTATAACAATTCTTCCATTGAAGAGTCGATGGCATTAACTGCATTGTAATGTTGGTCGAGAACGAGGTTGATTTTGTCGTGACATTGCATCTTGTTTGATTTATTCTTTTTCTCTTCTGGTGGCTTTCTAAGAGTTTGGTTCTGATGGTGATGGAGCACCGCCAGCTGGAAGAATTTCAGTCTTGTGTTTGAAATGATTTAGGCTCAAATCCAGTAGCTTTCAGCGTTGCTTTGAGTTGGATCTTGTACCTTCGAAGAGGGGCAAACTCGTGGCCTTATCACTGAAGTGAGCTTGCTGATTAAGAATTGGCGTTGAATGCTGGACTCTTCCATTCTTGCTACATGTCCTGACCATTCTAGGACTTTGTTCTTAGTTACATACCATTCCCGCTAATACTCTGAATATTATATAGTTCGATAACGTTAACTCTTCTGGGCGTTTTCGTGAGCTGCGAGTTAGGTTTTTTTCTACCATCCGTTTTAAATCATCGTAATCGACAATGTTTAAATCAGTTTTCGGCAAATATAGTTCCATTTCCTTCCATACCCTAAATTCTGCGATTTGTATATCGGCGGTGTCGCGATACCGAAATCTGAAGGCGCATTGGAATAGCAAAAGTCAAGCAAAGTATTAAATTATATTGTCAACGATCAAATAAGACGTTCAATTAGAACTTTTAATATAAAGCAAATAGAATATAACACTTCTTCAAATAATCTTAAACATATTAATCTTTTATATCGCAATTTATTACATTCTAATTATAAACAGGACGAAAATATATCCACCACAGATACTAGTAAAAAAAATATAATTAATCATATAATATACTACATCAATATATCCAATTCAATAATTTGTAATTAACGTGTTTCAGAAAACTATTATATATAAATTTAAATGTCCATCGGGAGATTGTATCTCCAACAGAAAAAAATAATATATGGTGGTCACACCACAACTACGTTGTCTAGAAGGTTGAGTTTTCATTTAAATCATACATCTAACATATCTCAACGTTTTCAACAGCATGTCTGTCCAGATTCGCAAATTATTTTCAAAAATACATCTATCATTTTTCATGAAAATAATAAATATAAACTAAAAATTCTTGAAGCAATCTATGATAAAATAAAATTAATGTAATTCTTATATAAAAACAGCAATTTTGCCTTAGCAAGAACAAGAGGCTGAAGATGTGGCTTTTCACATTGCTTGTAAAACACGTAATTCTCAGCTGAACACAGTATTTCTGTCTTAGCTAAAACAAGAACCTGAAAATGGGGGTTTTCATATTTTTTTTAAATTTCTCAGAAGAACAAAAAATGTAATTGCCAAAGGAAATCTTTTTCTACTTTATCATATATATATATATATATATATATATATATATATATATATATATATATATATATATATATATTCATTTTGGCAATATTTAATTGAAAAAATGTTATTATTGCAACAGCAAATGAAACAAGATTGCTATCTTAATACATAAATTTTATATTATGTGAAAACTCCAAATATATAAATATTCAATCCAAACATTTATATCATATCATATCACAAATAATTTCAGTTTAAAACGTTCAGAAATAAAAGAAGGTCTTAGTTGACGACATACGTTTTTTTGCAAGAATGTGTCTATAACATTTTGAATTTGAAATGCGTAAACAACACGAGAATGTGAATGAAAATCAGGCAACTCTAATTTTGTGTTATTTATAAGAGATGCTTGAATTTGAAGTTGGTGAAGCTTGTCATGGAGTTGGGAAGGGTCTATAGCTCTGATCCACATACAAATTAACCTGGTTGCTAAAGTTAACCATCTTGAATTACTTAATGATCCAATTTTCCAGGCAGCAAATGTAGAGTTAACTTTACCTTTGAAAATCCCTTGAATATATTCCAAAAGGAGCCTTTGACCTTTACTTACCCCCCCCCCTTTTCACCAGGTGCCATATTATCAAAAAGGCCAATTGTACTTATGGCAAATCATGATAGTCTCTTTCACAATTTGTCAAGTGGGCCTGTAAAAGCACCCATGCTTCTTGCTGTACCATCTACATATTTAAAAACAGCTATGAATGGTAGTTCATTCTAATGTAATGAACAACCAAGTGTATGGAATTTTCAATGGAACTTCTTCTATAGAACAGTTTCAAGGCCTGCCTTACATCCAGTATTTGTATTTTTGTCGTCCAGAAGAACAGACTTAAGGCTGACTATGCTATCAAATTCTTCCAAAATACAAAAAGCTTCTTCTGCTAGAACAACACCAGGAGCATCTGTAGTCGGAACTGCTCTATGAGTCAGGTATTTTCCAGCCTCAGGTCCTGTCTTTTGAGTAAATGATAAATGGCATTATCGGCCCCTTTCTTTTTTTAGTTTAATGTCACCATTTTCCCCTATAACTTCTTTTACTTTTTATGCAAAAAAATTTCTTTATTAATCTTGCCATCAAGTCCTCCGAAATAGAAAAGTTTTTTTTTTAATATCGTCACTGTATCTTTCATTACTTTTATTTTAGCCTTTTCTCTATCTATTTTGACTTAATGCTTATAAAATCAAAACGTAGCTTTAGTGAGTAAATCCAAGAGAAAGGCTTTAACAAGAGATGCTCCGAGATTACAGAGAACATTTTAATTAAAACGTTTGAAAAAATATTACTCTAGGGAATAATATTAAATTAAACCACACTATCAATTTCTATTTCATTTAAAAAAAAATTGCAATTAATATCTTTTTTACCTTGCATTTCTTAAAAGCTTTCTATGTAAATAAAAACAAAACGCAGATATAACGGTGTAAAGGCAAATAATAACCCACAAAATTTAAATCCGTTTCGTTAAAAATAATTTTTTTGTCATCTAGTTTTTCTCCGAAATAAAAATATTGTTTATAATAATTTAGGATATGTCTATGTTTTATGAATGCTTTTTTTTGCTGAATTCATTACGCTACGTACTACAATAAATAATTTATTTTAAAGTAAAATTTATGAAGCATGTTATTTCTCATGACATAATTATATGTGTACTAATTTAAATATTTATCTTTTCCAGTATTTTAATGAAATATTAAAACTCGTTTTTAAATTGATTTATATTCGCTTTATTTCTTACCGTGGAATAATACGGCGTGGAAATTAATTTCAGTTAACACCGCAATATATCCGAGATAAATAATTTGATTGTAATAAAATTTCCTCAAAATGAAATCGAAAATTTAATGTAAAAATGCGTGTGTGTGTGACTTTGATATCATGCTATCTAGACCTGTCCAATAGTCTGGTATAAAATTTGACATATCCTAATATATATATATATATATATATATATATATATATATATATATATATATATATATATATATATATATATGTATGTATATATGTGTGTGAAATAAACTGCTTCCAATTTCAAATTTAAATCAATAACTCAACATAATTAAACAGTATTTGGAACTAGTATGGAGTAGGTCTTCCATTTGCTAGTTTCAGTGCCTGTATTCGATTTTTCATACATTTGATCAAGTTCTCAACAATCGTCTGATCCATATTTTTCCAACCCTTCAGCAATGTTTCTTTATAGGTTGCCACTGACGTGGTTTTGGTGACACGCTCTCTTTCAAGATACTCCCAATCATGCTCTACTGGATCAATGTTAGTTCTTTGGGCAACCCGTGGCAGTGACTTGATTTCTTGCGATTCCTTCCAGGCCTTTGCTACTTTGCTCGTAAGATATGGTGCTCCATCTTCTTGAAAAAGGTAGACATTCTTGTCCATCTGATTGGTTTCAGATATTGGGAGTAGTCCTTTCTCTAATATTTGACAGTATTTTGGACCATTCAACCGCTCGTCAACAAGAATCATCACAGATTCCCCTCCAAACCAGATAGTGCATCACACCATTACTCCAACCCCTCCATGTTTCACGATCGTCTGCAGACATTCAGTGTTCCAAGTCTCATTCTGTTTTCTCCAAACATAAATATGTCTCTAATTTGAATATTGGAATGATTTAATTTCATCTGACCAAATTACAGACTATCAAAATTTATAATCTTTGCTCTCGAATTTTCTCACCCAGTCCATACACCTGTTCCTTGAACTTCTGAAATCAAGAGATTCTTTCTTTTCAAATCTATTATTATATCAAAGATGATAACCTAGCTTTCTCAGCGTATATGGTGACATTTTCACGTTGTTGGTCACATCTTTGACACTCTGACGACAGTTTCTGATGACTCCCATCTTCAGCACCCTTTTCGTTTGTTCAGACACAATGCTTGGTCTTCTTGGACGTTGTTCCACACGACAAAGGCCTTCTTCATTATATTTCTTAACAATTATAAACCGTTTGATGATTAACCTAGAAAACCAAGCAATTTCTCTATTTGACTTGCCACACTGATGACATTTTCCCTCATTGAAATACACCAATTTCCTTACTTAGCGAAATTTCATTGCAAAATATAAGTAACTATCGTACACAGATGAGAGTTGCTTGATACTAACACGGTAATGTCTGAAAAACGGAAGTGACGTTATTACACAAGCAAAACTTGCTATAACCAAGGGAGGCTAAAAACTTATCATAGCCCACTATATATATATGTGTGTGTATGTGCAAGAGTAACACAAATACTAAAATATTTGTTAAAACTGAACGTATTAAAAGTCGGAAGACTAGACTTGCAGAGCTGTTTAATATTTAAAATGAATGAAAGCTGAATAAACCTCCTAAGGAGACCGTAGATGTCGAAACCGTTAGACTGCTCTGGTCAGCTTTCATCCATTATATATATATATATATATATATATATATATATATATATATATATATATATATATATATATATATATATATATATATATATAGTCGAATGTTTTTCTTTTTCAGATTGGAGAGAAAAAAGGGGGCGGCAAATAAAGTGGGTAGACTCATACTCTTTTCACTGTCTCTATCTTGATTCATTATCTATCGATGTGTTTACGTTCCTCTTTCGGGTAATGGTTAACTCGCCAATTCAAATGACATTACTACTACTATATATATATATATATATATATATATATATATATATATATATATACATATATATGTGTGTGTGTGTGTATATATATATATATATATATATATATATATATATATATATATATATATATATATATATATATATATATATATATATATATATGCCAGAGTAACAGAAATATTAAAATATTTGTTAAAACTGAACGTATTAAAAGTGCTCAATACACAGTCGGAAGACCAGACTTGCAGAGCTGTTTAATATTTAGAAAGGATGAAAGCTGACTTGAGCACACTAGCGCGGTTTCGAACACTACGGTCTCCTCAGCTGGTTTGTTTCTGAACAAACCACCTATATATATATATATATATATATATATATATATATATATATATATATATATATATATATATATATATATATATAGGTGGTTTATATATATATATATGTATATCAGAATGTTCATATATGGATTTTAACATTTCCGTCCTATTTAAAATAACAAAAATATTAGGAAAGCAACAAAATTATAACTAGGAAGAGTGATAAGTCTAATATTTTTGTTATTTTTAATAAGATTGACTATAACTTGATTTCTTCCTCAATAATGTAAATAGAATAATGTAAAATAATGTAATAAAATAAAAATACTATTGACCTTCTGAAGACACAAATAAACATACTAATTACAATTAATAAGGCGGAAATAGGACCAATAAAACTTAAGAAAATTGTGGGTGGGTATCATGCTGGCTATTCATACGGAAATGTTAACCATAAACCAAACTTACCGCTTATTCCTTCCCCACCCATCTTATATATAAAGTACAGTGTATGCGAGTGTGTTTGTGTGCGCCCAAGCAACTCCTCCGCTCTAACTGGTCCGATTTCAATGATTCATAGCTCATTCAAAATCCCTAAAACATTAGATGCAGAAAACGATTTTCGTTGAGCTCAGATTCATGGTTGCCAGATAAAGCGAGCTTTAAAATATATATTATTCTTGCCATTATTGTTGTTTTCATGGTTCAAAGGGAGTAACTTTTCCTTTTGTATCCAAAATGGCAACTAGCTTAAAATTTTCAGCTAGCTTAAAAGCCGCTCTATCAGGCGGTATTTAAGCAAGCTCCTGTAGAAGACTCTTGGTTTGGCCATCAGCACAATAACTAGGGTGCAGTAGATGCGATAGAGATCAATAAACTACAGAGGAACTCAAAATTGATCACTGTATTCAAGTAATGAATTAATGTTTAAGCTTACCTTTTAAAAGTTCAACGATAATTCTTCTACTGCCACTTAATTTAAAGATGATTTGATGTACGTAGATCCTTATTTTCTATACAAACAATTTTTTATTTCATGGTTGACAAAACAGGGGACAATTTATAAGATATAATGAATACGGTGGAAAATGGGAAAATAGAATTAGTTATACATTCAACATTTGAAGAGTCAGAAAAACATAATACCTAATTTAGTAAAACCTATATTATGGAATCTATCAGAATAAATGCGAAATTGGAGCGCAATTATCCCAGAATTTTGAGATTAAAAAACACCGGGTCTAGTTCATAGTAATTTACAAACAGCATTTACTCTATCCCCCCACTAAGACGAGATGTGACACAAGGTCTATTTTTAGGTGGGGACCCGAGCGCGTACGCCTCGGGACAAGGACAAAAATTCCCATCAGCCCCCACAACCGTCGGTTGCGCTGGCCTCGGTGCAAGCACTGATCTCTCCCTCTGGTTCAATGGGAGGGTGCGGCCTCGGGCAGCTGATCCCCAGGAATGGGCATCTCTCAGTATAATTTTCTCAGTTGCCACTCTGATCTTTGACACAGAAGCCCTGAGCACACTCTGTCCAAAGACAGAGACGCCACTGAGAGATGATAAGCCATCCGTTAGAAATCCCTCCAAGGAGGAATTTGCACGCGGTTTTTACTCCGTCCTTCCACCTGGACGAGATGTGACACAAGGTCTATTTTTAGGTGGGCACCCGAGCCCGTACTCCCGGGACAGAACAAAATTTCCCCTCAGCCTCTGCAACCGTCGGTTGCGCTGGCCTCGGGGCATTTGAACTCATAGATAATGTTCGTTCGTCGTAATTTTGATTTTGCTGTTGTGTTGTTATTTTTTAGATTAGCTGTGTTAAATTTTTTGTAGTAGATAATTAATTTAATTTTTTTTTATTCGGGTCAATCGGGGTAGTGTCTTTCTTTATAATATTTCTAAGTGAAGATTCATCTTTTGTAGAAAATATTTATCTTTTTTTTTACTGTGTGTTCAATATCATTGTTATTTGCTTTGGGAAGAAATAGTCAAATTTTGTGGTCTATAATTTGTTTAGGGAAGCCATTGTTAAGTTGGTTCTGTATTACGTTATTGAGTTCTTTAAGGAAGAGTAGTCGAGAGGATGAATACTGGTGTGCGGTTTTTAGGAAGTTTTTTTATCGCTGCTATTTTGTATTTGAGTGGACATTTACTTTTAAGTTAAGTTGGCAAGAGTTTCTGCTAGTGGATTTTTACATAATGAGGTGATAAAAGTGTTGTTAGTATATTCTACAAGAACGTCTAAGAATAGGTGTTCCTAACGTATAACTAGAATATATATATATATATATAAATATATATATATATATATATATATATATATATATATGTTAACCTTAAAAATATTTACTTCGCTACTTATTTTTCTAATTACAAACAGATCGCCGATATGACATAATTTTTATAGTTGAATTTCAGCTTTATGAAATAAAGTTAGGTTCAATTATTTAAATTGATCGCATATATATGTGTGTGTGTGTGTGATAAAAATATAGTTTTAATGTAAGTTATACTCATGGATTATTAAACTCTCTCTCTCTCTCTCTCTCTCTCTCTCTATATATATATATATATATATATATATATATATATATATATATATATATATATATATATATATATATATTATTTTATTAAATCTGCAGCTGAAGCACACAGAATTCTTCTTGAGACATACGGCTGCCATTGCTCTGTCGGAAGCAACATGCAGAGATTGGTTTAGGCGGTTTAAAACAATTGATTTTGATGTTGAAGTTAAAGAAAGCTGTGGCGCGCCGAAAAAAGTTTGAAGACGAAGAATTGGAGTCATTACTTCATGAAGACTCATGTCAGGCGCAAGCTGAAGTTGCAGGAGCATTAGAAGTTGATCACACAATAGTTCCGAAACGTTTAAAAGCATTGGGAATAATTCAAATGCAAGGACATTGGGTGCCGTACGAGCTGAATCCGAGAGACGTCGTGTGAACAGCTGCTTCAACTGCAGGATTTTTGTCATCGTATTTTGACCGGCAATGAAAAGTGGTAAACCTAAATGTAGAAGAACGTGGAGTAAGCCCAACCATGCATCAATATCGTCGGCAAAGCTGAATGTCCATGGTTCGAAGCGTCTGTCTGCATTTGGTGGCATCAGCTGCTCAGACCGACCGAAACCATCACGGAAGATCGCTGTCGACTACTATTGATGTGTTTGAGCCGAGCAGTGAAGGAAAAACGGCCGTTATACGAGCAGATACACGACAAAATACATTTGCAACATGACAACGCTAGACCACATGTTGCAAAACGGGGAAAACCTACTTGGAAACACTTAAATGTGAAGTCCTACCACATCCGCCGTAATCACCGTCCGATTATCACTTGTACTGATCGATGGCACATGGCTTGGCTGAGCAGCACTTTCATTCTTATGAAGATGTCAAAAAATGGGTCGACTGGTGGTTAGCCTCAAAAGATGTGTCGTTTTTCCGACGTCAAATTCAAATGCTGCCTGAAAGATGAGAATATGTAGTGGCTAGCGATGGACAATACTTTCAGTGACGTTTCTTATTAATTTTTGTAAATAAAAAATTACTTTTCATGAAGAATCAGCGAGAACTTATTCAAAGCCCTAATATATATATATATATATATATATATATATATATATATATATATATATATATATATATATATATATATATATATTAGGCTCACAAGTTTTTTATTTGTGAAGTCAGTGAATTCGAGCCTTCCTTTCTGTCCTCATTCTACACCTAAATTAGATTACTTACTAAATAATATATTATATTATACCTATATGTAAGTATTTATTATTAACAAAATAAAATTGATCTTTACAAGGTTTGAAGATAAACACTGCTATCTTTTATTTTACTTTTATATATTTTTTTAGTCTTCAATGTTCTGATCTTGTCAGGATCCGCCCTTTGGTACCATCGTCCATTGGCAGGTGCATAAAAATATTGACCTCACCAGCCACTTATTTTTTTTATATCATTTCATGTGTTTATTTTCGTCTTTACTTTGTTTTTCTTTCTTTTTCTTATATTCCCGAACTTTGAGTGGGACCGAATATAAAAAGAAAAACAGTTTCTAATAACTCCTTCAGAAAAATATGCAAAGGAAGTCACCACATCCCTCTAAAAAGTGAAGCGGCTGAAAACAGAATGGCTGCAACAAACTTTCAATGTATTGTTCGGAGTGTGGGAGACTTTTTTGAAATTCATTTTGTCAGAAATGTATTGTAAGGGTAAACAAGCATCGTTGCAGAATAATTTCTATTATAACTTCTCTTGTCATTCAACACATATTGAGGTTTAGAGAGAGTTGGAAATATGTATTGGTATCTACAGCAAGGACTACACACACACACACACACACACACACACACACACACATATATATATATATATATATATATATATGCATACATATATATATATATATATGCATACATATATATATATATATATATATATATATATATATATATATATATATATATATATATATATATATTGGCTGTAAATCTTCATCCAAGCATGCTTGTTTGAATAATCTAGACGTACATATTATGTCTATTTAATTGTATGTTAATCCTCTCAAATTCATGGATCAATTTCTTCGTGTTGTTATTAAACTGATTAAGGAAGTTGCCTGTTTTTTTTATTTCTTTTATTTTCCCAATTACATTCAATCTCATCCAAGATCATTTTCAGGGCTGAATTGCTAAGACAAAATTTTAATTGATAGTTGTGAATTTGTTTTATAAATGCGCATGAAACGCGTTCCGTTATAGGCAATTTAAAACTTAACTGTTAAGAATAGGAAGGAGGTAGTTTAAGTTATATTTTTTCTTATAATTATTTTAAAATACTCATCCTGCAGTTAATTTTTCTTTTTTACAGTTTGAGGATCCCAACACATTTCTTTTATAGGCATTTTATAACATTTTTGTTTTACAGATAATTATGCTTTTTATAATGTGTTTTCTATAATGTATGTATAGGTGTTTTGCCCAAATTTTAGTCCGACAAAAACAATGTTTTTCATTCTTATTTTCAATCCATTTCTACTGTAAAATCATTTTAGCATTTCATTTATACACATAATAACACTCTCCTGCCAGTAACACATGCATTCATTCCTGACCACTAACGATTACACTATTTTTCTTTTCAATGCACAACATAGAAATCAATTGCTGAAGCCTATTAAATATTTCGGTTGTTGATACAGGAAAAAGAAAGTCGAAACCTTCCGACGGCCAGGTGAGGGTTAAAATGCAGTCGGCTCTAAAAGACAATATTGATTCATATTTCTTTTTCTTCCTTCACGCCTGAATTATCTGTGATACTTGATAGGGGAGCTTTACAATCAGTGAACGTATTGATGCATTTGCTTAATAAATACCATTCATGATTTCAAGTATCGCTTAAACAATTTAGGAAAAATAAATATCAACTTTAACGTACGTTTCTGTTAGAGTAGTGTTTTTTTTTTGGGGGGGGGGGTAAAGTAGATTCTCAAAGTTCTTAGTTTATTTCAATTATCTTTATCGTCAAACGAAAACCTTGTATCAAATTTCTTATTCAGTATTTGTGTAGAATGCATATTTCAATATAATTACAGACTAATTTTGTTTACTTTCACGCGACTACACATGCGTACAAACGGGGTACGCAGGGAATTTTAAATTTAAATATATTTTTATATGTTTTGGGGTATATAATATAGCCCATTTCATTTGTTTTTTTTTTCTTTTTGTTTCGATCATCCTTCTTATTAAATATCCCACATTGTGATAAAAGAAAACGATTGATGAAACATTGTAAGAACCTAGACACAAATCTATTGTTGATAAACTAACAATTAAAGTACTTTCTAAACATTTTTGTTTTAGCGAATTTTTTTCTCTTTCAATCAGAGTAGCATTTTCATATCAAAATTTTGATCAGACTTGTTACGGCGAGCAACTAATCCGTTTAATGTGTTGTTTTGTAAAATATCACTTTTGTGTTTATATAATCTTTTATTCAATGTTCTTAAGGTTTCTCCGATCTAATCTTCGTGGCAATCATTTCAGTGAGATCATTACTTATAATAACTGCTACAAAGAATACATTAATTAAAAGAGAAACCAATTCACTAAGACAAATATTTTTAAAAACATTTTCCTCATACATAGATATATTCAACTATATATGCTCCTTTTTGTTCCAGTACCTTTCAACAATTTTGTGACAGATTCCTGATACCATTCGCCCAGAAGTTGGCGTCTTTCTGGTTAATGAACTTGTTTAAGTTGCTTCCGGAGTATTGAAGCTTTACCCATCTAGAGTAATTTGAGAGTTCAAAGCAAGAGAGATGCAAGGTCAGGTGAGGACGGTGTGTGTGTCAGGACACCCAGCCAAACTGTACCTTCTGATTGGACAATTCCGGATACTGTTCATTCGTTGCTGCCTTTAACCTTTCCATTTGGCAACTTTAGATTCATAAATAAAACCAGATTTTATGTCACTCCCTAATGACACCCTATATGCAAACGTAGATATTGGAAAATATGATTTTTTTTTTAAGTTTTAAAGCTGCCTTTTCGCTATTTCTATCCCTGGGGGTAAATGTTAGCTAACCCAACGATTTACATTCCGACACAAAGACACGTTATACTGGGTATAATGCGCAATATCATCTTGCATGACGCATATTTCATACATCGATTTCAAGATGATGGGTAATTTGGCACACTCCAAAATAGATTTAAATATGACATTGGAAGTAATTATATTTTAAAATGGGGCTTTTTTCTTCTTTCTTCAATGATAAAACCTTTTATAAAAAGTGCATTTTGATATGACAACAGTGACAATGTATTAAAAAAACGGTCATTTTTAATTAATCTCGTTAAGAATAAACGCTCTTGTTGCCATTTAGCAAAGTTTTAGGCTACTCTCTTTAAAAAATATGACAAATTTACCAAGAGAACTTCGTAGTGTTGAACTTATTTTGTACTGTATTTGTTATCATTTTAATATTTAGAAGAAGCATTTAAAATGATAACGACTCTTTTGAAAGTTGCCAAAAATATAACACAAGATCTTTTTTTGTTTTGTAGAATCGTCTTCTGTTAAAAATATTTTTTAAGTCTCGCTTCGAGTCGCAATTTTAGAATCACTGCTTCCTGAAGAAGTTGAAATAGTTTTCTTAAGATTCCGAGAAAATGGTTATTGCATAATTTCTAGTATAGAGATAGTTGATTGTTTTGGTTCGTTTCAAATTTAGAATTATAACTAACCCCGCAAAAAAAACCTGTCAAGTTGCTTTAGAACAAAGACCACAGCATTGATGGGGTTAATAGAACCAATGTTGTCGTGTGGCCAAATGCAAGACAGCAAACATTTCTTTTTCAGAGCGTAGGGATTTCTATTTTCCTACGGAGAGCGCAATATTAAAAGGGATTTTTTTTTTATTGTTTCCTCAATTGGGAAGCATTCCCGATTCTAAAGGTATTTGAAATGAAGGGCGCTTAGTCAATTTGTTTGTCTTGCAAACAGTTCTTATGATAAAAGCCAGAGATTCCTGATAGGTTAGGTATGGCTCCTTTGGGAAAACGTTAAAGACTTCTTGGCAAAAAGTTTAAAAGACTTCCTGTACTGGAGTCTGGAGAATTGCTGTTTTCTCAGAAGCAACACTATTATTGTTAGCTTGGCGAAGAAATTTTTATGTCTTAATTATTTACTCATTTATTTATTTTTGCAATAAGTGCGCGCCAAGAATGCTTGTTTAGCCTTTCAAGTAATGATTCGCTTCTATTAGAAGTGTGAGAAATATATGATAGATAGACAGGAGGGAAAAACTTGAGATTGACAAAAAAAAAACTTGACAAGCCATCAGACACCCACACACATATATATATATATATATATATATATATATATATATATTCACGTTTTTTGGGAGACCAAAACCATTTTTTTTTTCATAATTTTTATTCCTTTATCCTATAGTTCGTATGATTTTTCTTGTTTAAGTTCGAATATCGATCGTCCTCATACACACACGCACGCACATGCACATACACACACACACACATACACACACTCACGCACGCACACACACACACACATATATATATATATATATATATATATATATATATATATATATATATATAATATGAAAATGCCAAATATTTCCAGACCAGAGTGAGCCATCACCGTATTTTAACTATGCTACAAGGAGAGTGTATGAGCAACTCCGTACTGATGTGACAGAGGCGGTCAGATGATCACCCCCGGTAACTACAGAAAATAAATACTGCCATTCAAAGCCGAGCTCTTTCCTGAGAACTATCTCATGTTAGTGCTCGTTCTGCCACATATTTTTTACATTCGGATTAACGTCCTAATCTTTGTCGTTATTATCATAACGTTTCCGAGTTATATCCTCCGTCCTTCTTCAGGTGTCTGTCGATCAAGGTAACTTTTAGTACATACAGAAATTAAATCTTTATTCAATCTTCTGAGATAAATTATTCTATTTCCATTGTCCATATCTAGGGAAATATTGTCTTGTTCATTTTAATACGGATCAATTACTGGTTACCGTTTCCATTCTGCCTCGTGGATTAAAGCATTGATTTGAAAATGCAGGGTAGTACAGACTCAGACTCAGTAGAAACACACATACATACATATATACATATATATATATATATATATATATATATATATATATATATATATATATATATATATTAAGACATGACTCATTAAATTCTTTTGTCTACTTATTTTTAAGTTTCTTAGTATCCTTATTAAAGGAAGAAAGAAATTAAGTTATTGTAATGTGTAAATATTTTTTAAAATATTTAGACATTGTAATAACTTAGTTACTTCCCTAAATTTTTAAAATTGTACAGTACATAATCTTAGCGTTTTTCACGTCACACTTAAAAATTTAGTTTCCAGATGAACACAAATTATTTTTGTCTCCAGTCTTTGAAAAACAAGACTTCGATGATAACATTGTGCTAATGTTAAAAGTACTCGAAATAAAATGAAAATGCATCAACATCTTAATTTTCTTTTTTTCTTTAATAACCATAATAAAAAACTTGTACGTAATTATTAGAGGATCCTATTAAAAATAAAATTGTTTAATGCAAACATGCTGCCGAATTATACGCAATATATATATATATATATATATATATATATATATATATATATATATATATATATATATATATATATATATAGATATTGAAATCAGTCGTATTGAACGGCTAAGAGACGAAAGACAATGTCGAAAAGCGTCAGTAAATATTCAGGTTGCTATGTTCCGAGATCCTCGCACAATATGTGGACCTGTATGCAGGTCACTAGAAGATAGATAGATAGATAGATAGATAGATAGATAGATACGGGGTTAGAATGTACGCCGAAATATATGATTTGAGGTCATAAGCTTTTTAATTAATTTATTTATTTTAGGTGATATGGTTTGAGAAATGTTAGTGAACGTTGGCAAAGAGAGTATAGAAAAGGAATTTTAGTAGTTCGTTTTGTCTGAAAAAGAACAGGCATTTTTATATATTATATATATATATATATATATATATATATATATATATATATATATATATATATATATATATATAAAACACAACATCAATATAACATTAATTCAAGTTATTTCATAAATAATATAAAAACAATGATACACGCGTGAAAACAGGTTACTTGAAAATAACAAATGCTAAAAGTGAAATGTCATCTACTGACGTATGAACACCCGAAAAACTACCCAACACAACACAATGTGTAAGAATATACACACACGAATCAACTCAAAAATAAATTTCTTCATAATGAATGATAAAATCCGAAAGTGCTTGGAAAACATTTGGAAAATGTAAGTTCAAATTCTACTCGGAAAGCAGAAAAATGAACAGAAGAGATGAAAGAAAAATTAACCCGAAAAAAGGAAACAAGAAAAAAAACAAGAGCTTTCGTTGGTCTTCATAATTTCTAAACGAAATATAGCTGGCCAAACGCAGAACACACACACACATACATATACATACATACATATATATATATATATATATATATATATATATATATATATGTGTGTGTGTGTGTGTGTGTGTGTGTGTGTGTGAGAGAGAGAGAGAGAGAAAGAGAGAGAGTTGAAATGAAATATGGATTAAATTCGACAGCATGACAGGGTAAGCAACAAATAGAAGACTAATATATTTTTTCTTATTTAGTTAAAGCAAAATTTCTTAAATGCCTAATGATACTCACACAAAAACTATGAAATTAAACTCCTTCTCAAATTATCTGGGTCTCCCGGATGATAACTATTCTCACTGGACTGAAATGGAAATATGAACGTCCTACGCTAACTGAATGAATGAAAATATGGTAAAATATCCCGAAGTAGTTAATTTAGTCTTCGCCTGAAGTTGTACTGAGCGAAGATTTGCATTATTTTTCTTCTTTTTTTTTTTTTTTTGTAAAATACACAATTTCTGTTAACCAAAGCTGGATTTTGATGACATAAGTCATTCGTCTTCATTTATTTAATATTTATTAAACAATTAAGATAGGAATATCTTAAGAACTCGAAATACACGAAACAAAATTCACACACACACACACACACAAACAAACAAACAAACACACACACACACACACATATATATATATATATATATATATATATATATATATATATATATATAAATTACAAGTACATAAAATTCAATATCCCATAGGATATATGGCCATTTCGCCCAGAAAGGGCTTGTGAATCCCAAGGAGTTAGTTAGGTGTTAACAAGCCCGTTCTGAGCGAAATGACCGTTTGGTGTATTGAATTTTATCCACCTGTACTGTAATTCATATATTCCCTATAATAAATATATTGAGTTCTCTTCTGAGGATTAGTTTTAATATTTTATATTACTAGGATTCACTTCGATTACTTACCAAGTATTTTATCTGCATATATATATATATATATATATATATATATATATATATTGTCATCCACAGACAGACTTTCGCTGTATCACAGCTCATCAGTGTGACTAGACGTCCGGTTGTCTCTAGCAAAATCATTTCATCCCAAGCTAATTGGGAGTGCCATTAGTACGTAAGGGGTTACGGAGAGTGAAAGTAAGAGTAAAATAGGGGTGTTTGAGGAAAGGATAACGAGAACGACGGGAGAATAAAATCCAGGCACTGAACATGTCGATTGACATTAGATTTAAATGTTTGAAGATTATAGATATCAGAGAAGCAATTAAGAGGAAGGGTGTTCTACTGTCGGGAAGTGCAAAGAAGAAGCTGTTGGAGTAGAAGAGGTGGTTACGTCTAACTGTTTCGAGGATAAAAGGGTGGGACCGACATGCCAACCTAGTAGCACGCTTAATTTCATGCAGTTGGGTCACCAGTGAAAATAAATCAAATAGAGCAATTGCCATGAAAACATATGTAGAAAACACAGAGGGAAGCCACATCACGTCTGTGAGAAAGTGACTGGAGTCGAGATGCCAGGTCAGGACCTATCACATTGCATATCCGTCTTTGGATTTTGTCGAGAACCTCGATATGAACAGCGAGGGCACCAGACCATATATGATAACAGTATTCAATGCAAGGACGAATTGTAGATTTGTAGATTTGAAGGATGGGCGAGAGAAACCTTCTGGCGCGACTCAGAGAACTAACTTGCCTTCCGGTAGATGAAGCTGTTGATTCAATGTAGTTGTTCTACCTCAGGTCAGGGGAAAATGTGAGACCAAGAAGTCAAAGAGAGACTCTTGTTGTGTGTGTGTGTGTGTGTGTGTGTGTGTGTGTGTGTGTGTGTGTGTGTACCGAATGCACCGCCGCAATTTTCGATGGATTTGAACCAAAATTTACATGCACATGCTCCAAGTTAGTGGGAAGACCAAGATCGACTTTGCATTTCCCAACTCCCATCGATAGTGGAAATAATCGATTTTTTCATGCTTCATGTTTTCACGTAGTTTGCGGCCATTTTCTACATGTCAGAGTGAGAGTCTATAGCTACGAATAGGCAGGAAGATTCTATTGGCCAGCATGAGAGCCAACAGCTGACTGACACGAATGTTAACTAGCATGCTAAAAAAATCGATAGCTGCATTCGTCACAAGTGGGAAAAATTTAAATCTGCATGGGACTTTACTCCAATTGCCTCATTCGCTTGCCTAAACTCAACGTTGATTCTGATTCCGCAGAACTGGGTTGGGTGTGAAAAAGTATTTGTTGTTAACATTCTTTTTTCATTCGGTTTTTCCAGTTACGATTCCTTTTTTAAAGCCGATCGTTTTGTGTTCATTTTGTTTAGTTCTTTTTTCGTAACAGATTTAATGTTTAGTATAGAGCTTAGAAAAAATTCGCAGTGTGATATAGGCAAGAAATAAGGCATGTAGCAACATCAGCATGGCAAAGGGCACTCCTTTAAAGGCAAGGAAGGGCAAATATATTTTAAGTCAAGTGATAGCGATTACTGTATGAGTCGTACGATTTTTGAATCAAGCACAGGCAACGCCGGGCCATGCTGCTAGTAACACATAAATTAATCCCAAACTAAAATAAATTAATTATTAATTTGCATTAAAAAAACAAATTTCAAGGACATCACTTACTTACATTGTGATAATAGGAGATTTACTTTTAATGTAAGTCATAATTTTTGATCGAGCGCTTTCGGTTATTCCTTGAGACATTTTGAAGACCCGAGATTTGTCTTGTTAGGTACTCTAATGATAGATGTTAGTGGCTTATGCTTAACTTTGCAAATTAATGTCAATTTAAAATTTAGATTTACAATAATTATCTTCCGACCAACGTTTATCTGTAAATATTTCCTGTCTTTGGCGTTTAAATAAACTTGTATTAATGAAAGAGTGTTGCCTAAAAGTACACACATGCACACCCCTTCACGCACACACAGACACATACACACATATATATGTGTGTGTGTTGACTTTAAAGGTTTATTCATTTATTAAATTATTGCATCAGCTTCCACAGAAGTTGTTCTTGCGAATAAAAAGTGCCCCCTTCAACTGACCCGACTTCCCGCCACTTAGCTGTACGCAGAGCAACACAAGGGAAGCCATCCTTTGCTCTCCAAAGAAACTTCAAGAAAGGAGAGCGTTGGAAGCAGCGTCGTAAGTTCGTGGCATATATTTCCAACCTTTCAAGTTCTCTTTTTATTACGTCATTCAAGTCAGTTGAAAAGATTGTGCGGCGGCTGGAAGGCGGAGAGGGAATGGCCAAACGTAGGGAAGGTTTGCTTCAAACGAATTTTGGTAGTCATAAGAAAATCTAAAAACGCGATTACAGCTTCCTTCCGGTGTGCTTTCGGTACTGAGGTGATGTGAAATCCCGACAGATGGACAGAAATACAGGCTATTTGTCGAATGAAAAAAAATATGAAAGACAAATTGAAAACATTGTAGGCCGTATGTAGTGGTGGATGAGCCGAAGTTTTTGAGATCAACATTTTAATATTCGACCGATATTAGGATTTCTTTGAACCGTACGTGTAATGGGAAGGATTAAATGTTTAGTTCAGGCATCAACAATTATTGAACAGTTTCTTATAGTAATCGATAAAAACATAAAATATATCACACTTATAAATGAAAACCTTGAAGCTGATCAACCTACGTTTTACTTAAAATTACAATACAACGCATTTATAAAGATACATCGAAGTAAATGAAGGACTACAAAGAGAGAATCATTAAATTATTTTAATTATTCAAAGTATGTCAAATCTGGTCGAGATATTTTAACTTGAACCATTAATCTCCTTTCTAAACTCTTTTTGCACTTCTGAAAACTTTTCTTAAAACATTTACTGAATCATATATTAGGTTGGTGCAAAAAAAATATATATATATATAAATATAAAAGTGAACATAGAAGTCAACACTTAGAGGCGACAGTCTGTTTCATGATATATGCAATCGTCAGGCCACGTGTGCTGTTATTTTTCTCGGCTATTTATATATATACGGGTTAGTGGTGCATTGTGGGTATTCTGTTATGGCGGTTATTTCACCGGAAGTCGTTTGTTTATCTATTTAGGTCAAATTATATTGCTTGTTTTTATTTTTGTTTCTTATTTTATTTATTTATTTATTAACGTAGTAAAAATTTGTTTATATCACTTATTTAACAGTTTTGTTTTGGTTTGGGAATTTAATTAAAGCTATTTGTTCAGTTTTGGGGTTGATTGTTGTAGTTCATTCTAAGTATTATTTTGGCGGGAACAGTTTTTAATTGGTTATCTTTATTTGGGATTGGTTTGTTTATTTATTTACTTGGATGAATTTAGGTTAATTTATTTTACTTGTATATTTTCTCTTTTCGGTTTTCGATTTTTAAGTAACATAGTATTTTTTTTTTATGTTTTATTTCTATTATTTTTTTATTTTGTTATTTTGTTATTTTTGCTTATTAGTATATTTATTTGTTTTTATTTTATTTTTTCCGTTTTTAATTTTTTAGGTTACGTAGTAAAAATTTATTTTCATGTCTGCATTTTGAGATGAGTTCGGATCTTTTGTTTAATAATTTATTTTGGTCGGGAAAAGTAATGATAGCTATTTTTTCCTCCGAGCAAAGTTTGCAAGTTTTTGATTGGTTATTGTAGGCTGATGATTTTTTCCTTATCTTCCAAGATATTTTTGGTGTGATGTTCGTTTTGTTTTTAATTTCCCAGATATACTTAGAAAGCATTGTACTGTTTGCATATTTACTATTTGTGAAAGATGTTTTGTGCGTATAATTTCTTTGTTTCCAAGGTCCTTCAGTTACTCCTATGTATACTTTTTCTTCATTATCTTATTATTAGATAATGAAGAAACAAACGACTTCCGGTGAAATAACCGCCATAACAGAATACCCACAATGCACCACTAACCCGTATATATATAAATAGCCGAGAAAAATAACAGCACACGTGGCCTGACGATTGCATATATCATGAAACAGACTGTCGCCTCTAAGTGTTGACTTCTATGTTCACTTTTATATTTACACACGCTCTATCTCTGATATTGAGCACTTTATTCCATAAATATAGCACACCTTAAGACTATATTTCTTTATATATATATATATATATATATATATATATATATATATGTATATATATATATAAATTAATTCAAACGTCATTACAGGGAATACTCGTATTTAATATAAATTTTGAAACAATAACACTGAATTAAACATAAATATATTAATTCGATTTCAACATATATGCAATAAGGTTAAAAAATATCACAGTAAATCAGAAGCCTTATTTTTCATTTGGTAATGATGTAAATATTTATTACTGTGAAATACAATATTTGTGACACATGGCCGAAGAAGTAGGGCGTGGGGTGAGGCTCTGGTCATCATTAACTAACCTCTACCAAGGTAATCCGATTCATTCAGTACAAATAACACATACACCAAAAGAAGACATACTTCACCTTTTACTTCTACATATACCACAATGCCACATACATAAAGGAAACCTACAAAATAAACCCCATGATTTAAAATTTTTTTATGTACAAATGTTCGTTATATATATATATATATATATATATATATATATATATATATATATATATATAAAGATATGGAATGAGGGGTGAGGGTATGAATTGTAATAACCAACAAATAAAACAAATGTAAAACAGAAAATAACAGGTGTTATTAGGACCCGTCCACCTCACAAAAATAAGAGTTGCCGCTGTATTCTGTCATCAGACACAATCAAGAAGCTAACTGAGTTGGGTAAAATAAAAGTGGGTGCGCGAGATGAAAATGAAGCCAAAAACAAACTGTGGAGGTTGGGAATTTCAACTTGGTTCATAACCAAAGTAAGGGGCCGGGAATAGGCCGTGAACAACACTCACTGACATTAACTACGTACACAAAACAGAGTTTAACTTTACCAGGGGATGGTTCATAGAAAACCACCCCATTGTGACGAAGAAAACTTAAAAAAGGAACTCAAGGTTAGCCTCTTTCACATGAAACAAGCTCTCTACTTTTCACCCACATTTCGTTGAAATCTACCGACACCAAATGCTTTCTATCAGTTCTGATCTTCACTTTCATCTCTGCTGAAAGAATCCGATCAAAGTGTTCCTCTCACAAGATTCGCTTCATCCAGATTACAAATTCTTGCCACGGCTATCAATGTTAGAAACACAATTCATTTCACCCCAGAATTCGGAGGCAACACATTGTCGCAGGCGTATGCGGAATCGATGTGCATAAGTTGATCATGAGCAATACAAGTCGTCAGCTAGCCGATATAGTCTCGGAAAGTGCGTACCCGAGGATAATAGCAGAAGGCGTGCAAAGCCGTTTCTTCTAAACCAAGGTCACAACGATAACAGTCGGGCAACTTCACCCAGCCACATCTGAAGGCCATGTCATTGAGAGATAGCACGATTCGATTCAATCTCAAGGTAAGCGAAAACTCAAGGTTACTGATGTAATTCGCCGCTGTCACCCAAAAGACGGTCCTTCACGACCCCTAATAATTCCCGATACAAGACCTTTCAACCCGTAAAATGTCACTGAACCGAGGAAAAGCCCTCAAGGCCGCTCGACACTCGTTGAGGAAAGTCGACAATTTCCCGGGACTACGACGGCGTTTAGCCAGGGAAATGGGAGGAGTGATAGTTAGGCTAGGGAAGACGTCCCTAACATTCCTCACCAAAATCGAATACTCTGTCAAAACGCGGCGTAGAAAAGCCAGTTTCGAGGTGTGTCGATGATTCACCAAGTGTAGCAATCCCACCCCGCCATGACACAAGTTTCTTTACGGATCTTCTACTTGCGCCCACCCTATAAGAGGTTGGACAACATGCGCTCTATCGCCTCCCTATGATCCTTGCAAAGAGGAAGTACAGCCAGCCGGTAAAGAATGAGAGGAAAGACGTAAGTGTCACATGCCTCAGCTCTACCCTTCAAGGACAACCTCCTTCTGAGCAAAGTCCGGACCGACGCTCCGGCCTCTGCCTGTACTTCTCACCAATTTTTGTCCAGCTGGAGGTCGGGTCTAAACCTCACCCCAAGAATGCCGGCTGGACCATCTATCCAACCAAAGCCCCTCGGAAGAGAGACCACCTTCCAAGCACCACACCGCAAGTCGGAAGACATTTTACAGTTAACCTTAGCCCCTGTGACATTTTCGTACCGTTCAAGCGCTTTCTGTACTACCTTAATGTCGCTCAGGCACGACACAAAAATGAATACGTCAGAGGTGCACGCAGAAAGCCTAGCTCGAGCCCCACCTGGAACAGCGATTCCACCTAGGGATGGACTGCTCGCCCCGTTCCTCATCCAGCGAATGAGAGGTTCCAACACCAAAGCGTAAAGTAGAGGCGACAGTGGGCAACCCTAACGAACCGACCGAGACAACGCAAAAGCGCGTGACCGCTCTCGGTTCACCTGTACCACAGCACTGGGGGAGCGATACAGGAGGCTAATCCAATTGCTTAAGTCAGGTTTGAATTCAGCAGCTTGCAGAACAGCAGCCAGAGACCGGCTGTCGACCTTATCAAATGCCTTGATCCAAATTAATCAGCGTGGCTTGCTCGTCGTCTTTTACACCTTCTAGGATCAGATGCAGGTTGCTGTGAATTGTTCGGCCCTTCACAGCACAAGTCTGATCGGATCCCAACAGACTCTCGACGACTGACTGCAAACGCTCTGTCAGGATCTTTGCCAAAATCTTTAACACTGTGTTTAGCAGAGTTATTGGCCTGTAACCATCTAAATCCCGCCCACCATCCGTGCCCTTCTTGTACCTGGTAATCCGATTGGGGATGGACCCCTACCGGAACTAATTGTTGAACACGGCAGTCAAAATCGGTACAAACATGCGCGACAACCTCAAGTACAATTCATAGGGTAAACAATCAAGTCCCGGAGATTTGCCAATGCCGACCCTCTTCAATGCCAAGTAGACTTCACCCTCAGTGATCTTACCCTCGCAGCTAGCCGCTTCAGTCGGCAAAAGCCGAGGAAAGTCAGCCAATAGCAACGAAACTCTTCGTCTCTGAAACCAGGATCCTTGGTAAACCGGATCTCAAAATTCCACCGAAACGCCTCGCGCATATCATCAGTCGCCCTCAGAGTACACCCTTCCGGGGTTTTAACTTCATAAATGTAACGATCGGAACCTCGACGGATCTCTTCCTTGCGCAATTGTGCGCCCATGTCCACGGCTTCGTTAGACATTTTGTTTAACCTATATCTACCTGACTCTGGTAGTTCTCGCTAGCCGCGCGCTCCAGAGCCTGCCTAGCTAAACCTATTTCTAGGGAGTCCCCAACCCCATCCTCCGTTCGTCCGAGACAGACTATCTTTAAGTGTCTTCACCTTTTTAGCCTTATCTAGTGTGTGCTGCTGGCAATATTCGGTGGTGAAGAACTAATCCTACTCTTAAGCCTCTCCCACACCCTACTCCCAATAACCGCCCCAAATAGTTCCCGCAACACTAGTCTAATTAGCTGTTGAAGTCCCGCCTGTACAATATTGACAGATTGAATCTAGAAAGTCTTCTCACTCTCTTCAGATAGATGGCTCCTTGGGCAAACGGTCACTTACGAGTCCACGTCCACGTCCACATCACCCGCCCAGGGTGATTGACCAGGAATATATCGACGACACCAAGCTCGCCGATCAGATCACACAATGACCTTCCGCTAACTTCCTGTCCCTGTCTATCTTGGGGTCCCATATGGTATTCCAGTCCCCCACTAAGACTAAACGCGAAGAATCAACCAGGAATGTCTCCAACTGCCGGAAAATGGAGGCACGCTCCCTCTGATCGTTGGGCGCATAAACCGCAATAACCCGAAACGTGGCAATGGATAAGGTCCATTTTCTCATCCAGGGTACTTTAACCAGCAAGGAAACACCTCTGGCCGTATGCTGAATAGACAACATAGACGTTAGACAGCACACGATCATCAACCACGCAAACAAAATGCGTTTCCTGGATCGCAGCTACATCTACGCCGAAGGACGGAAGATCTCGAAGAGGCGTTGCATCCTTGCTCCGATCCCTCAAAGTTCTAGACGTCTCTAGAAAGTTCTAGAAGGTTCCAGAAATTTCTAGAAATTCTCCAAAACGTCATAGTACTACGATACTTATATACAATGTTAGAAATTTCGTGTTGGGTGGAATTTTTTGAAAAATTAACTGAATTAAACACCTCTTCTTTGTTTTTTTAAAAAAGTTCATGGAAAATATAAGAAATCAATTATTTTACAAAATATCAAAAATTCATAACCCTAATGTATAAGTAAAAGTGAGTGTGTAATGAATATTGAGTATAAATTTTAATCAGACATCATGCATATACATATGTGTGTGTGTGTGTGTGTATGACTTCATACTCTCACAACCATCAACCACTTCCAAAGAGTTCCGTCTATATATTTGTTTCTTAATAAATATTTTACTACATAAAAATAGCCACAGATCAAGGACAACTAGTAAAATCTGAGTCAGTATTTTTCATATTTTATCATCTACATCATTGGGGTACTATTTATGTCTACGATGAAAATCAGCATTTGAAAATCCTAACCCAGTTAATACACACGCGAACGCATAAACACACACACAAAAACATACACACAATGATATGAAACCATATATATATATATATATATATATATATATATATATATATATATATTAAAAATAGTTAAAAATTAAAATTCTCGTCGTATGTTTCCATGAGAATTAAAATGCAAGAAGTTGCAAAAACACAATTGGCAGATAATCTTATTAGTGTTTATGAGATTATCTTAAGCGTTCAACAATAATCAGTTTTACTTTTAATGAACCAGAAATTTTCTTGATAATTGACATTAAACCATAAAGATTATCTCAATCTGTTCGTATCTAAATCTACTTATATCGTTATCCTCATACACACACACACATATGCGTGCGTGTGTGTGTGTATGTATGTATCACAAAAATATAAAAGAAAGAATATTTCTTTACCAGTCTTTGAATTATGATACTTTTTGTCCCCCACAAGTTTTGACTGAACTTTTAATCACTAGATGAATATTCATGAACGTTCTTAAATTTACAAACCTTGATAAAACTAATCCTTGCTTCTGTATATAAATAATAATAAATAATATAATATAATAATAAATACGTACAACAAAATAAATTTGACTTTATAAAGTCCCTCGGTTAAGAACAGTTTTTTTTTTTTGTTCATTTTTCTTTTGTTCATTTTTTTTTTGTTCATTTTGTTCATTTTCAGATACACACTACCTGAAAATAATTTACACCCACGCACACACACACACACACACACACACATATATATATATATATATATATATATATATATATATAGAGAGAGAGAGGGCTAGATAGATAGATAGATAATATTAGTGGTCAATATATATATATATATATATATATATATATATATATATATATATATATATATATATATATATATACAAGAGTATAGAATCCAGGTAGAGCTCAATGAACAAGACAGAGAAAAAATATATAATATAAAAAGGCTCAAACGCTAATATTCCATGGTTATATTTTGTTCCATTGGAATCGTAATTACGATCCAATTCACCAGACCTACAAATTCAAATATAGTCATTATCAAGAATTATTTTATTTTTACTTTGAATGTATGAATTTTTTTGTATAATCCTAGAGTTATAGGAATCTTTTATTTTCCAAACCCGATCAGTACATTGTGGCTGTGTTCGTAGTTGATGTTATTTTGTGTTGCCAGACGTCAGAGTGATTCATAATAAATGATAAAATATAGTTCTGTGGTAGGATATATTTATGAATTAAAGTGTTCAATATCCGTGATAGAGCGTATGTAAATATAAAAGTATTATTTCATTGAAATCAACACTCAAAGGCGACAATCTGTTTCATGCTGAACCCAATCGTCAGGTCATGTGCTCGACTTTTTATATATACAAGTCAGTGATGCATTCTGCTGCATTGTAAGTAGCCTATTGTATTATTCTAACGGTTAATTTTGTGGGCGTGGTTTGTTAATTTATTTATTATTTACATAGTTTATTTACTTATTTAATTTGGATTAATTTATTCTCCTTGTATTTGTTTATTTGTTATATTATTTTTATTTTATTTATATATTTTAATTTATCCTTTTCAGATTTTCGACTTTTAAGTAACGTAGTAAACATTTGTTTTCTTTTCTACATTTTGAAATCAGTTCTTATCGTTTATTAAGTAATTTGCATTGTCTGGGAAAATTATTATAGCCATTTTTTCCTCCAAGCACTGTATATACTTTTTTGATTGATTCTTATAGACTGATGTTCTTTTCCTTATTTTCCATTATATTTTAGTGTGATTTATTTTTTGTTTTTAATATCCCAAATATGTTTAGAAAATATTCTGCTATTCGTGTATTTACAGATAACGAAGAAAAAATATACATAGGCGTAACTGAAAAGACCCTGGAAACAAAAAAGCTACGCATACAAAACATCCTTTTAAATAGTAATGGCTAGATAGCCCAACCTACCCTGCTATGAATTCATAGCTTGGACAAGAAATGGTTCATTCCTTTCCCAAGGGTATTAGTGTGAAGATAAAAGTAACTAGGCCAGAATTTTAAAGCGACATTTACACTTTCTTCGACGATGACTTAAAACATTATACGCGTCTAAACCGAAAAGCTTAATTAAACGAATCTTTTATGTAATAAAAAGTACATTTAAAAATAAAAAAAATACAGAGAGAGGGTTAAAGAGAGATGACCACAGATTCGAAGTCAGAACATTATCATTGATAACTCTCTTCTCCAATTTGCGGAGACTAGTTACTATATTTTTAATACTCGATATAATGCAAAAATATCACAATGATAAAATCGGTCAATAATTATTTATAACTATTGATCCTGGGACTTATCCATGCAATTACAACTATCAATAATAATATTTAAAATTTTGAAATCATATTTATTTTTGGCAAATAAATTTTTAAAACTGTTTCTAAATCTTTGATTGTTTTTCAATCATTCCGCCTCACCTGCTGTCCTCCTCCGCCTCACCATTTAGGAATCACTGTTGTAGGCTATAGGAGAAGTACGTCCTCCCCTATTTTGTAAATCTGGCGACAAAGTTGACTATTATACGAATATTGTAAATCAATCCTTAGCTTTAAATCCAATTTACTCGCTTCCATTTTAAAAGTTAATTTTTCACACAAAACAAAAATTTTCCAAACATGAAAGCCTAATGCAGTAAAGTTGGCTCAGACTACGAAAGAAAAATATATTTTCGAACGAACGATTTCGATACCTGTCGCTTTGCTGACGGCTAAATGTTTCAAGTTTAAATCATTTCTCCATTTAAAATACTACATCTAACAGAAGAACTACAAACTGAGCTCTAACTTTAAACCCAATTCAATCGCTTCTACCATAAAAGATCTTTTTTTTTTCTCTCAAAGTGAAAGATTTTCATAAAAGACGGTTCGAATCAGTCAAATTAGATCCAACTATAAAGGAAAATACCCTTTCGTCAAAATATTCTCCTCGCTACATATTGTTTACTGTTATCATTGACGATTATTGTTTATTATAACTATTACAGTTTATTTATTGTTTATTATAACTATTACAGTTACTGACAGATAAAATCTCAATTTTACATAATATCAAACTATAATAAAAAAATAAATAATATTTTTACATTTAAGCATAACTTCCAAATTCAGGAGGAGCAAAATGATGGTTGCTAAAATAAAGACGAGATTCGGTTGAAAAACCTCCGGCTGCAATCAAATGTTATTATTATTATTATTATTATTATTATTATTATTATTATTATTATTATTATTATTATTATTTCCTTTGATTTCTGTTGGATATTCATTTCTTTCTCAGTCCCAACCAAAGAAATGATATAATGACATTTTCCACTGAGCATTTTTGAGAAAAAAAAAAAACAAATCATTAGATGACACACATTTTTACAAAGATAAAGCCCTCCGTAAGATGTGAGCTGTACTTGTGTTCCAATTTTTTTATTTCTTTAAGGTATAAGCTACCAGGATTCCCTTCAATGAATCTATCAGAGTTTTTTCCAATCAATTTGAAGACTCCAGCTAGTTTTAAGAATATCTTTAAAGATGCATTACAGTCGTCAGAGACTACCAACTCATTTAGTTTTTGCGGTCTCTGATCACGATATCTGGGAAATTAGCTTTCATTATTCTGTCTGTATAGATTGCAAAGTTCCATAAAATTGTTACAGGTCCTATTTCCATAACCGAATCTGGGTGGTGTTCATATCAATTTCTTGCCGTTTCTTTTTTCCGTAAAAGTTGCAGATTTTCCAGTGCAACATACTGGCCCACTTCGTCATGCCAGATTTTATATTCAGTGGTTGCCAATATCGTGCAATCTGATACAAGATGGCCAATTGTTTCTGGATATTTATCACAGAATCTGCATTTTATTATTATTTTAAGTATAAGTGTCCTTTTTGTTCCCATTGCCTGTAAAACTTCGTCGTTGCTCACATATTCAGGTCATGGTATTCTCAACATCCTTCTGTAGAACGACATATCTGTTTCCTCAGATATCTTCTTCACCTGTGATGTGATTGTTCAGCATCCATTGCCATATAGAAGGTCTGATCCAAATATGAGTGCAGAACGAATTAAAAAGAAAAATGCAGTGAGCCACGCAACTATTTACAGGCTTTGTATTTCTCGAATCATACATGAGTCAACTGAACGATAAAAACATCGTCCTTAGTCAAAATTCTATTATTTAGAGATTATGTCATTCATATTGAACTGTTTTGATAATAATTTGGGTTAATACTGACATTTTCCAAGTGATACTTCGTGACTCTTAGCTGATAATGGCCCACACCAGTATGAGTCTATCAACGGGATTTATTTTGAAAAACAAATTGATTGCACGTGAGTTTGGTATATTTAAATAAAGTAACATAAAAACAAGATACATGATATCTTCTTTCAGTTGCTAAATAATTTAAGTTGCTTTAATAATAATAATAATAATAATAATAATAATAATAATGATAACAATAATAATAATAATAATAATAATAATGATAACAATAATAATAATAATAATAATAACGATGATAATAATAATAATAATAATAACGATAACAATAATAATAATAATAATAATAATAATGATAACAATAATAATAATAATAATGATAACAATAATAATAATAATAATAATGATAACAATAATAATAATAATAATGATAACAATAATAATAATAATAATAATAATAATAATGATAACAATAATAATAATAATAATAATAATAATAATAATAATGATAACAATAATAATAATAATAATAATAATAATAAACTTACCTGCTAATTGTTAGTGCTTGCCTAACGGACTGTAACATAGCAACCAAAGAATTTGAAAAGATATCGAAGTATATAGAATTGAAAATCGAAATAGAAAAAAATGTGGAAATTGAAAACAAGAATAGTACTAAAAATAAACTTCTCATCAGCAACCAACGTCATATACTGTGTATAATAATAATAATAATAATAATTTTTATTTTATTTTATTTTATTTATTTTTTTATTTTTTTTTTTTTTGTCAGTGAAAAGTGTCATGATGCCATTTCTAACCTTAGGTCCCTGGGTGGGACCCGGAAAGAAATGTGTAAACGCCAGAAATCAAAGAAAATAAATAATAATAATAATATCTTGTATCTGGTCGCACAATGTTTTCACCAACTGAATATAAAACTCGACATAATAGAGGGGTGAATATCTTCACTGGAAAATATGCAGCGTTTACGGGAAAGAAACTGCAAGAAACTGATATGAACCTCACCCAGACCCGATTACAGAGATAGGACATGTAACAATTTTATGGGACTTTACAATATATACAGACAGAACAATCAAAACTAGTCACCCAGACATTGTGATCAAGGATCACAAAAACAGAATATGCTTTCTTATTGACATGGCATTCCTTGCAGATTGCAATGTATCTTTGAAGATCTTCAAAAAACTATCAAAATACAACGATCTTGAAATGGAAATCTCAGAAATGTAGCACAGGAGGACATCAACAATTCCAGTTGTAGCTAGAGTACTCGGATTGATAGACTCATTGAGGGGATTCCTGCTAGTCTATGTCTTAAAGAAATACAAAAAAAATTGTAATCACAAGTACAGCTCACACATTTAGAAGAGCTTTATCTGTGTAAAACGTGTGTGATCTTAGTTTGTTGAAAAAATATTGTTAAAAATGATGAGTAGAAAATGACCATTTTTGACCTCAGGTCTCTGGTTGAGAACTGGAAGGAAATGTGTATGCAACAGAAATCAAAGGAAATAATAATAATAATAATAATAATAATAATAATAATAATAATAATTATTATTATTATTATTATTATTATTATTATTATTATTAGAAACTGTAACGATTTTCCTATTTGAATGTTCTGATGAATCTTAATACTTAAGTTAATTATTAAATAAGATCCATTCACGTTCCCCAACAATAAATTATCGTGAAATTCCTTCTTTGCTTCGTTAAGTATTTGAGCTTAAAAACTTCAATAAAATATTGCAATAAAAATCATAAATCTAAATAAAGTTATTATTTTAAAGAAGTCAGAGGATACAAATGAAAAGATTCAAAACTGACAAAGTTTTTCCATTTCACGGAAGGAAATGTCTAACATGAAAGAGTTATCGTCTCCTCTATCTTGCCATTTTTCCTTGCTTTTTTTCTTTTCTTTTCTTCTTTCTTTCTCTCGTATTTTTTTTCACATACTTCACCATGTCCTTTCTTTCTTCCTTGCTTTGTTTTTTTTCTTCTTTAAAACCAAACAACACCTTTAATATATCTTTCCTTGTGACTAAAGTAGCAATCAAATAGGAATGGTCCATTGTTTATCGAAGATGAAAGCAGCACGTAAAGTACAAGCTAACTAAGAAACAAGAAGAATTGTAATATGATAAGTACACAGACATTGATCATTTTGTTCTATTATAATTATTTGTCTGAATTGCTTGACGGGATATTTTTAATCATTGTGTATGGTTTAGTTGGGCTATTTTCATGTTCATTGTTTATTATTACAAGCAAATAGTTTTAAACGTTTAAATCAAATATTTTTTTTTCATCTAACAGAATCGCGAGGGGGAGGAAATTATATTTATTACTTGAAAATAAATAATAAAAACTTCAATTTAAATAAATATCAAGAATTATATATAAGTTAATATAAATTAGTAATATGAAAATATTTTGCAAACTAGCTGAGCAACGGTTGGGCATGCAGTTGAATATATTTGAATTCTATATTCTATCAGAAGAATTTACCTCGAACAATGAAACACCTGTTGAACTGCGCATTTACTTGATGACAGTAAAAGCTTATGGCTGACAAAATATTTTCAGACAGTAAATTTCTCCCAAGATTAGAAATTTGTTTCGCATTACTGTGCTGTAAATTGTAATGATATCACTGCGCTGTAAAATGTTAAATTCAGTGTCAAAATAATGTCTGTAAATCAGATTTTCCCAACCTTTTTTGGCGTCGTTACCCACTTTCACATGGAAAATGTTTTCGCCTCCCACCTTTAAAGTAAATATTCGAAAGCATACAGTGATGGGTAAATTATGTTTTGATTGGCACTTCTCCTGCCTTGATACATTCGAGATTGCCAATGTGATAAAAAAAAATAATTTTGTATAATTAAAAATTATCCTGAGGTCATTTCTTAATTTTATTGCCAAAGTTGTTTTTGGTCTTCCCTTATTTGATTTTTATCCGAAAAAAAATGTTTTTTTTTTTTTCTCGAATGAAGAACCATTTGAATGTTAATAACCCTTTCACAAGACTATAGGAAATACCAAGATATTTGTTATTTGCGGGAGTATTCATATCTTATCAAGAAATGTAACTCAGTTATCCCTATTTAACCTCTAGTTTGATTTTTGTTTTTATACAGATTCTTTGCATATATCCTGTGAATATTTATTTTGGATAGAATGTGTTGAATTACCTTTTTAATACTCTATATCTTATATCATCAACCAAAATTTCCAATCGCCCACCATTTTCTGTTCAGTTGCTCATTGGCCACCCAATATTTTAAATCACCCACTGGTGGGCGATATCGTCCAGGTTGGAAAACCCTGCTGTAGATCAGAACACAATTTTTTCCATACGGTACTCAGTCTTAAATATTTGCTTCATTCTATTTTTCACCTACTACAAGGCCCAAGAGTCACTCAATGGAGGGGATTACTGAATGAGGTTATTGAAAAGACACAAACAAAAAATATAAGAAGTGCATATTATGAGGATATGTAGGATAGATAATGGTTGACCCTGGACATGAAGAGGTCAGAATTGTAGTGGTCAGGAAAGCTAGGGAGTCTGTTTCACAAAATGATAGTTTTGGGGAAGAATCTCTCTGTGTGGAGCTTCCTCCTCAACAAAAGGAATACAAAAGTATGGCGAGTTATAGTTGTGAAGGTCTGAACTGGTTGAATTAAGGAATATAGCTGTTCTGGACATTTGTCATGTAAATAGAGATAGATTAGCGAGAGGCTAGTGATTTTTCGTCTGTTGTAGGAAAGGAGTTGACTGGTGTAAAATAATTAATCATACACAAGGCTGTATAATCGGTTTTGGACTCTAAAGCTGTACAATGAAGACTGTGCAGCTCCAGCCCGTTATCTGCTTATATATTTACTAAAAATTTGACAATGTTGTTAGGCAAATCCTTAACTTAAAGCTCATAAAGTGGGTAGAACCGAGGAGAGAACCTTGTGGAAATCCAGCTCTGATCTCATGAGCTTCAGAGGACGGGCTAATAACAACGACCTTTATGAATTTACCTGACAGGAGAGACTTCATAATTGACAAATCTCTTCCAGAAATTCTATAGCTGGAGAGTTTGTGTAGCAACCCTGTACGCCACACAATGTCAAAAGCCTTCGAGATATATAAGGTGATCTTGTAATGTTATTATCAAGCGCCTAACTGGACCTTCCGGGGTAACATATACGAGTATATTTATTCATTATTTGTTTTATCTTAAAATAAAAAGTTTTAGGTTTTGGTTAATGAAGATTTCAGGATCATTGCTATGCTTATTAAAAACATTTTACCTATATTTACAATTCAAAATGGCCGCTCTTTGTATTCACCATAGCCCTTAATATCTTCCCAGTTGAAGTGCATGACTTCTTCGCGACCTCTTCGCTCAAATTGTACCACAATATCATAAGACCTTCTTTCAGACCGGACACACTTGAGTATAACATACGCGAAACATCGCTCTCCAATGGAAGTCAAACTGACATAACAAAATCCACAGAAATTTCTCTTCTATCAGTTCTGCGTCAAATTGACCGTGTGAGCTCCGTTGAAAGACCTTTCAAATATGGCTGACAACAAAGGCAACATATTTCTCTCCAACATTTGCTGGTAAACTCTGCTATTCACTTTCAATCCTTCTTGAATGAATACCGTTGACGATTTCGAACCATCAGAAACAACGGGAGTCCAAACTATGACACCAGTTGAAATGTGTTCTGGCACCTTCGGGAATTTTTTCTGGTGGAGTGACATATTGCTGTTATCGTTTGGGAAAATGACCACAGCCACCACAGTGAAAAACTTATCGTCCGACCAAACGAAGTCTTTCTCTGCGGCACTCTGCATCTCCTCCAACATTTTCTTTCGTCCTGCCAAGACGCTTTTGCTTCGCGGTACATGAGAGCAGCCGTGATCGTTGAATCTTGTATGGTTTTAGCTCTAAATCCTCTTTCACAATTGTCCTTAGTAACCTATTGGAAATATCCATCTTCTTCATGTTTCTTCTTGGATTTCTCTCCATCCTTGACGGCCTTAACGATTCTCCTGGTAGGAACTGAACGGTTTCTTCCTGCAAATGGATTTGGTGAGATTGTTTGCTCCACACAATAAATACAGATTAAAATAAAAAGTTTTAGGTTTTTCCGTAAACATTCAACTGTTTTATCAGCACACAAACCTTCATACCAGCCATTTTAATGTAACAAAATGATCACGTTTTATCTGATTAACAAAGATAAAGAGAGTATTTGGCTTTTCTTAAAAATAATAAAAAACAAAGTGCACGAAAACTGTCTTTGGGGCGTCACTGGACTTTCCAACATGACAATGACCCGAAACACATGGCACGAATTTTTACCAAATATTTAGATGACAGAAAAAACAGCGTACCCCACAGTGTCTTGACCTAAACCGCATCGAAATTTTATGGGCATAGTTAAAAAAAATAATAATAGAAAGAAATCTTTCGAATTTGGAGGAACTAGAAGTGATTTCCAAGAAAGAAGGGAGCAAAATATCTATCTGTGTGTAAGTATCTTGTAGGGAACTACCATCGATTATTGCAACAATCAAGAACAAAGATTACACAATAGATTATTGAGGCAAGAGGCCAATAATTTTGTCCTATGTTAAATTTTTGGGGTGTTTCTTTTTTGTATCAGGTCATCCCATAAGTTCTGTCCAAATTTTAACTTTTTGTTAAAATGAACGAAATTTAAAGAGTATTTTATAATGTCTAATGGAGCTGAACATTATTTTTATGTTTAGATGCACTTAAACTGATCAAATTTTATTTCAGAGAACAATAAAATTAAATTTTGTTTCATTAAAACCCTGCTAACATGGAAGTACCCAAGAATCATTTGAGGAACATAATGCTTTATGAGTTCAAGAAAGGAAACTCAGCAGTTTATGGAGAGGAATGTGTGAATGAAAGAACTTTCAGAAGATGGTTTGCAAAATTCAGAGGTGGAGATTTCACCCTTGAAGATAAAGATCGAACCGGATGTCCACTTGAGTTTGATGAAAAGCTTCTTGAAGCATCCCTGGAAGAAAATCCTGCTTTATCAGTTGAGGAATTGACAGTGGTTCTCAGTTCAAACCATACAACTGTTAATCATCAACTTCAACAACTTGGAAAAGTTCCTAAACTTGGAAAATTGGTGCTTCATGAATTGTCTGAAAAAACCTCAAATCCCGAGTTGATATCTGCTCTTCTCTTCATTCTCGCCAACTTGTTTCACCTTTTTTGGATAGACTTGTGACTGGCGACGAAAAATGGATCTTTTATCGAAATGTTAAGCGTCGTAGACAGTGGCTTGGTAAAAGGGAAGGACCCCAGCCACAGCCGAGAAGAGAACTTCATGGGCAAAAGGTTCTTCTTTCAATCTGGTGGGATCGCCAAGGAATAATCCACTTTGAATTCTTACCACCTAATGCAACAATTAATTCTCAAATATACTGTCAGCAATTAGAGCGTTTGAACCAAGCTTTGAGGTAAAAAAAGACCTGCTCTAGTGAATCGAAAAGAGGTGATGTTTCATCAGGACAATGCGCGACCCCACACAGCAAGAATAACGTCAAAAAAACCGAAGAATTTGGTTAGGAGAAAATTCCTCATCCACCTTATTCTCCCGATCTTGCTCCTTCAGACTACCATTTGCTTCGCAACTTACAGAATCATTTGGAAGAAACAGCTTTTGTAACACAGGAAGAGTTTAAAACTGACATTTGTGAGTTCTTCAAATCAAAGCCAAAATAATTTTACAGTAATGGAATTAGTAATCTTGTTAATAGATGGAAGGAAGTCATAGATAATCAGGGGAAAATACATTGTTGATTGAATCTGTAATTAAATGTAACATTTGGTCACTTGTTTTCTTTATTCAGAATTCGGAAAGAACTTATGGGATGACCTGATATAATGGCTTGACATTAAAATTTAAAAAAATTGTTGTGAGCATCACTACGCATGTTTAGAATCTATTATGTCACAATTTGTGAAAAATGCACTTGAAGTTTCCATGAAAATTTGAGATATTACAGCTTTATTTGTAATTATGGAAGTGGATGAATAATTCTGTCCACAACTGTATACCAGCTTGTTTCTGTCTATCTGTTTGTTTTCAAGATATTGGTATCTATCTATCTATCTATCTAGCTAGCTAGCTAGATAGCTAGCTAGCTATCGTCAAGATCTTTATCGTTTGCACGTACTTGTGTGCGATTACCTTTTTTATGCACGTATGTGTAAGACAACAGATCATGTACACACTTCTGGCTTAAATGTTTGCGTTCGCATGCGCCAAACTTCTTGAGAAAGTGTTGGCCGAAATGGTTCCTTCAAGGTAAAATAATGATGTCCAATCTATTTAAATCTATTTTCTTTTCTGTCGGTACAAGTATTTGTATATATATATATATATATATATATATATATATATATATATATATATATACACACTTCAGTTTAAATGTTTGAGGCTCACATGATATTTTATTTTAAATTGGCTCCCAGAGTAGTTGTTTTGTACTTTGAATAAGAGAAAAATTGAGAAATGATTTTCTATTAGAAATTTTAATATGAAAAAAAAAGCATTTTAAGAATAAATTTTTCTCTCGTCAAAATATC
This sequence comes from Acanthosepion lycidas, assembly GCA_963932145.1. Taxonomy (NCBI): domain Eukaryota; kingdom Metazoa; phylum Mollusca; class Cephalopoda; order Sepiida; family Sepiidae; genus Acanthosepion; species Acanthosepion lycidas. Next base: position 37,729,789 of record OZ010587.1, read on the forward strand.
CTCCTTTCGTCTTCATTACTGAGGTACAAATATTTAGCATTCGTTTTAGCTAGGGTAGAAGTCTAATAATTGATTCCATTCTTTATTCAATGTGTCTAAGAGCTCTTTTTCTTTTTCGTTTTTTTTTTTTTTCCACTCTTCTGTCATGTTCAGCCCAGGCTAATTATGCGGATGACTTCAGACTTTAATCTGTAGTACAAACACATACATACATACATACATACACACACACACACACACACACACATATATATATATACGTATTATATGTGTATGTCCGTGTAAATAAATTAGTAAATTTTCAACTGATTTATCTCATTGTCCAACTCCAGAGTTTCGCGTAGCAACCCTCATTAGGAACAGAGTGTCCACTGTATCTATTGAATTATAACCAGATATCATATTTATACTCCACAAAAGAGAATTTGGAAAACTTCTACTTTAACAGGTTTCGCCGATAAACCAGAAAGAATATATCATTATATATATATATATATATATATATATATATATATATATATATATATATATATATATATATATATATACGTGTGTGGGCCTGTATCTTTAGAGAATCTCAGTTTGTATACACATACGCGTACACATATATTATACATGTAGACACACACATATATATATATGCATAACGAAACACAGATAGATAGATAGATAGATAAATAGATAGATAGATACATACATACATACATACATACATGCATACATACATAGATACATACATACATACATACATACATACATACATACATAGAATAAACTTTGATACAGAATCAGATTTGATCAACGTCTGCAATGAATTCGCCGTATAAGTATATAGAATAAAATCCACACGCACACATGTGTTCAACCCATATTTTAATATGTAAATATACATCTATACGTACATATACCCCAACACACACAAGCACGTTTACACACACACACGCGCACGCACACACACACACACACACACACACACATATATATATATATATATATATATATATGCTGGTACAGAATATATATATGTGCGTATATATGCATGTGTACATATGTGTGTATGTTTGCTCTCAAGGCTTGACAAAAAAATTCAATTGTTAAACGTCAGGTCATGTTGGCTCGCATTGGTTCGTAGTCGTAAATCGCCGACGTTTGAAATTTTTCATTACAGGAGCCCATTGTAAATGTGATTTAGTGGCCGCCGTATGAGGAAACAACGACCAATTACTGCCAACACTAAAAACCTTCATTTTTTTCTGTGTGTGGCCAATCGTTATTTTTTTTCTTTCTGTTGCTGCACACATGCTAATACCTACCCACACAACGTTTGTACCAATTACAAAACCCTTGATTTGTCCCTTGCAAGCCTATCTGTGATTTTACAAGTATCAATCGTATAATTATTTTTCCTTTCTTTAAGAATACCTGGTCCCAAAGAATTGCCTTTATTTTTATGAAATTCAGCATTTAAAAATCATTCTTCGTTTTAAAGTGTCACGCATCAGCGAATACGAATGGGTCTTAAAATATATTCTATGGTGTAGTGAATAATGACCTTCGTTAAAAGTGTTGCAGTTATCTAGATGTTGTGAGTTCAATACTTGGATCAGATAATGAAATCGATATACTCTGGTTCAGTAACAAGCAGTAAACGGCCATTACAACAAGTAATGTAATAGGTTATTCGATTTCAGCCAAAATATGGAGACCTGAAGATTACCGGCCGAAACACCTTGTCTATAATAAAATCTATAACAATTATCTATGAGAAACATAATCTGAATATATTAAAGAGTCCTTTGTAATTTATCCCTCGTCTTATACTAAAGAATTAGAGCTAAACATCCGGACAATGATCTGCTAGGCTAGATTACGAATTAGGTGCCTGAGTATATTCTTCGCGTTTTATTTTTTGCAAATCACTAAGACGTATTACTCTTGGTCCAAACCAGTTGAGAAGTACTCAATATAGATATGACAGGACTTACCATCAAAAAGTGCAAGTAAATGTTTAAGAAAAGAATGGATACGAAACTTTGGTTTGTCAACTCTGTTTCTCCTGATTTAGCCGTTTTTCTTCTTCATTTGAAGACGCTCGTCACTCATTAATTTTCCTAAATGTTGTTTGTCATATTCACTCATAGTTGTCAATGACACAAATGATCGTTTTCGTTCTCTTTTTCTTTCATACTATTGTACATTTGACCTTTGTTCTTTCTTGTGGAGCATGTCTTCCAATCTTGTCATTTTTACAATGTTGATCATTTCACTGTTAATAATGAAATTTTTCCAGTGCATGCTAAGAATGCTCCGAAGGAAGAGTTGATATGAGTAGGTCTAGTTAATAGCGGTAGATTACCCATGATTTAGTACCATATAAAAAGGAATCAGCTCAATAGTTCTTTAGACATTTATTTTATATCCTACGCATATAACACCTAACGAATGATATTTAATCATAACAGAGGTAAGATTAGTATAAATATTTGTAGGGTTTTGAGTAAATGAGGCAAAATTCTGCAGTTAGTTTCAATTAAGTAAGCTGAAAAATTAATGCTATTAAATACAATTTTTTTTCTGCTAACGATAAATATTCTTACTAATGTAAGACTTGTGACGACACTGAAATGTAGAAAGTTTTAAATTTAAAAATAGAACTTTTTTGTTGAAATCCTCACAGTATTTAGTATTGTTGAAGTTATCGCTAAAATTTTCCTCAATATTTACAAAAATTTCATTCAATTTCGCACAACGATTCTTTTTTTTTATTTTAAATTTTCATTAAATTTTTGGGAAAAATAATTTTGTCCCAAGTTACGCACTTTAGTCAGACCAATGCATTTTGCACGCCTTACCAGTTTGCACTTCTCCACAAAATTTGTTTTCAATTGATCTATGTATGGCTATTATACAGGGTGTGACAGACGTCTGGGCTAACAGAAGTCATAAAATTTATATATAGATTATGAGCTAAAAAATAACTGGTGTACAGCTAGAATCTGGATGTCATTTGAACCCATTATCATATATCAGAAATATTCGCTTCAAATTTTAAGTAATTTTTTTAGATAAAGCCACGTTTAGCAAAAGGTAATATTAGAACAAGTATTTTCAAGTTATTGATTAAAAAAAGAGACGCCATCTCCGTTGTTCACGAAACTTTTCAGAGAATTTCAGTGATTCTGCAATTTTACTAGAATCGTACACTTCAGGACCGTCGCTATGACTTGATAAAAATAAACAAAAGAACATTCATAAATAAATTGCATAAAAGTTTCTATTCCGCCTATAAGCAAAACAATCGACAGTTTCGTCTACTTAAATTCAAAAAGCTTGCATCAAGCATTTATTTTAGCGTGCATTATCAAGAAGTCAACATCTTGACAGGCAAATCGGGACCTCATATCAGAACTCTAATACTCTAACCATTCAGCCACAATATTGAACACTGACCGAGTCAAATCAGTTATAAAACCCTATTTCCAGAAAACCTGTCGCAAAGAGATTTGTAGTAGAATCTGTCTTCTCAGATAAATATTTGTCCGATTTCTGTCTCTATCTACAGTAATGTCCCTGTTTAACTGTTTACAAATGCATCCTTATTCCATACTTAGCTTTATCCAACGAACTAGACGTATAACCCGTCTTCGAGCGGGTTTTTCATTATTGGGAATTTTTGCCGTTCAATTAGAGCAGTTTAAGTTTAAAGTCAGCCCACTCAAAAATCAATATTAGTAACAACAATTGGGTACAACTGAGGCACATCCCCAAATGGGGGGGGTAACAATTTGAATGTAGATGGCTCTGAAAAGGGTCGTTTTTGCGTTCTCGATCTTGTTTCAGCCTCACGCACAGCAGCAGTTGAAGAGGCGTTTTTCTTCAGCCGTTGAGTCCTTGAATCATCATTTTCAGCCTCGTGCGCAGAAGCCTTCAGGTATGCTCTACTGGAAAGCCAATGGCTACATTAATCTTCGGACTCAGTGGCTCTGATTAAAGCATTCCGAGAGTTATTTTGAGACAGGCAAACTGAACGTTCTAAAGACGATTCGTTATCTCTTATTCGCATGGCGGACCTGGCGGCAGCGGTTTTGCGACCTAGACAAGTTCTTTTCTTTGGTGGCATGTCTTAGGCAAGTATGAATTGTTAAATAGAATGCGTGGGCAAATACCAGAAGAGAACGCCGTAAAGCTGCAGGAATCACTAAGCTCGTAAAACTTTAAGAAAGTTTGGAAAAATAAATTTTGAGTCAGTATAACATGCAAGCAAGGATAAAAGCCCTGATAATTATTTTTTTTCTAGGTTATAAAGACCTACGGAAAATTTATAAGATCAAATGAACTTTTGTACAATTGTTTCATTTTCCTGTGTCGCCAGAGAAAATCAGCTTTCAACCGAAACCTGTTCATAAAATACACGCCAACTGAAAATTAATCGAATATCTGAAGCGAATGGAAAAAATGTCTGCACCATTTTTTTTCCATCTAATTATTTTAAAAATATATCGTACTCATTTCAAGAACAAATTAGGGTTAAGTACAAAAATGTTTGAAATTGGATTTGTTTTTAATCAGTAGAAAATATATGCAGTTTTTCTTTGCATATGTTAAGATTATCTAAAAAAAAATATCGTGACGAAAATGTTTAGAAATGCAACTTAAAATTGAAGTTTTAAATAAAAATCAAACTGGAAATATACGCTAATTAAATTTCGTATGTTTTGGTATAATTAATGTTTTTTTCTTCTTCTACCGCCTCCTCCTACTACTACTCTTCTTTTTCCACCTCTTCCTCCTTTTCTTCTTCTCCTTCCACCTCCTCCTCTCCTTCTTCATCTTCTTCTTCCACATCCTCCTTTTCTTCTTCATCTTCTTCTTCTTTACCTTGTTACTGTTGTTGTTATTGTTGTTGTTATTGTTGTTGCTGTTGTTGCTGCCGATCTTCTTCTTCTTCTTCTTCTTCTTCTTCTTCTTCTTCCACCTCCCCTCTTCTTTTTGTTCTCCTTTTCATTATTATTATTATTATTATTATTATTATTATTATTATTATTATTAGTGTTGTTAAATTGTTGTTTTAATTCTTTCTTTTTTAAGAAAGAAATTATATTTGTGGAGTCTCTCCTTTCTAGCAATTAATTTGACCGTGCTTTATACTTGTGTATTCGATCTTAACATCATAAGATATGCAGATGACACAGTGTTGGTAACAGACACGGAAAGAAACCTAGAAAAACTCCTACAAGAGGTAGTAAAGGAAAGCAAGAAGAAAGGATTAAACATCAAGTGTAAGAAGACAGAATGCAAAATTTATTAAAAGCTACAAGGGTCAAGAAGATGTGGAGGGGCACGATCGCCTACGTCCTGAGGGGATACGGTACATAAAAGCAGTATTAAATCCTCATGACTTGTGTCACGCAGTTATCCATCTTGCCTGTCTCAAAATGCCTCTGGGAATGCTTTACTCAGAGCCACTGAGTCCGAAGATTAATTTAGCCATTGGCTTTCCAGAAGAGCATACCTGAAGGCTTCTGCACACGAGGCTGAAAATGATGATTCAAGGACTCAACGGCTGAAGAAAAACGCCTCTTCAACTGCTGCTGTACGTGATAGATATCCAAAGTGTAAATTACAAATCGCAGATACCAAAATCAGACAAGTTCGGAAATTTAAATATCGTGGAAGTGTTTTAACAGGTGTGAAAGTGTGACACTGAAATCCGAAGACGTAATTGGATAGTCAATGATGCATTCCAAAAGCTAATCAGAGTAATAAAAAATGGGAAAATTTCGCTAGAAACAAGGAAAAGAGTAATAATTTGCTATGTGATATCTGTCCTAATGGATGGCAGTGTGTGTTGGACAATCTCCTCAAAGATGAATGACTTGAAGCAACAGAAATGTGGTTCTCCAGCATTCTTCTGGAGATACCGTGGACCTAAAATGTGAGTAACGACGAAGTTTTGAAGAAAATGGAAACAAAAAAGAAATATAACATCAGTAAGAGACTTTTCAGGTTTCTGTAAGCATATAATGAGGAAGTGAAAAATCTGATACTTACCGGACAGATTGAGGGCAAGATGGAAAAAAGAAAATAAGTCATGGAACACTTGATGAACTTTAGTAAGTGGATGGCGGAACAGGGTTTAGGAGAAATAACAGAAAAACAAAATTTATTAAAAGCTACAAAGGTCAGGAAGATGTGGAGGGGCACGATCGCCTACGTCCTAAGAGGACACGGTACATAAAAGCAGTATTAAATCATCATGACTTGTGTCACGCAGTTATCCATCTAGCAAGGTAAAGAAAATTAAATATTCTTCACAGAATAAGGGTCGCGTAGATCATTGCTACTGTAGTGAAGTCTATTCTCATTAGGTGCTTATATATTTTGGCTTTGTTTAGGATGAGAGTCAATTCAGTAAATAATTATTAATTAGTGTTCGCTGAGAAGCAGTGTTTATAAAACTAGTCTTGTAGACTAGATTAATCATGTAGTGGGTTCGATCTTTTCTGGCTACTTCATAGATTTGGTTTTGTGAAATATGGTTACAGTAGTGGTCTATGTAGTGATGGCCTCTTAAAAAAAATTAATATCAGAAATTCTCTTGGGAATAAAACATTCATATTTGAGGCGCTGATTCTCAAAACAAAGTCTTCTTTGATTTTTGCATAGCTCCGAAATAACATGACGTCAATTCCAGTGATTACCAGTTGAATTCTTAATTGAAGAACCTTTCGAGCTTCTGCTTTGATTCCTGGGGTCAGCAAGTGCTAAAATATTTTTGATGTTTTGTACACCTACTTTTGCCCGTTATATTTCCCTCTTGAACCACCACCCATCTCGGCACAGCTTATATAAACTGTAAGCTGGAATTATTGCCTGATATAAAAATTACCAAGTAGTTGTTGCTAAAACCGATATAGAAATGCAAGATGCTTGCTAAAGATGTCAAAAGTGGATTAACTATAATGTCACTTTCGGAATGTAACATTCATGGATCGAACTTATGTTACATTGCTTACTGTAATGTTACATTATTCCGAGAGGAGAAAGAAGAAATTTACATAGATAGGAGGGATGGTCGAAAAGTAATAAATTAGTTGTATTAGGTTGGTGCAAAAATAATGACGTAATAATGTCGTTTTTTGACGTATTTTTAACGTCAAAAAACGACATTATTACATCATTATTTTTGCACCAACCTAATATATAATTTTGACACAAATGGAAACTTTTTCATTGCTTTCAATATTTTAATTGTCTAAATTTTAAACATTTAAGCAACTGACGATTAGCAATAAAAATCATAATTAAAAAATTAATTTTTAACATTAGAACATATTGCTTTGCATACAAAATGTCTGCCATAAAGATTTTTCGTCATAAATGACGTGCGAACGTTCGCCTGCTATCTGTCGCCGAGGCAAGATCTCCCTTAACAACTTTAGGCCATGTCATCAGGAGAATATATCTCTTGACAATGTCAGGCCGTATCGTCCAGACGAGACATCACACAACGTTAGAGTGTATTGTCGGGAAAAGATATCCCTTAAAAAGGTTACATCATATTGTCGGGACTACACATCCCATAAAACGTTAGGCCATGTTGTCGGAACAATAAATCCTATAAACCTTGGGCCGTGTAGTCAAGACAAGATATACTTTAACAACGTTATTCCATGTCATCGGGACCAGATATCCTTTAACAACGTTAGGTCGTGACGTCGGTACGAGATATCTCTTAACAACGTTAGACCGTGTCTTCGGGACAAAATATCCCAACGTTAGGTCGTATTGCCAGGACTACAAATCCTTTAAAAAGTTAGCTCGTGTTGTCGAGACAAGAAATTCCTTAGCAAAGTTAGGCCGCGTCATCGGAACAAGATATCCCATAAAAACGTTAGTCCATGTCATCCAGACAAGATATCCCATAACAACGTTAGGCCGTGACGTCGGTACGAGATATCACTTAACAACGTTAGACCGTGTCTTCGGGACAAGATATCCCTTAACAGCGTTATGTTGTATTGTCAGGACTACGGATCCCTTAAGACGTTAAACCGTGTTGTTGAGACAAGAAATCCCTTAGCTACGTTAGGCTGCGTCATCAGAACAAGCTATCCCATAAGAACGTTACGCCGTATAGTCTAAACAAAATATATCTTAACAACGTTAGGCCATGTCGTCTAAACTAAATTGACATCTGTCGAAAGGAAAATATAAACGCCGCAAGAAAAATAAATTATTGTAAATTTATTGAATGTTGGAGACAAAGCAATGGAAATTACAATTATTTGAACTGAAGTCATTGAACAATAAAATACAATGAAAACATTGATTATTTTGACTATTTTTTTTCACATCTGGACATCGTACATATATATATTCAATTACATATATATATATATATATATGTGGATTTATATTTGGGCAGGAACCTTTCTTTTAAACATCTTTCATTAAATATGGCGGACAAGGAAGATTTAATTCTTTATTTAATTTTCCCAGCATCCTTAGGTTTTACGCTTTTGTAGAAGTAAAGAAGTACAGAAATTTGACATAATTTTCATTGACCCACGCGTTTTTGGAGACTTTTCAAAAGAGGTTTTGATTAGGAAAAATCCTGGTCGAAAAATCTAAAATTAACCATCTCGCTATTAGAGAGGCCCTATATATCTCTATCCTACTATCAACCACACCTTATTTAACAGTGGAAATGGAGTGTTGAACGAATTTCATCTGCGCTCAAACATCGAAGGCTCGGAATAAACGCTTTTATTCAAAGCAACAAAAATATTAAACAGCGAAAACACGAGGAAAAACTAATAACCCCCAAAACAAAACCCCATTGAAAATGTCTAAAAAAGGGGGCGAAGCACTTCGAACAATGAAAATTCTGGAAAATTTCTGTACTCACTTACTCCTTACGGAAAAACGTAAGGATGCTGGAGAAACTAAATAAAAAAATTAATTAAATCTTCCTTGTCTGGCGTATTTAATGAATATATATATATATATATATATATATATATATATATATATATTGATTAGTAATTGGGGGATTTGTATAATTTTTCATAATGATGGGACGGCTCATTGAAGGAAGTCGTTGCTCTAGGAGCCAGTCCTGCGTGTTCTATATGCTTGTATAGTGTCACCACCAGCAAGGACGAGCTTTGCTATATTATGACGAGAAACTCATTGGGTTCCTCCTCATCGTAGTCCATTGGCCCAATGGTATGTTGTATGCGTCATATCGTAGCGGTCCGGGTTCGATTCTCAGATTCGGTAGATGCGCACTGCTGACGAGTCCCCCAAAAGGACGAAACGGACACACACAAATATATATATATATATATATATATATGTATATAAAATTGAGAATATATATATATATTACACAATTGATAATGCAAACATGATTGTTAGAGTTTTATTAAAGTAGTTATTACTGTTGAAAGCTAATCCTTATCAAACAAGATTAATTACACGCATTCAATAAAAGGTCGAAATTAAAAATACTCTAATGAAAATAGCGCCGTTTTCCAAGTTGCTCAATTTAACATCAAACGCAGACGCGTTTGATCTTAAATATCAAGCTTATTTTAGTCATCTCTAACCTTGTTGTGGTAGAAAGCCGATCCTAAGCTCGATCCCAAATGATATCAATTGACTGAATATTAAACGGGAAAACCATCTCTTTATTATTTGCAGCGTTCTAGTTTACAATGGAATGAATCAGAATAATTCAAAACCGATCAGGCTGAAATAAAACATGTCATCAGTCGGCGAATTATTGTGACTTACACAGTGCTGTTTTTTTTTTTTTTTCTGCCAAAGCGTTTTTCCGCCTGCCTCATTGTCATAATTTCTGTGATAAGTTTTGCGTCATTATACCAATAAATAATCGAACTGCCACCTATCATCTGTTATGGCTTTATCACTATTCGTTCTGCTCGTACGAATCTTTTAATTGTACAGTTCATCCGGTTAATATTCATTTAGATATTTAAATATATGGGTATTGTACACACACACACAAACGCGCACACACACAGATGCGCACACACACATTCACACACACACGCACATATATATATATATATATATATATATATATATATATATATACACGAGGCTATGATGACTTGTTTTTGATCACTCAAAGAAGTGATTCAGGCGTAAATTCTGACGTTTCGCCATTTATTCAGATTTGTAAAGATCGTGAAGCTGAGAACCATCCAGAAAACCTTGATATGTATACACGCACAAACACACACATTATCTATCTATCTATCTATCTATCTATCTATCTATATCTCCCTCTATCTCTCTCTCTATCTCTCTCTCTCTCTCTCTCTCTCTATATATATATATATATATATATATATATATATATATATGTATGTATATATATATATTGTAATATTATATTGTTAATGATATTAACTTTATTAATTTATTCTTTGAATGACTATTTTACAATATTAATTAAGCGGCATTGTTTAATAAATTTAAAAAGGTTCGATCTGAATTTAAAAAATTCTGAAATCTTCTAAGACATTGTTCTAATTATTGAACCAATAGTCACGTCAACGGAAAAAAAATCACAATAATAGAAATTGTGAATTACTAAAATATTCAAAAATCTAGCGTCGCATTATTACGCGCTCAAAAAAATTCTTAACTGTTAATAATAGCACACATTTTTAATAAAACATCTTTCGACAAGTATCATATTCACATTCGTCTTGGAATTTTACACAAAATTACCTGAAACTGAGAAAAAAAATAAGATCTATGCCTGAGGATGGTAAATGTTTTTACCGAAAGTGCTTGCAAGCAATATGGACCGAACATCTAATCCATTGTATAATTGATAAAAACAGCGAGTGGTCAGTGAATTAATGCCTTCTTCATCTGTTAGCGAAGTTAGTTCACCATTAATTACATTAACTTTATTGATTTATTGTTTGAATGACTATTTTACAATATTAATTCAGCTGCATTATTTTATTATATATATATTTGAGTCGGTATCACACAAGCAAGTTATAGGGTGTAGAGGAATTAGGAACAGCAACATTAGTAATGAGAAGAAAAAAAAGAAATATCAGAGGATAGTAGATAGCGACTGATATTACATTTAAATTTTTGCAGCTAGAAATTTGTTGATTGGAAAGCATGGAGCCAGGGGTGAGTTCCATAAGCAATAAGCGTGGGATAAGAAAATATTAGCATAGAAGTTACGGCTACGTCTGGCAAACTCAATTGTAAATTGTTGAGATCGCGCCGCCAGTCTAGTATTGCGCTAAATTCTTGCAGTCTAGGTAACATAGCGAAGAGATCTGAATAATTACCATGAAAATATTTATAAAAAATAGGTAGACAGAGGCAACTTTAAGTCGGTGAGCAAGAGATTGAAGCCGAGCCGCCAGATCAGGAAAAATAATATTGCTGATACTTCTTTGGATCTTATCGAAGAGCTCCAGGAAAATAGCAGGCAGGGACACCGGACCATATATGGCAGAAATATTCTAAGCATGGACGAATGATAGACTTATAGATATCCAATATAGATCCTGGAGAGAAATATTTTCTTGCTCGACACAGTGAACCGACTTTCTTAGCAGTTTATCTGGCGATGGATTCAATGTAGTCCTTCCACCTCATGTCAGCTGAGAACGTTAGACGGAGAAGGCGCAATGGATCAGTTTCTTGGAGGATAGCATCAGCCATGCTGACGGCAGGCACAAAGGAGTCTCTTAGATGATTAATGGAGAACAGTTGACAAGCCATCTTTTGCCCCAATCCTGTGGTTCTTTTTGTACATCGGCTGCCATTTTGACACTGTCTGACTGATCAGCCTTACTGTCGAGGCAGGAGTAAATGGTAGTGTCATCAGTGTATAGATGCCAACTTGAGGGCTGGTGTCATCGAGAAGGTCGTTAATGAAAAAATATAGCGTAGGACCAAGTATGGGACCCTGGAGAATACCAGCGTTAGTACGAAATGGTTTAGACAAACGGCCGTTCAGGACAACTTTCATTTCCTGATTTGATAGGAACGGCTGGATCATTTGTGGAGAAGACCTGTATGCCAGAAACCTGTCAAAGCCTTTCGAGATGTCCAAAGCTACTGAACGGGCTTCGCCGTTTTTTATGTAAAGGACGATAGACTCATTCCGTAATTACCATTAGTAAATCAGCGAGAAACGAACGCCATATTATATATATATATATATATATATATATATATATATATATATATATATATATATATATATATCGTAGTAATTCATCGAAGAAAACAATGTTGATATATGGCTAAATATGAATTTTACCTGCCTGCTGAATTTTTGTGGTTTATTAAGACGCTCTCATGGATAAGACAGACCACTCCGGATAAGAGAATTTAGGTTTATTTATTTTTATTTCCGATTGTATGTAAAATCCGCTGATGCCGTTTTTGAATTAAAAAAAAGAAGAAAAATAATTAATTAAATAAACAAAATATCAATAAAAGAAAAGAAAAATCATTTATATTATCTTGCTGTACCTATTTCTGAGAGGATATTATTGTTCCAGGCTTTACAATAATAAAAATGCGGTGATCTCCCTTTTCCTTCCATATGTGGTCGGAAAACAGCTTCGGCCTGTCTACTCTGTGAAGGGATTATCGTGTTATTATATAGTCCATAGAGAAGAACATGACTAAAGACTGTGTGTACGACATCCCGTGCAGCTGTGGTAAGAAATATAAAGGATAAAAAGGCCGCCCACTTAAGGTAAGACTGCAAGAATATCATGAACCTTTAAGGTGAATAGAAATAGAAAAATCGGGTGGAGGGAAAAGGGAGATTACTGCGCCCTGTGGGACGAGGTTGAGATAATAAACAGAGAACATCACTAGAAAATACGAAAATATAAGGAATCACTACGTATGCTAGGCCACAAAAAATTTCCTAAATCGGCCAAGTATAGAAATGAATTCAATATAGGGACTAGTAATACGGAGAGCTAGCAATAAAAAAAGGCAATAATAACAAATGCAAAATGAGCTCGGGTAAAAATGGCTACTAAGAAATTAAGTTTATAATTCCCCAATATTCATCCACTGATATCCTCAAGGACAAATGAACCAGTGTATAAAAGCGTTTGTTGGATCAAGTGACTTGACTGAAAGGGTTGTGAGTTCAATACCTGGCTACTGAACTAGGTATTGGTAGAGAGTTGTATTAAAATGAAATAATTCAGACACGTGGAACTCGAATGACCTCCCATTGTGTACTAAATAAAGGATTCCGTTCGAAATTCCAACCACCTGAAGAAGGCCGTGGCGTATAACAGCCGAAACTTTCTGAATTGGGAAGATGATGACAATAATCCGAACAATTGTTTGTGTTTGGGAATAAAAACTATTTTTTATTAAAAACTATACAATTTTATTTAAATAAATGTTTGTGCTTATTTATAACATACATATTCATTCCCAATATTTTAAAAATAAATGTTTTTATGATGTATTATCCATAAAGAATGAAAATAATTTTGTTTTAAAATATGCTTCTAAATAATAAATTAAAGAAAATTGAGTTTTATTGTTCTGTTTATCCATGCAAAATTAGAAAATCAATATAATCTAATGGAATAAAGATTATTGGAAACTAGTGCATAGAATTTTGTTTATTAAATATTATTTTTCTATCAGTATATTTTAGAGTCTCATTTGTATGTTTTTCTTTCTTTCTGATTTACTATTCTTTCTGTCTCTATTTCGTTACTTTATACCTTTTTTTCCTTTCGTTCTTTCTTTTGATTTTTCTCTGTGACATGAAAATATTTAACTGAGATTTTATCTAAATTATGTTTTTATACATCCCAACTTATATGACATTTATGGCTGTCCAAAATGTCCTACATTATTTTTTAGAATCAGTGACAGAAATTTTATGATCAGAAATTAGTACAAAATGATTTATATTACATCGGAAGTCATTCGATAAGGAGTGACACGAACAATTCATTTAACTATCAAGAAAGCTTGATCTACACGGTAAGGATATTCAAACAATCCCTTCAAGGAAAAAAACTTACTTGCAGATAGAGAACAAGTGATCATACAAAAATTGAAAGTGTATTATGACAATGTGTTTTAACCTATATTGTGAGATGACATAAATAAAGACATGAGAATCTACCAAGATTTGTTATCGATGGAGGTAAATTTGTTATTGATTGATGTAAACATAACAACATGCGCTAAGCAGACGACAATGCGTTGATGGCAGATTCTGAACTGAAAGAAATATTTGATTAAAATCATGAAGGAAAACAAATATCTAAGGAATGACAACTAAAAAGCAACGTATGATTGCTTTCTTTTCATTTCTTGTTTTTATCCTGAACAAGTAAAATAGGTGTAACTTTACCACAAAGAAATGTTATCTAATATTTGGCATACTAGTTTTATTAATATATTTAATACTACGTTTTTTGTACTATAGTTTTATGACTATGTTTGGGTACATTTTGGCTGTGTCTGAAAACCATTTTAAGAGATGCTTTTCAGAAAAAAGAGATTTAAATTTACTCGATCAGGCATTATTGGATGAACAATTAAGGTAAAGTAAATTAAATTTTACGACCGGTGTAAATACGGTATAATGTCTCTTCTCAGCTTTTTTTTTTTAGCAGAAATAGGCTATGTAGAATTAACAATCAAGATAGTATGACTGATTTTGTAAACATGTGATCCATATATTACACAAGAAGATATCTGAAAATAAAAAGATTTACAGAAAAATATATTTAATTATTCTTATGCTAATATTTAAAACATAATTTGTTCTTAAAAATTATCTCATATAAAAATCTTATATCTTTCTCATCCTTTAAGAAGGAAGCTGTTTCTCTGTACAAATTCAATAATCAAATATTGATAAACCTTAATATTTTTCGGAGTTATAGCCAAAATGCTTGATTAATGTATACAAGTCGTTGAAAGAACGTTCGCTTACGCAAATATTGTTACGATTTTTTGTTACGCTTGTTGAGAAGTTTCAAGACCCCCAATTCAATCATTAAATATTCATGTGCTACAGGAATATTTGTCAGATTTGCTTTTACAAGGTGTGATTATATTTAAAGCTCACGGAAGTTGAAAGAAAGTTAACTGCTACTAACCTCGTCTTATTCGGAGGGAATCATTGAAGTTTACTCGCCCGCTGGGAAGTAAAAAGTCTCCCAACGCAGAGTCATTTATACTAAGTTATTGAAACAATAAAGAGCACTCGTGTTAAAAAAAAGAGGGGGTAGAAAAGATGGATTTATGCTATTCGACTTCTGTTTGACCTTAATAACCATTCCCTTGTCGTTGTACGCATGTTGCCATTTATGCACCTATATGATTTGCAGCTTTGTCCCCCCCCCCTTAGGTATCCAACCGCAATGAACCTTACTGAGAGACATTAGAAGAGACACTCGCCAATACCATATGGAATAGGCAAATAATCAAAAGTCATTTTTGTTGCTATGTCAAAGCTAGGGTGTTGGCAAAAGTCTGTGACGAGGTGGACAATATCCGTGGAAGTCTGTAGGAGACATAAATACTTATTTATCAAATTTTATAAAATAAAATCAACTGCTACAGGCGCATATATATATATATATATATATATATATATATATATATATATATATATATATATATATATATATATATTTCATTAAAGACGACAGACAAGGTAAAAAAGATTAAAAAAGGAAGACTTAATAATAAAAAATGAAAAAGCCAGCACTGAATAATATTGACTACGAACACGGCCAAATTGTGCTAACTATGTTTAGAAAATAAAACATCCCTATGACTCTAAAATCATACTCAAAACCCACACACCCAATTAAAAAGCAAAAATAAAATCATCCTTGATAATGGCTAGGAGTATAACCGAAAGCGCTTGGAATTATAAAACATTTGGACAGTTTCTACACACTCTCTGTCCAAAAAAGAAAAGCATTGTTCGAACACAAGAAAAATTAAATAAAAAGCAGTACCTTGTCTTCCTTTTTAAATTGAAACATGTATAAATGAAGGATTGCTGCCTAAGTACACATTATATATATATATATATATATATATATATATATATATATATATATATATATATATATATATCATTTCGCCCCCCCCCCCCGGCAAGGCGAAAGGGCCACTAGTAGGTTAGGGGTTACAGAGAGTAAGTAAAACGAATGGGCATGGGTGGTGGGGAATTGAGGAAAGGATGAAAAAAGAATGGAGTAAGATAAAAAGAAAAACAGTGATCAAGTCATCAGAAGATGTCAATTGACATTACATTTAAAGTTTTGAAGAATATAGTTATCAGCGAAGCAAGTAAGAGGAAGGGAATTCCACTGTTGGGAAGTGCAAGAGAAGAAGCTGTTGGAGTATAAGAGGTGGTTACATTTAACTGTTTCAACAGTAAAAGGATGAGACCGAGATGCCAAGTCCTGATATCTACAGCAGATAAGGTTGAATGCTTTGTTTGGAACAGAGGCTCTACTGAGTGACTATTGCTGATTCTTCTTTGGATTTTATATTGGAGCTTGAGGTAAATAGCAGGCGCATCGGACCATATATGGCAGCAATATTCTTAGTATGGACGAATATAGATACACAGATTGTCAACCAAATCTAAAAGCCGTGTTATCATATATTCTTTTGTTTTTCGATTCTTCTTGTTTTATGTGCCGTGTCCCTTCAGGAAGTAGGCGATCCTGGCCCTCCACATCATCCGGGCCTTTGCAGTGCTTAATAAGTTTTGCCTCTTTGTTATTTCTTCCAAACCCTGTTCTGCTATCCATTTTCTCAAGACCATGAAGTATGTCACGCGCTACTTTCCTCTGCCCCTCTTTACCACAATCTGTCCCGTGAGTATCAGATTTTCCAAGTCTTCCTTCCTCATTATGTGCCTCAGAAATTTCAACTGCCTCGTTCTGATATTAAGTATGTTTCCTTTTTGTGTCTATTCTCTCCAAAACCTTGTCTTTACTCAGATGTTTGACCCATGGTATCCTCAGTATCCTTCTGTAGTACCACATTTCTGTTGCTTTGAGTCTATTCTTCATCTTTGAGTAGATTGTCGAGAATTCGCGGCTATACAGGAGGACAGATATCACGTAAAGTCCAGTAATTTTTTTCTTTGTTTCCAACGAAATTTTCCTATCTCTTAATACTCTGCTTAGATTTTGGAATGCATTTTTGGCAATCGAAATACGTCATCGAATCAGTTGATTTATTGTTTGTAGACATTCTTTTGTTAAACAGCTACTCCTAAAAATTGTCACGTATTGATTTTCATCAAGCGCTTTTGTAAACAAAATTTAAATCATTTTCAAATGGATAATTACAGAGTGCGATGGGTAAATTTCATTTCTTGCGTGTGCCTTGTTTGTCTTTGATTTTGTCGACCACTCACTATAGGCACAATTTGTAAGAAAAAGAGTACCCATGATGCAATTCACTCGGCCAGAAATTTTATAAACGGCACTCTGTACCTGCTAGGCATTCGAGCCAGAAGCACCAATACGTACATTTCAGAGTGTTTGGGTGATTACAAACGTACGACACTTCGGAAAAATGGCTCTGATCGTTCTGATAAGAAAAGAACTCGCGAATTTAATGGTGAGGGTCTCAATACGGAAGCCTACATCCAGCTGCCTTGAAGAGGTAGTGCTGCTCTGATTCAAGAAGGTGGCTATGTCTGGCAACAGGACTCTGCACCATGCCACATCTGCAGGAGAAACGAGTCATGGATGTCAGACAATTTCTGCAACCATATCACCCTTTATATCTCGTCACGTAACTCCCCAGACTGCACCCCCCTTGATTATTATGTGCGGGGCGCAGTTGAGCAATATAACAATAAAACTCCTTCAAATACCAAAGATGAACTGAAGGCGATGATTATAGCAACATTCACCAACTTAAACAAGGAGTCCGTCCAGAAGAGTTGCAGTAGATTCCGAATTCGTCTGGAGTCCGTAGTTGAAATTAATGGCGATTTTATTGGATAAATTTACTCTTTAGTATTTTAAGATATTTTTGTGTAATTTTGGTAAATATATCTGTTAAAATGAGACGTCAGTGTTATTTGCATTTTTACGTAACTTAGATGACAATTTATCCATCGCACCCTGTAACTATGTTAAACAATTTTCAATTTCTTCTGCGTTCTTCTTTCACATTCTTCATTTCCCATGCACGTTTCTAAATTACACATTTTGAAGTGCAACACTTATTTCATCTGTTATTGTCTTAAGAACATCACATTTATGTGCTGTAGTGATTGTCGGAAGTATTTTTATGTCTGAAGCATACTTATCTGTTTCTGTTTTTTAATGCAAACAATTGAAGAATACTTATGTGGGCTGCATTGTTAAAAGGTTAGCATTCCGACTATGAAACTTGAGTTCGAATATCATTATGGTAAGTTTTTTTGTTTTTTGTTTTTTTTTTCAAGAAGATCGGAGAAGACGATGCCAGTGTGCGTCACAGTTTGGAAGTGAATGAACAACATACCAAGCCTTGTAAGCTGTCGATATTTGTGCAAGCATGAAGTCACATGAGTTTGAGTGGATTGGTTTTCTTCAGCTGCCTATTAAGCCAAATTATGCGCTCTCTCCCACAAACTGTAACTAAGTTCCGCTCACTTGCAGTATAAACCATGTTGATTCTATGGGATATGCTGAAGTCTGTTGGTTCTGTTGAATAAACTAAAACATGGCTGGCTAGGCATCTACATCAAGTGTTAGCTAACCACTCCTGTAAACTCCATAGTTTCAAGATCAATGGGCGCCCACATGTTAATTGTGGATCGAGAATGTTTTCAGTTCTTGCCTTTTTTGATAGCTTCTTCTATTATTTTCAAATTCAGCTTTCTTCTTAGTCCATTTTTTGTTAATTAGTTTGTTAAATTCGAAAAATAAATTTTAGAAAATAAGCGATTATAGTAAACGTTAAAATACAGAAGTTAGAATTAGGAACGTCAATCTTCCAAAACAGAAAATTAAATCTTCCTTTTATTTTGTCATATATAAGATAAGTAAATAAATAAGGATTGTTTAATTCTGTCAAATATATAAACGAATTAGTAAATATAATGTATGAAATGTTCATAATATATAATGTGTTGCATTTAATATAAGTTAATAAAATAAATAACTAAATAGGGAACATGACAGATATATATAACTACAACGAAATAGAATGGATAAATGAATAAATAATAATTAATTAATCATGAATTATCACTTTTCATATTTTCTGTAGATTTCATCGTTTATTGGATCGAAAAAAAACACCATAGATGAGATATATTTTAGATCGGCATAACAATGCCAATCTTCCTCGGCCCTGAATGCCTTTTGGAATGAGATATTATTATGAGATTTTTGCTGTAAACGTGATACAAACGTGAATTCTTCAATAAAATAAAACCAGTTATAGTAAACATGTTTCACTTTTATTAAAGCTTCATTATAGAATGAGATATGAAGCAAAAAGAAATTATGGTACTTTTATTTTTGAATCGTTTGATTTTCATTGGTTAATCATGCTACACCTGCCTTCGACTTGTTAAGCAATGTTATAATAATTTATGCCGTTCCGAACTCAATGTGAGACGACGCGTCCTTTCCACAAAATTAATGGATTCCAAGTCTAACTGAAAAACAGTAAATATTGCTTTATTTATGTAAGTGTATTATAATTCAAGTTTGTCTATCTGAGATTCAGATGATAATGTTAGTGTGTTTGTGTGTGTGCGAGCGAGCACGCGTCTCTGTGTGTGTGTGTGTGTGTGTGTTTAATAGACGTTACTTGCTTTTGGTGGTTGTCCGTATGTTAATTTGGGGACGTGTTTACGTAAACATCGGCTGAGGTAGATAAACACACGTTAGTTCATTTAAGAATGGATTTAATAATCCATAATTACAAATAAGCTTTAATGTGCATTTTTTCACAAATGATGGATTTTGAAGAATATGCAGTTATGCCATAAACAAAACTTTTATTTCAATGTCAAACAATAAAACAAAAAATACCAAAAACATTTAATATAGGACATTATTGGTTCTCTTGCCTCAATAATCAATTTTTTGTCCTTTATTCTTGATTATTGCTTTTAAACGCTTATGATAGTTCCTTACAATATCACTGTACATACTGATATATATTTTATTCCATTTTTCCATGGCAATCGCTTCTAGTTCCTCCAAATTCGAAAGACTTCTTTCTCTTATTATTTCTTCAAATATGCCTATAAATTTTCAATGATGTTTAGGCCAGGACTTTGTACGAAATATGCCAATACCCTAATTTTGCTATTTTTAAGAATAGCCAACTACTACTCTTTATCCATCACGACTTGTACTCTAAGTAGTTCTCCTGGTCCAGAACAGAATGCTCCCACCACTGTGCTTAATTGCAAGGAGGATATGTTTTGGTTTGTGAGCTTCATTCACTTTCTTCCATGCATAATGGGAGTTCATGTGACCAAATAATTCTAGTTTGGTTTCATTTGACCCTGAAACAGAGTTCCAATATTTACTTTCATGTTCTAGATGTCTCCAAGCATAAGCTACCCTGTATTTTATGTATTTATCCTTAAGCATGGGGGTTTTCCTTGGGCAATAAGCATGAAGTCCTGCTCGATGAAAGCATCTAGTGACTGTCTTCATCGATACATTCAAACATTGATGCTGTCCTTTGTCGTTAAGTGAGGATTCGTGTTGCTTTTGCTTTCCATACTGTAAGAAATTAACCGTTTTCTGTCAAGTCTTTAATTTATTCTCAATACAATGTGTCTCTTTGTTCTTCTTGATAATGCTACAAATTGTCAATCTAGTAACAGTTAAATGCTTGGAAAGTGTTGTATACCCATTAACTATCTTCATTCGCAGCTTCTTGTCAAGTTCAGCCGTCTTCACCATCGTTGCAGAACGAATGACTTATCATGCTACGTGGCATTCACATATTATTCATCACCTTTTAGAATGTTATAGGATCAGATCAATGCTATTTCATGAAAAACAGTGTTTATATTTAATGTCAAAATAAGAAAAATATTTACATTTGCCAAAAAGCAATATTATTTCATAATTCTCATATGTATTTTTTCTTGATATAACATTAGATTTTTCCTTGATATAACATTAGATTTAAATAAAATACATACACACCTTATAAAAAACCCAATACCAATACTAAAATACACCCTAAAACAAATCACCCCCAGCTAGAATTAAGCATATACCGTTATCTATCCGAAAAAGAATAAGTACAAATTCAGCAAATGACAAAATTTTCGGTGAGCATAACAATTCCTATAATAAAGCTCTAAAAGAGAGTGGCTACAAAAATCCAAAACTAACTTAATATAAAAATTGAAAATGGAAAGCATAGAAAAAACAGAAGTAGAAATAATTTGATATACGCCCCCATACAACCAAATGGTGAAGAACAAATTAGGACAAAAATTCCTTGCATTAATAGTCAAGCATTTTCCTAGTGAAAGTAAACTAAGTACTATTTTCAATAAAAACACTAAAATTGAGTTACAAGTTGTACGGAAAACTTAGAAAAAATTATTAAGAAACATAATGCTAATATCTTAAATAAACACATATACCAAAACAAAAAAAAATGGAAAAATTAAAATAAAAACTAATGAGGATAAACAAAAATTATGTAACTGTAGAAACCCTCATAATTGCCCCCTACAAAATAAATGTCGCACAGAATCATTAGTATACCAATGCAATATCTCTTCGATTGAAAATCCTGAAAACATAAATATATATATAGGTTGCACTAGCCATGAGTTCAAAAAAAGATTCAACCAACAACAAAGTTCATTTAGGATAAATAAATATAAAAATCAAACATCTCTCTCGAAGTACTTCTGGCACCTAATAGAATCAAATAAAACACCTACAGTAAAATGGAAATTAATAAGAAAAGCTAGAATATGTAGGTCATTAAATGACCCATGTCTTTTGTGCATACATGAGAAACTATATGTTACTAAGTTTATAAAAAATAAAAATTTACTGAATCAGAGAAATGAAATAGCTATTTTATGCTGTCATTGTGAAAAATTTTCCTTAAATAATATTTAAAAATAAAAATAAATTTAAAAAGTGCGACCAGGTAATATACATAGTTATATTTAATGTGAAAAAATAATTTTATATACTGTAAGTAATTCTATTACATTTACTTGTTTTATAAATAATAAAAAAATAGTCTATTAAAATTAACAGTGAAAATATTTTAAAGTTGTATTTGAAATTGTAGTTAAAACGAATTCTAACCTAAACATCTTTTAAAATTGTAGTTAAATAAAACGTATTCTAACCTAAACACCTCTCTCAAAGTACTACAAGCACTTAAAAGAATCCAATAAAACACCTACAGTAAAATGAAATTAATATGAAAAGCTATAAGATTTATGCCATTGAATGCCTTTGTACTTACATGAGAAACTATATATTACTAGGTTTATAAAAAATAAAAGTTTACTAAATCAGTGAAATTAATTAGCTATTTTTTCCGTCATTGTTACAAATTTTAATTAACTAATATTTAAATATAATTTTTTTTAAATTGTGACCAAGTAATATACATACTTATACTTGATGTGAAAATAATTTTACATGCTGATAATAATTCTAATACATTTACTTGTTTTAAAAAGAAATATAGTATATTAAAAATTAAAAGTGAAAATATTTTTCAAATCGTAGTTAAATAAAACGTATTCTAACCTAAACACCCCACCCCAAAAAAATCTTTAAATATACAAATAGAAAAAAAATGCCGTAAGAATTTTTGCCGTTAACAATAAATTTTAAAAAATCCAGACGACATGCATTTAACGGTTGTCAGAATTCATTGAAAAATACATCCCTACCCCTACCAAAACGTAACTAATAACTGATACAACAAAATACAGCGATAATGAACACGCAAATACCCCTTGTCTGGATGAATGGATTTCTCTGTATCCTTGGAAACGTGAATTATGATTTTTTTCTGTGCCTTTAAAACCCAGTAATAAATAAGTTACTCCAAAATTCGCTTGAGGATGAAATGGAACTAATGTCTTTAATTTAATTACAAAATTAAATTCGAAGATTTTAGCTTCCATTTTTGAAACATGGTTAGAATTATGTGGCAAAAAAACATATTTTAAATCAATTAATTTATAATATATACATATATATATATATATATATATATATATATATATATATATATATAGATAGATAGATAGATAGATAGATAGATGTGTGTGTGTGTGTGTGTGTGCGTGTTTAGGTATGCCTTGTGTGTGTGTGTGTGTATGTGTTGTGTGGGCTGTAGTGTTGGTATTTTTTTCTCCGGTAGAAACGAGAGAGATATTCCAGGGGTAAGAACCAACGAACCCAAGTTTGCGCTTCTAAACATAAACAAGAAAAAAGCAAGTCGCGAAAATAGCAAGTCGCGAAGAACTTTTGAAGAATGCAAGAGAGGAATTCGACAGACAGCTTCTACAGATGAATGGCTATTTACAGCAGTCTATACTGGGGAAAATAGCTCTAGGTAAAGAAAGATACCGCCAAAATACAGTAATTCTACTTTGCAAAACCCATGTTAAGATAAAATTATAAATAACGCTCGATCACATTAAATCGAAGGACACATTTACATTGTTCGGATTTTCCTTGAATGCCGAAGCGTACAGCGGCCGAAACATCGTGTATATGACAATAAAGATAATGATCAACGACTGAACAATGTAAATACTGTAAATAGTAATAATACCTCATGTCAGAAATATAGACAACACGAAATTAAAAACATTCTTAAGACACACTAAATAGTAAATACCCGATGGTTTGTAACGAGTTTAATATCAATATTCAAACTTTGCTCAAAGAGCAGTTTCTCTGTGATGACATCAATATGTACTGGTCCCACTCAGAGAGATATCAAAATAGAATGCATCAGAGAAGTAAAATGCATAAGATGGCTGGCCTGGAAGGTAACCACATAGCCTGCAGTTGCAGATATATAGTTTTTCATAACCTCAGGAGAAGAATAATCCACGTTCGAGGAATACCCAAATGCCACCGTTACACCCGCATATACATACATACATATTTTAAGATAAACAGTATTAATAACATTTACCGGTCTGAATATCCGAGAAATTTTCATAGAAAATATTCGTCCACCGACAGGAATCGAACCTAACCCTAACCGTCATTTAGCCTGACGTGCCTTAACCGATCGAGCCACGGAGAATTGTTAGATTAGCAAGGTCGATTTTACTGCTTTTAAAATTCAATCTTCCATGAATCTCTCACGTACATTCATATCTGCCCCAAGCGTATCCAAATGTAAACAAATGACGTCACACATTATGAAATGAACAAAGTCCGACAATTGTTTTAAGACATTTTTATGTTTATACATTCTTTTTATAGATACAAATATTGTATTTTAAGTTTAATTTATATGATTGAAGTTTCAGTTTTTGAAACAAAGGAATTTCGGTTTTGCGATGATTATATATATTAAAAATGAACAATTATAATATTATGCTCTGTTTTTTAAAAATAAAAATAAATGCTGAGAACTGATTGAAAATTTCATTGTTCTTTCTTAGTATTTTAATATATATATATATATATATATATATATATATATATATATATATATATATATATATATATATATCAAGGTGCAATATTGGTTTATTAAAACAATAAAAATAGCAAACAATGAAGTCAAAGGCATGTGTGAAATATTGGCGAGACACTGGAAATGCGATGTAAGTAGAAAGTTTGACAAATTGATCAAGCTGTTATAATACTCCCAATTAGTAGCAAATTATAGTTTGGAGGCTGTGCTCCTATGCTAGTCACGGCACTAGGTGAGATTTTCGTCCCGTGAATACGACATGCGTTTCCGACTTGTTCTTGAATTGTTCTGTCTACTCCTCCTGTGCCCAAGATGTGTTTGAAAGATCCACAAAAGAAAGATGACACAATTCAAACGGAACTTCTTCTGGCGGTCAGTATACTTGATACGAATTGTTATAATGGTCAGCAATTTAAAGAATCAAGCGGCAAAGAATTCAGAAAAAATATTTATTGTAACTCGATTGTGAATCAATACATAAATAATAATCACTAGTAGAACGCCGAAGTAATCCCCCGCCGTCGACATCTCATAAAACACGCGCACCTTTGCCAAAACGCAATGTCCACCTATTACCACTGCATAACTTCGCCAGCAGGACCGTGTGGCCGATGTACAAGTGTCAAATGTTTCTTAGAGCAAAAAAGCAAAGGAAAATGTGGAGAACTTTAATTACCATGTTATGATGATAAACTACATCCGGCAGCAAGGTCTTTGATCGGGAGGTTTTGAAGCGCATGGAACCAGGTCTTAATTGCTCTCGTTCCCATGTCCACCCTGACCCAGCGTGGTAGCAACTGTTAGGGTCCCAGCTACTGGCAAATATTTGCCCCCACCCCCGGGGGTCAAAACAATATGAAAGTATAAAAATATTTTTTTAAAGTAAAAACACATTTTCGTAGTTAAAAAATTACCAGTTATACATTTTTGTTGTAAACTAGGAAAGGTTACCGAATGAGGAATAACCAAAACGGAGGTTGGAAATAAAATGATAATCTTTATAACATCAACAAAATTCAATACTCGCCAGCGGCGTGAAGTAGGTAAACTACTGCTAGTAGTGGACTACTTAGACACCATGTTACCTCCCCACACTACCATTTACAATACTGTTTAACGTGTTTATGAGGATTGGGACATATCCATTAGTGTTCATAGTTACAGTATATAACAATTTTGAAAAACAAAAATTACTAGCAATACATTTTTGTAATAGAATATACTAATGCTCCCAAGAAAATTAAATTTGTGCATGAAATGAACTATAAGGAGTTGGTAGGCCGCTAAACAAACAATACAACATATAAATGATGGTGAGCAAAACAGCCAAAAGTAGTAAGTTATTCTTCCAATCATAATGTATAAAAATCGATTTATTAAAATATGATCATCGTTGAAGGACCGAATGCGCCCAAGATCCAGAATATGTTGCAGGGACATAAGCCTAAATCGGACAAAATAATCTGTTCTCGTATTCATTATTTTTTTCAAAGTCTAACAGATAGTGATAATTGCCATAATATTATGTTGGTGCAAAAATAATGTCGTTTTCTTACATAGTAACATATGTGAGAAAACAACATTATTTTTGCACCAACCTAATATCATAAAATGAAGCCGATACAGAAATGTACATATCTGGGAACTGCATTATTGTGATATCTCCTGCATGGCATGGAATGCTGGACAATTTCCTCAAAGATGAGGAAGAGACTTGAAGCTTGGTTCTAATAGAGCACAGAAAGTGCGACATTGAGATCCGAAGACTTATGGCCAAAGAAACATTCCAAATGCTCAGCAAATAATTAAGAGATGGAAAATTTTCGTGAGAAACAAAGAAAAGAGTACTTAGCTATTATGTGATATCTGTTCTCCTGTTTGACAGCGAATGCCGGACAATCTCCTCAAAGATGAGGAAGAGACTTGAAGCAACAGAAATGTGCTTCTGCAGAAAGATGCTGAGAATACCTTGAACCGAAGATGTAAGCAACGACGAGGTTTTGGAGAGAATGGAAACAAAATTTATACTGACATCAGGAAGATGCAGTTGAAATTTCTGGGGCACGTAATGAGGAAGGAGGGCTTGGAAAATCTGATACTCACAGTACAGATAAAGGAAAAAAGGGACAGGGAATGCAGAGCGTGACATACATGATGGACTTCAGCAAATGGATGGCAAAACAGGGTTGGGAAGAAATAACAAAATGACAAAAAAGACCTACTAGGGACATGAAAATGTGGAGTGCCATGAACGTCTACGTCCTGAAAGGACACGGCACATAAAGGAAGAAGAACAGATGCTCTGTCCGGCGAAAAGATATTTTTGCGCTTAACATTCAATCAGTCGTGAAAAGGGAGTGCCCGTTCTTATCGGGCAAAAAAAGAAAAAAGACTGAAACGGTTGAATCTCTGTGGTTGGAAAGTTGCCACTGAACGACCGACGAAAAGCCACAGAAATTCGACAATTTGTATTTTATTTACGTTTAAGTGCAAGATAAACAGCGCGGCTAATGACAAAAACACTAGTCTTTGAATATCCCTGGAAGTATTTATTATAATTGGATCCTCGGATGGCAAACGAGTTCGAATTAGATCTGCATAACATGCAAAATCCTTGCTTCCGCTCTTCAAGACACACACGCACCACCCACACCCACCCACACACTCACACACACACACACACACACACACACACACACATACATTGTAAAATCATACACACTTTCATTTACACCTACTGTCTATATACACTGATGAGCCAAAAGATTGTAACTATCGACATTGGAATAAGAATGGCAGAATGGAGCCAACACAATGCAGCATTGCAAGCCTGTGGCTCTTCTATCGTTATTTCCTTGGCAAATGTTCAGAAAAGTTCCACTCTTTAGTTCTACCAGTTCTGACCTTTCCGGCTAGACCACACCACACTATTACCACAGAGTCGAATAACCCTTATTTCCCCCGTGTTTCAATTACAACATGGAAGTTCCGCTCTGACGGTTTTTTTCCTCAATAAGTGCTTCCTTGAACACTTTAACCTTGATGTCTTCAAGTCAATAGTTAGTCGCTATTTTATTTCAATTTTCCACCTTCCCTTCTATACATCTCATACACTCCACTCACCATTACTATGTCGACTGTAATGCTCTAGATTGAGTGTATATCAATCTTTGTATTTGATGATATTTAGTAACAAAACAACGGAAGTAAACTTTAGAGGAAATTAAGAATTCATTCTTGATAGGGTAAGAGCTATTTTGCTGATAGATATTATTATTATTAAGTATGTGGCAATCATTAGACCATGTGCCTCTGGGAGTTGATTTCAATGTCCACTTTTATATTTACATACATTCTATCCCTAATATTGAGCAGTTTAACCCGTAAATATAGCATAACTTAAAACATTATTTTAACATATAGATATATAGTTTTCGAACATGGTCAGAAGAACACACAAACACAGAAATATATATATATATATATATATATATATATATATATATATATATATATATATATATATGTGTGTGTGTGTGTGTGTGTGTGTGTGTGTGTGTGTGAAAATATTGTAGAAAATAGGAAAGAAACTGGTTTGGTAAGTAATCCAAAGTTCCTTAGTATTTTTGTAATTATTTTTAAAAAATAGTGCTCGATACGAAAGTAGAGCATAAATATAATTATTTATTTAAAAATATGATTCCAACTCGCGAGTTGGAATCATATTTTTAAATAAATAATTATATATATATATATATATATATATATATATATATATATATATATATATATATATATATATATAAAGAGAGAGAATGAGAGAGAGAGAGACCCCAAAATTGTACTCAATTTTTGACTACCTATAATATCTTGAATTTTTTCTCTTTTCAGATCCAGTGCATTTAATTTAATTTAATATTTAACTTATACAATCAATCTTTTTTGTAAGTCAATAAACATTAATATTTCATGATTTTAACCAGTAATCTTGTAAGTCAATAAACGCTGCATTTATTTTCATATAAAGAATGAGTGCATATTTTTATCACATATATATATATATATATATATATATATATATATATATTGCATATTTGGCCAGCAGTTCGTCTTTTTAATTCCTTTTAATATTTAATTTAAACCGTTAATCGTTTTTTAAGTCAATAGACATTAATATCTCTTACATTTAACTATTAATCTTCTTTGCAAGTCAATAAATACTGCCTTTATTGTCATTTAGTGAGTACATTTTTGGGAATACAATATATATATATATATATATCGGAAGCTGTTCTTCTTTTATTCATACTTCGTAAAAGACTTGTGTATGTGTGTTGTGTGCGTGTGATAAAGAGCTAAGTTTCGTGGATGCTTTACCGCCAGAAAGGCTAAAACGGAAAATGGTAGCGACGTTTTGTCACCGTTAAAACCCTATAAATTGATGAAAAATCGAATTTCCTGTTCATCGTGCAACATAACAAGACTAGTATTGAGTATCATTCGCACTCTCCTTGATTATAATGAAACTATTTCTACAGCCATATGCTCGTCCTTATTAGAAAAGCTGTAAAGAAAATTGCATCAATATTGCACCTGAAAAGAAAGTGAACACTTGAATAATGTAATAAATATTTTTGGTCATATCTGCTTATTATTTGCTATGAAGTTTTAAAAAATGGTTTATTGTGACCATTACATAATTCTAATAGGGGTTATATATATATATATATATATATATATATATATATATATATATATATATATATATATATATATATATATATATATATATATATATTGTATATCTGGGCAGCAATCCTACTTTTATACAACTTTTGTTAAAGAGAACTGGCGAAGCACTGCGATTAAACGTTTTATTGAAGTTTTCTTGTTTTCATACAAGCGTTACAAAATAGAAAGTTTAATTGCAGTGCCTTTAAGGAAACTTGTATATAGATACATACGGTATTGGTCAGAATGGAGGAATCACGTGTTTTTTCCTGTAATTTTCCATCATACAGTGTTCTTTTATTTCGCACGTGAGAGACTCATTTTCATTGGTCAAATTGGATGACACATTGTTTTTACAATCAATGAACATTCATTTTTATTACACATTCTCGTTCAAATTGGGTTTAGCTGTGATTAGAATTATGATATACTCGTGTAATGCGCATTCTCGCGTATCGTGCGACCCACAAATGTTCATTTATCGACAATGATTTTATCATTTATCTCGTGTATCATGGAAGTTCTTTTTTTGAGAGACCAAATTGCAATAGACTAACCACTTTTCCTTTATCTATTTATCCCATCTTCTAGCTAAATTAGTTCTAAAACCTAAAAGAGAATGATAAAAGTATCGTTAGTAAACTTATGCTGGTTGTGTAAACTTGTACAGCCATAAACAGCCAAACAAGAAACAGCTAACCATCTTATAAACGTAAACAACTGAAAAGATGTATATTCGTTCTGGTTCTATTTTATAATACGATACTAATACGTGAATATTACATGTAGGTTAATTTCGGATTTGAATTTAGGCCCAGATTAGCGTTTAAGGTTGAAAATAAGATTGGAAATAAGAATTATAAATTCTAATTTAAAAACAGACGCTTTTGTTATCAAAAGTAAAAAAAAAAAATGGAAATCAAGTTGGGTAACTATTGTTGTTAAAATATTTAAATGAGTTGTAGTTTAATTTTTAATTTGAATTTAGCCCGAGATTAACATTTAAGATTGAAAATAAGATTGGAAATAAGAATTGTAAATTCTAATTTGAAGAGTCGCTGTTGTAACCAAAAGAAATGAACAAGAACAAAAAATTTGAAAATCAAGGGTTGAGCAACTGTATTTTTTCCATGAAAATCAATAAAGTTATTAATAATATTATTAATATTAATAAACGCTCGCTCATACATTTACCTATATTTATCCATTTGGTTACAAACACATATATATATATATATATATATATATATATATATATATATATATATATATATATATATATATAATAGGTTATAAATCTGACTTGAATATTGCGTTCCAGTTTTTAAGTGTCCACTTTTATATTTTATATTTATACGCTATATATCATTTCAAGTCCACGAATTAATTTCTTGGTGGCTGCAGAAAATTGACAAGAAAAATTTTAAAATTTTCATCCAATTATTTTTTATTTTCACAAATACTTTCAATCTCATTTGAGACCATCTTCAGAGGTTGCATATCTATGGAAGTGTTTTGCATTAACATCGTAAATTCAAAATATTTTTCACCGCTATGCAAGGGAGGCAACTTATGTGAATTTTAAGAGATTTTTTAATTGTACGGTTTTAATTTAGTTTTTTTTTTTATTACACTTTATTGCGATACTCGTAGCTATTTTTTGGTCGCAAATCTCTTATATATAGTGCTGATATATAAAGAGAGAGATAGAAATTTGAGAATACACCTTTAGTGTTCATAAATGAATAACGGTCTCAGGATCAATGGTGATATTAGCCGTTTCCTTGTAAGGAAACATTCGGCATCCATTGACCGAATTGCCAGTGACGATGTCAGCTGAAATTTATAAAATCTTTCTCTTAAACAATTTTTAAGGTAAATAGGTTTCTCATGGCCAGTAGTTATCGCTCTTTCCAGTATTGATTCCTGGCTAATCTTTTATTTGAATTAATATGGAATATCAACATCATAATTATGTTATTATTTTCTCTTCTTGTTACATGTGCTATCTATTTTAGTTGTTGCTTTTGTTGAAAGTCCTCAAGTGAGTTTGTGTTATTTGGTACAGTCATTTGTGATTCTATAGCGCCAGTCACAATGTTCAAAGATGGATGGTCTGCACTGGCTAAAAGTCATTTTTAACTATTGATCTTAGAAAGCGGTTGTATACAGCTGACAATTTCAATATTTCTGAACGGGTTTGACGCCATACATGGCATCGTCTTGATCTGACGAGGCTATTTAAGAACGTAACTCAAGTTTTCATGTTAGCATTTTGCTTTTATTCCAATTTGGACGAAACGACCTGGATTGCAGCCTATTCTCTGTTCAATTTTCCTAAAATAGATTTGTTATAACTGATCCATACGCCATAGTGTTTTTATTTACTAATACCACATCCTGAAATTTTATGATGGACTCAGGGTATGTACCATCACTGCCTTATGCCAATTCCAGACCTTGCGTATCAGGTATATTATACTGTAAAAAATTATAATTTTTAACTTTTCACTCAACTGACAAAGAGATATTAATTAATAAACTAAAATTACCGAGTATTTATTTTAATTATTCTGTTGGGGAAAGCATGGCCACCCGCCCTCGATCCAGGTTTGACCCCCACCTCGATATCTGCGTTTTTCCTGGACCATGCCCTACGTATTTACAAGTATTAATGTGAAGAGATGAGCACTGATCATTGAAACATTCCATACCACGACCCAAACAAATCAACTAATAAAAAACAATGATCTTCCGTTCTTTCCAGACATCAATGAATTGATGATAAGGTGTCGGGGTATGAGATTAATATAGGTATTCATAAATAGGACAAGAACAATCAACATCTTTTAACAAATGTTCCAAGAAATAGGACACAAAATAAACCTTTCCAAAACGGAAAAAAATTGTTTTCGCTTTTGTATATAAACACGTGCAACAAAATAAGTCCTTCAGAGGACGAAACGCGTCGGCTAAGAATAGATTTTCCTCTTGTCTCTTTTTATTCATATATGACTACATCGAATCAATAGCTGCACCTACTGTTAGGAATGTTGGGTTACCAGAAGGTTTTTCTCGTCAGAGTCCATCTTACATATTTACAAAACTACCATCCGTCTGTACATTGAATACTGTTGCCATATCTAGTGTGGTGATCCTGATGTTCATCTCCAGGTTCTTGACAAACTTCAAAGAAGTATCTGCAATGTAATCGATCCTGACTTGGCATCTCGACTTCAGTCACTTTCTCACCGACATGACGTGGCTTCCCTCTGTCTTTTCTACAAATATTTTCATGCAAACTGCTCTGATGAGCTTTTTTTCATGTTGCCCTGACTTACATGAATTTAAACGTGTTACTAGATTGGCATCTAGGTCTCACAAATTTACGCTGAAAAAGTTAAATGTAAGCACCATTTCTACCCCAAAAGTTTCTTTTCTCGCACTTCCCGCCTATGAAACTCCCTTCCGTTTACTTGCTTCCATGATAATTACAATCTTTAAAAATTTAAAAACAACATCAATGGACATCTTCGATCTTTTATATAAATTTTATTCATCTTTTCTCTCACTTTCACTCACTGTAACTCTCTGTGTAATAGTGGCATTCCCACCTTGCTTGGCGTGAAATGATTAATATATATATATATATGTGTGTGTGTGTGTGTGTGTGTGTGTGTGTGTGTGTATGTGTGTGTATGAGGACAGTAGATAGCGATTGACATTGCATTTAAATTTTTGCAGATTAAAATTGGCTGGAAATCATGGAACCGGAAAAGAAATCCGCAATCGAGAAGTGCGAATAAAGAAACTGTTAGCATAGAACTTACGGCTACACCTAGCCATCTCAACTGTAAAGCGGTGGGAAAGTGACTGACGCCAATCTGCCAGATAAGGGCCAATAATATTGCTGATTCTTCTTAGGATTTTATCAACGAACTCAAGGTAAATAACAGGGCCACTAGGCCATATGTAACAGCAATATTTTAAGCATGGACGAATGTTAGACTTATAGATATGCAAGATCGATTCTGGAGAGAAGTTTGTGTTTGAAGTTCTATAGAGTTGTGTAAAAAAATGTTCATGTCCACATCCTACCAAACATAACTAAGTAATTAAGATTAGTAAATACGAATATAATGTACATAAATTAATATCTGAATCCATTTTTCTAAGTATTTGAAATAAATGATGTTATATTTTCATAACTATTATGATAAATAGAGTGCCGTTGATATGACAAGTGTGTTTTATCATCATCAGTATTGTCTCACCTCCACTGACCTGAGAATAGGTATTTATATTACTGTAGCTTTGCCAAAGGTAAAGGGTGGGTTTTGTTTTTCTATGGGAGAGGCTTGTTTTCATAACATCTCATTTACGCAGGATTATACTTTATATTTGCTCATCAAATACATATATATATATATATATATATATATATATATATATATATATATATATATATATATATATATAAGTCCATCATAATCAAAGTAACTGACAGTTATTTATTAAAACCTGAAGCCTTTTCTCATGTCATTCTCACGCGTGCACGCATACATATATTTATATATTCTCTTCTACAGATACACTCAATCTGAGAATATTCACACATATATATATATATATATATATATATATATATAAAACATAACAGAAATAATCAAAATATATAAATATAATAATCAAATATATATATAAATATAATAATCAAATATATATATATATATAAAAAAACATAACAGAAATATATATATATATAAAAAGAATCAATATAAAAATTATTTTATATTGATCCTTTTAAGTTCTCTAATCAGTTTCTCGATGTTAAGATGAAATTCATCAAGGAAAGCTCCGTATTTTTTTTGTAACAAAAATCCATAACTACAATGGATAAATTTAAAAATTCTAAAACTACTGTAACAGCGCGCGTTCGTGCGTGATTTTAAAAATCGCAGTTAGAATATGTGTCTTCGTAATGTAACCCTTGAAAATGACCTACGAAAAGGTCGAAAATGATTGGGTTCTCAAAAAATACGCTACCTTCTTTGATAAATTTCATCTTAACATCAAAAAACTGATTAGGGAACCGAAAAAGATCAGCATCAAAATAATTAAACCTAATTCAATAATTCTATATTATTCAATAAAACATGTTTGAATGAAGATATATTGCTTATATATATATATATATATATATATATATATATATATATATATATATATATATATATATATATATATCAACTTGGCGAACAGGTACATGAGACTGGATTTTCAGCAGGAAGTGCTATTGCCAGATGATTGTAGGGTGACAATGGCACGACAGTTGACCAACCTAAGGAACCGAAGTCTATTTGATTGAAATGGAGGGGGTATACTTTGGCCGGGAGTAATGAGTTGGTTATCCCCTAGAACTTAGACAAAGGCGTTAAAATGATCTCTCCTACTTCTATTGAAATCCTACAAACCAAAATTCCAACATAATTTAAGAAGAAGATAGCGGCATTCAAACAATAAGTTAACAACAACATTCCATCACACAATATTTGTTCAGCTAATGAATACTCAAGTAAATCAGAGTTTAAAATGACAGGCTTATAGTGTGGCCAGCATGCTTTCTGGATCAAAACCCTATTGAGAAGCTTCCTAACATAGTCAAGAAATGTTATCAGGAAGGAAACAAAAATTTGTTTCCAAAAATTAATTCAAACTCTTACCTTGACAGAAGTCAATTTCAAGTCATTTGAGAAAATGAAAATTATTTTAGATATCATTACTTTTTTGCAGTGTCATTTCACACTGCTTATTATGAGCAGTTTTGTCTGACATTTCTTTGAATAAATTGTTGCGTTAGTCATTGATTTACATTTCTTTAAACTTACAAAAGCTCACATTCTTTTCTAATTTCATGATATTTCACACATATTAAACATGTATATCTGACTAAAATTTCTTAATTTTCAAACAATGAGAACTATGAGTAACTTTTCTAATTTGCATAAAATCTGGGCACGCAGTGTACACATTTTCGTCCTGGGTATGACATCTGGCAGCAAGACCTCTGATTGAGAGGTTTTGCAGTGCATGGAACCACCTCTTATCAACAGTTGTTCACAGGCCCACTCTTACCCAGGTGGTAACATCTGTTAGGGTCCCAACTATGGGCAAATAGCTAACCCTCAAATCTAAGGTCAAAACGCTATGAAAGTATAAAAATACCAGCCACACATTTTCATAGTCCAAATATTACCAGTAATACATTTTTGTAAAAGAAATTAATAACGTTCCCAAGACAATTAAAATGTGGCATTAAATGACCTATAAGAAGCTGATATACCATTAAACAAATAAATTTATATGAGATAAGTTTAGAAATACACCTATAAGATGACTGCAGCCACATCATCAGTGATATCGCCCTGGGATCCTTAGGAGTTTCGGGTTCATCCAACAACAGATTCCTTCACTTAGGTTAAGCCGCTGGTGGGGATCAAATACCAATATATAACTGTGCAACGAGCCGTATGAAAATATAACTCGAATACTTAATTTTTTTTTTCTAAATAGCTTTAAAGATTTTGTAACCCTGAAAACCGCAAATCAGTTTTCCTCGAATGTAATTCATCTATATATAGATATACATTTCGTATGTTGGTATTATATATTATTGTGCTTGGAAAACATTAAAAACATTATATATGGTAATGATTAAAATTGCTGGCGTTATTAGCATCATTGTTGTTTGGAATTTATAAAAAAAATTCTCTTAAATCAGTTTTTCAAGAAATTAGATTTCTTTAATCGCACTTTCTAATTCTAAAGGGAGTGTGAAAAGGTGACATTTTAATTATATCATTATTTTCTGGAATTGTTCAATTGATGTGGTTTTTGTCATTTGGCAGAGTTCTTTGTGATTCTGTAGCACCAATCTATACAGTCTGATGAAGGATTGTCTTAAGACCTAAACGATTAATGAGAGTTTAGATCTGACAAGACCATTTAAGAATATGACTCAAATTGTCAAAGTTTTGTAGTATCTTACGTATTTGAACAATTATATCCCGAGAGCAAATTATCCTATGCTAAATTCCTTTATCTCGTATACTAAATGTGTTATATCAGGTTTTAGTTTAGGGAACTTGGCCATTTCAGTCACTGTCTAGAACTGGGTTGTCAGTGTGGTAAACAAGATGTTGTTAGCTATATCCAGGTATTTGCAGGTGAGAGTGCTGGGATTCCAATTATTCCAAAGTAATGTCATGCATAAAAATTAGATGGACATTGACAACACTGGAAAAGTAGGTATCAAATGTTTACACGTATTATGATTATTTTACAAGCATATTAAATATTTTATACCCAATTCAAGATAGCATCTCCTAAGATAAAATATATTTTACTTAATGTTGGTCGTTTCTTTTTGCATAATAATGGCTTCCCAAATTTTATGTCTATCCTTATAGTAAGTGATCTATGTTATTTTGTGATTGTTTACTTTGCCTTATATCAATAAATAGATCATTCATTAAAGAATTAAAAAGACATGGTTGGTTGAATTTAAGAGAAAATAGTTTAGAATTCTTGCTGTTTAAAAATAACTATACCTTATACATATTCATATATATATATATATATATATATATATATATATATATATGTGTGTGTGTGTGTGTGTGTGTGTGCATATACATATATACATGCACACACACACTTACAAACACACATATATACATATATGTATGTATGTGTGTGTACGTGTGTGTGTACGTGTACGTGTGTGCGTTTGCGTGTGTGTACGTGAGATATTTTTTATTTATTTTGTTTAAACGTTATTTTTTATGGATACTCATATTCGAGTAGAAGCTGTTTTTTTAATTAAGCAATATTTTTAACCAACTACATCTAGTGGTCTGAATGCTTGAGAAATCTTGTCAGAAAAAATATCCTACCGAAGTTTGCATATTTTTTGGGCAAGATTTCTCAAATATCCAGGCCAGCAGATGCAGTTGGATAAAAAAATACTGTTTAATTAAGAAACAGACCATCCGCTCAAATATGAGTATTCATTAAAAATAATATTTAAACAAAATAAATTAAAAATAATATATCGGATTTAATCCATTTCATATATATATATATATATATATATATATATATATATATATAGAGAGAGAGAGAGAGAGAAAGAAAGAGAGAGAGATGGTAGGGTTTCTTTGACAAAAATGTATACAGACTTCAAGAGAGAAAAACTTGTCTTTTCTAGTTTTATCAAATTGAGATAATATTCTTTACTGTAGTATTTTCTTGACAGATAGCATTATTTTCATGACAACAAGTCCTAAAAGATGATGTGTATTGCACAAAACCGACTCCATTCATGTCTCATATACAAGAAATTGAAAATGCATGTGCAGCAATCCTACTGGTCACTTTGGCCAATGCTGAGCAAGCAACAGTTTGCCATACTAATATATATCTGGAAGCTAATGGCCACCATTTTGAGCATCTCTTGTGATTGCCGAGTCCAAAGGTAACTTGTATTAATCACATGATGTCTGAATAAATTTAGTATTGCAATATATATCCAAATTTTTCCTTCCCTGCAGTGTGTACTCATTTCTTAGCGGACTCTATATATATGTAAGTATATATGTGTATAGCTCTTTGCATACATGTCTGCTATTTTACAAGTTGCAGGAAAAACACTAGACTTTGAATATGGATGATCAGCTCTCCATTTTCATAATCATAATTTTTAAATCCTGACTTTTAACTGAGTTCGATCTCAGACCGTTAAAACCCAAGCAAAATGCACACCTCCCTGGGCCACGAAACAGACAAAATTATTACAATGAACATTAAAGTTAATTCTAACTGCTGCTACTGTGATTGTTGTTTCTTTTTATAAAATTTGAAAGAATAATAATTAATTAGTCTTTTTATTGGAATTAATATGTTTTTAACACTGAAAAATCTCTAATCTTTGTCAATCCAATGGAAGGTGTAAATTACTTATGTTAAAAACAAATTTGCCTTTTTGTTTTGTTTCATTGTTTCTCACATAAGGTCCTTTCTCGCTCCCAATCCTCCTCAGTAAACCAATAACGACATCATTTCAAAGGTAACTGGCACTTATTATTGAATTAATGTTGCCAAAAACGTTGTGGGCCCTATTGGCAAGTGTGAAGAAGTACATCAATGACTTTGCACCAGGCCATTATGGGCCAGACTTTGTGGGGCCTCGGTTTTTGGCACAGCAGGTAATGACTTCAATCGACTCATCTGCGTCAAACCACTCAATTTTTTCCACAATTCGGCGGCTCTATCCATGCCAAGGGAAATATAAATGAAGATAAAGAATGCGTAATGCAGAAAGCCTCCCTTGTATTATCCTGGCTTTCATTCTTTTATATATATATATATATATATATATATATATATATATATATATATATATATATATGTGTGTGTGTGTGTGTGTGTGTATGTATATGTGTGAAGGGTGTTCCAAAAGTTTAGAGCCCAAGATTTTTAAAGATACACCAGCAAAAAAAGAATATTTTTATTTTACTTTTCACCAAAGGTTGCTTCCACAGTCTGTTTTGACGGCGGTTCTTCTTCAAAGAATCTTCATCTCAGATGGCAGAATTCAGACATCACGAGTTAATACAATATGGCAGTTAACAGGCTGAATGTTACATATGAGGGGCAGTCTTTATGGCAGACATTTTTGTATAGGACGCAATCCGTTCCCAAATCATGTGTAAAAGGACAATACAAATAAAGACAAAAGGAAAATATATATATATATATATATATATATATATATATATATACCAGTTTCGTTAAAGGTACTGCAATTAAACTTACTATTTTGTAACACTTGTACCAAAACAAGAAAAATTAAATAAAATGTTTAATCGCAG
This sequence comes from Acanthosepion lycidas, assembly GCA_963932145.1. NCBI lineage: Eukaryota > Metazoa > Mollusca > Cephalopoda > Sepiida > Sepiidae > Acanthosepion > Acanthosepion lycidas. Next base: position 37,769,193 of record OZ010587.1, read on the forward strand.
TGCCTTGTCAGTTGTCTTTAACAAAAGTTGTATAAAAGTATGATTGCTGCCCAAATACACAATATTCTAACATTTTTAGGCATTTAAAACAATTCCGTAAAATACTTGTCGAAAACACAATTATACTTCGACATGAAAACAATAGACAAAAACTAAAAATCCTTGAAGAATTATACATCAAATAGTTGAAACCCAACCTAAACAAAATCAAATATGACATCTCTACAAATATTCTTAAATCTCTATAATTGGTAACAGAAGCCATTGGTTTATACCAATGGCTTTCCATACTTCATACTTCTCCAATTCACTCTCGTGTGGTCATGTGTAACGTCATGAGATACGGTGCGATTTTCGCTTCTAGCGTCTTATATGCACGTGTTTATCGTTGCTTAGAAATCATCTATGTAAACATTGACAGACTATCATCACTGTCTTGTCCATATATTGCTTAATATGTTGTAATTGACATCTTTGATAATGGCTTAAGTAAGCCGAAAGCTTAGATTGTATTAAAAAAATATGGATCAATATTGTCAATTTCTTTCTTCGTTCAACGATAATGTAATTAAACTTATCAGATGTTACGAAAAAAATTTATATATGCACGTTTCATTAAATAATATAGACAAGCGTTGTCTATTTATTTTATGTAATTTTTTTTCGTAACACTTGTCTATATTATTTAATGAAACGTGCATGAATGAAAAGATGCTGCCTATATATATATATATATATATATATATATATATATATATATATATATATATATATATTGTGTATTTGGGCAGCAATATATATATATATATATATATATATATAAAGAAATATAGTTTTAAGGTATACTGTATTTATGGGATAAAGTGTTCAATATCAGAGATAGAACGTATGTAAATATAAAAGTGAACACTGAATTCAACACCCAGAGGCAACAGGCTGTTTCATGTTAGACGCAATCGTCAGGCTGCGAAGGTTTTTTTTTTTTAGACTATTTTTATGTACGTTCGGTAGTGCATTGTGGGTAGTCCGTTCTGTTCACTTCAATGTTCTCTTTTATATATATATATATATATATATATATATATATATATATATATATATATGGATAGAGAGAGAGAGAAAGAGAGCAAGAGAGGGCGACAGACAAACAAGAGAGAAAAAATATAGAGACAGAGATTATAAATATTTTTCTTTATCTCTTAGCTGTTTGTGTGATCCTATGATAAAACGTAGACAATTTATTAAACAAATAGAATCATTTATTCACTCTAATGATATAAATTTCTAACGGGAAGTTTCAAAATATAAAACCACAAATCCGATTTGTATTTTAGTGACCACCCCATAAGAAGCTTGAATAGTGACAAAATGTCTTTTTTCTTGAAAGTTTTCGGCCCATGAACTACGCCACTCCCTCATTTCACTTTGTTCTCCGCCAATAAACTCGATATTTCTGACAACAACCACTGGAAGTGATAATTACATACTGAATTTTGCAAGTTTTAAGCAAATTTTCTTTGCCCATATACACGGCATTCAGATTGGCTAAAAATGGAATGAAAAAGATATTATCGGAATTAGGGTGAAGCAATCGTTGCCGACATAATGTGAGTATTATGTTCCTGCATAAATTCCGAGAATTTGTCAAAAACATTTGCTTCAAACGTGTAAAATTCAGTGTGTAATTACCATTTCCCCTCCCTCTTGTCAGAAATATTAAATTTCTTGAAGCAGGTTTCTTCTCCTTTATATTTGTATACACAGTACTTATCAGTTAGGTTGAGTCATAAGTAACTTATGTTTTGAGGTAACTAAATGGTAAATGTATCATCTTAACTACTAATCATAGGTGTCAGTTAAAAATAAATTTGAAATACAGTAACACACCTTAATTTTGCACGGTATTGGCAGCGTACACAGTGGATTAAAAAATCTAATTCTCCTTCATGACAACGTATGACAGCAAACAAACAGAAATGACACAAAAAAATTGGGTAACTTGTTTAGTTCTTTTTACACGAAACCTCATATTTTCCTGACTTTGAACCAACTGTTTCTTACCTTTATTTTATCTCGGCAAAAGGCTTTACTAAAGAGGACTTTCTCTAAGGAAAACCAGATTCAAGAGTTAGCCGAAAGTTTTTTCACGTCCAAACCACAAGCTGAATTTTCTTGAAAACATCGAAAAGCCAGCTGATAAGTGGCAAAGTGTCATTGCAAATAATGGTGAATATATAATTAAATAAAAATCAATTGTATTAGGTTAATGCAAAAATAATGACGTAATAATGTCGTTTTTTGACGTTAACGTTTTTTTACACTATTTGCATTTTGTTCAGATTACTTTCCTGATATTGTGAAAAATGAGGACAACAGCCCGAATGATATAATAGTGGAAATAGTTCAGAAATATAGAAAGATGTTGACGAAAATCTTGTTGCAATCAACATTTAATTACCAATTGTGGTTCTGGATGCTAAATCTTTTGATAATCTGCTCGATACACAACCACTGCTATAGACGTACGTCTTTACGAAATTCATTTTGCCTAATGTTGATGCATATATACGTTTCCAAGACAGCGTGACATATCGGTCCCAAGCGTTATATAGTGCTATTTTCAATCTGCTGTAGGCTTAATCCCCTATCAAGTTGAAAATCGTACGATCACCGAAGTTAAGCAACGTTGAATCTGGTCAGTAGTTAGGTCGCTTAGGAATACCAGATGTTGTAACTTGAATGTGCGAATGGTGTAATAAATAACAAGTAATGTCAGCCGATTTCAAATTCCGGTCGCTTTCCTTATATTCACTTATGTTCAAATACCTTTTGGAAAGGCATGAATCCACCTTTCCCACCAAGCTATGTGCTAATTAGCAGGGTTTGTATCAGTAAATAATTTATTATCCCCCAAATATTCTTACAATCTAAAAATATTTTCTGGATATAATTAACCTGAAAAGTGTTGATAAATCGTGAAAAACAACTCAATGTAAACATAGACATTTAGTAGCATACAATACAACCCGATTTATATTTTTATTATATTTTGTGGGTATTCATTAATGTTTCCTTTACTGCAATGTGCACTCTATCGGTGCCAAAATGTCGGTGGCCATGAAAAATTGCTGTGAGCATCTTTATATGAATTATGCATATTTTCAGTAATGATAATTCCCCTTTTTATTTTTTAGAACGGACCAGCACAGCCAAGAAACAATGTTATAAAAATACAGCAGTGAAAGTTTTAAATGAGAAGAACTTTTGTCCTATCCTTCTAAAATCTTGTTCAAAATCGATTTCTTTTTGAATGAGCCTTTCTTCTTGGGTCAGTTTCATTTGTCATGCTTTTTTCTTTTTCTTTTTTTTTCTTTTTGTATTAACTACAACTGTTTGCCACACGCTGACACGTGTTGAAATCCTCACAGTATTTAGTATTCTTGATTAAATTGCTTTTAAAATAGTGGATGAATTTTGTATGTTTAATAAAACTCTTAATTAAAAAAATAATCAAAATTTATTGAACTAAACTATGTACCCAAGTAAAACCTACTGTAGTTTGTACCCCCTTATCTGTTTGCACCCCTCCAAAAAAAAAAATTTGCTTTCGATCGGTTAATGTATGGCTACTTTAGAGTGTGTGATAGACGAACGAACGGACTAACTTACATAATTTTATATATAGATATAGTCAAATGCATTTAGTTTATTTGTTACTGTACCATAGGAAACACAATTTGAATAAAAATATCCTAAAGTATAAATGTAAACCCGCTACATTATTAATATATTTTTTGTACCCCAAAATATGGACGATGTCAAAACTCTGAGACTAATGTTTGAAAATAACTCAATTAATTTCACTTAACTTCACATGTGAACTGCACATCAATAACAGAATTCCCTTTAAAAACGTAGAAATCGATTTGAATAATGATAATATAAAAACTTATATAGAAAAATATAAAAAAAGCATCCTTTATTTACAAGTGCGAACCCACTAACAGATAAAAAAATCGGCGCAATAAGTAATTTCATAGAGCACATTTATTATCTACACACCCAATATTCTATAACGAATTAAAAAATATAAAGCAAACATTAACAATAATTTCTCTAACTATATAACTGAGAAACAAATTAAAAGAACATAAGAAATAATGTTAGACAACCGCAACATTAAAAACGCTAATAAATTATTGTATAAAAATAATAATAATCAATGAAAACTGAAAGAAAATGGATACATAAATATTAGGTTGGTGCAAAAATAATGTCGTTTTCTCACATATGTTACTATGTGAGAAAACGACATTATTTTTGCACCAACCTAATATATATTCCTTCTTAGAAATCAAAAATAGAAGCATGGTAGAAACGTTAAATTATAATTTAACAGCACACACACACACACACACACACACACACACACACATTCACACACACACACACAGAGAAATAAATATAAAATAGCGCACAGTGAGTGCAGATGATAATAAAACAGTACCCGTTGTAAAATAACAGAGCTAAAATTTATACTACTAATAAATATATATTTATTCTTCATAGTTTGGTGCAACTCTTAGTAGCATGCACGTGCACCAAACGATGAGTTGCAAATATGTATTTATTTATTTTTAGTATAATATATATTTTACATTAGAACACACACATACACACACATAGATAGATAGATAGATAGATAGATAGATAGATAGATAGATAGATAGATAGATACCTCCAAAGATTTGCTAAGAAATGAGTTTACATGACGAAAAGATTACCAAATTTAATAAAAAGTAAGTTTTCTCGTCAAAATATGTTATTACGAAGAGGAAATAACAAAGAATTTTTTTTTCGTTAAAACTTATTTTTTTAATCCTTTTTAGAATCTTAGAAATCCTGGTTAAAAATCTTGTTTTTCTTATGCCAACGTGGGACCATACATTTTTTTATAGCAAGTTTGACCGTCTTTTTACGGTGAAAAACGCATTGATTTGGAAAAATCAAATAATTGTTGGAATTTAACGAAACGTTCACAAATGAATAAAAATTAATTTTGTAACGTTCGTTTTTTAGATAAACTTGGAAGAAATATTTTTTTAACCTATTCCCCACCCCCAAAACCACTTATTTAATTTTGTGGAATTTCGAGAAATCCGGACAACAATTTATTTGTTATTTTTTTGGTCAAACAGGACTCCAGTTACAAATCTGCTCCACGTTGTAAAATAAAAAAAAGCAATTAAACTAAGTCTTATTTAATTAGAAAACTTTTTTAATTGCTTTTATGAATAAAATATATTATGAATACTATTGCCTTGTGAAATTTATTTTTCGACGAAAAATTAATTTTTACAAGAATTAGTGGAAAAACTGATCCCCATTATTTTAAATTAATTTTCGAGTGTGTGTGTGTGTCTGTATACATTGTCGGATTTTAATTAAGCTTTCAGATTTATTAAAGAAATCATTTTAGAAATGTTTATTTTTGAGAAAATCTTTGTAAAAAATATTTTTAATCTGTTAAAGCATTAACATTTTATAAAATTTCGAGGACTCCTTATTCTTGTATCTCAAAACGTTTATACTTGTAATAAGGACAAGTTCTCGGCGGATTTAAATCATAAAATACTTTTAGCCAAACATAAACAACACTTGCAGAAAATCTTCTTTGAATCGTAAAATAAAAAATGCAATAAAACTATGATATTTCATTTGAAATGCTTTTAATTGCTTTTATGAATAAAATATATTATGAACACAGTTGTTTCAAATTCTTGATGCATAATGTTTTTTTATCAAGAATTGTTTTCCTTTTCTTCAAATTAATTTATAATAATTTATAAACTTTTGTATTCTAAAAGATTCTTTATTAATTTGTAGCTGCCAGGTGAGTTGTCATTAGAACCGTTTACACTAGTCATCAATGGAAAACTTCATTACAATCCAATGAAGCACAGTATTTTTTAAAAGAATTTTGAATTTTGTGGGTGTATAAATGTGTCGATCATTATAAATACAGGCGTCTATACACAACATTATGAGAAAATAAAGTTGATACCTACAATAAATTATTTAAATTTCCCAAGCATCAAGCTGTCAATAAATCATTTAACATGTTGGAAAAAATAGTCCTGACTTTTCGTTTAAAATATCGGAATATTTTAAACGAAAAGTTAGTAGTTAATTTTCCTCAAATAATGTTCCAGAAAAGTATTCAATGTTGAATTTTCTTTTCTAAAAAAAAAGAAAATTATTTCGTGTTAACAGATATGGACGAATGTATAAATTTTTCTTATAAGGAGAAAAACAAAATACGTAAGTGAATTTAAATTCGGTTTGAAATACACCAAAGTATATTGTTTTTAAAGAATATTAAATTTATTCTATTAGATTGGAAACAAAATAAAAGATTCAAGGAAGATTTTTCATTTTCAAAATGCATTTTAAATTTAGGTATCGCATATTTTCTTGTTTATTTTTTCTTTTGATGATTCGCATTAATCTAAACTAAATATATACACACTTCTGTGAATTAACATGCATCTATCTATCTAGCTAGCTAGCTAGCTAGCTATATCTATATCTATATCTATATATATATATATATATATATATATATATATATATATATATATATATATATATATATATATATATTAGGTTGGTGCAAAAATAATGACGTAATAATGTCGTTTTTTGTCGTTAAAAAATACGTCAAAAAACGACATTATTACGTCATTGTTTTTGCACCAACCTAATAATATATATATATATATATATATATATATATATATATATATATATATATATATATATATATATATATATATATATATAGGTAGGTAGCTGTATAGAAAATAACTTAAACATTTATGATTAACTTTTGTGGATCTTATTAAGAATATTTAAAAGTAAAAAGCATTCCAGGAATTTTTGTCACCCACATGTATATGCGATGAACACACGCGCGTGCGCAGACACACACATAAATCCATCCATACATATATATATATATATAGATATATATATATATATATATATATATTAGACGCATTTAGTTATATTTACTTTAAGAATTATTTTTATTTTTTAAATTGTTATCAAGGATATTTTTATTATATTTAGAATGTTATTATTTTTGTAATTTCATACACTTAATAATTTATTTTGCTAATATGGCGAAAGTCTTTCATCTGTATATCACTTAAACATTTCGGTTTTATACATCAAAGATTAGAGCGCCATTTTCATTCCTTTTTTTAATTCAAGATTGATATGGTCCACATATACACGGACGTATATTCACATACATGCGCACATGATCATATATAAAAATATATATGCACACACTCTCACACACACACACACACATATATATATATATATATATGTATGTATGTATGTATGTATGTATGTATGTATACATAAGTACTTATGCTAATTTTAATTTTGACTAATACATGACCGCAGTAGTTATAGCACTCATTGAATTTATTTCACTTGGAATTTTATGCAATGCTAGCTGATACACCCCCACATAGATAGATAGATAGATAGATAGATAGATAGATAGATAGATAGATAGATATTTCAGTTAATGACAAGGACATGTCTCATTTTTAATTTTTATCAAAACTTGTCTGAATAAGCGATTCTTAGAAAAACGCATATATATATATATATATATATATATATATATATATATATATTTCCTGCAAACATACACGCATAAATATATTTCACACACATACGCACACACACACACACAAATATAGATATTATGCCACCCCTGGTAATTTTTTTTAAATTGGCGCAAGATGTGCTTATTTTGTAGTTTAAAATGGAGAAACATATTGTTCATGCTTAAACAAAAAGTGAGGACATGATTTTTATTAGAAATTTTATTATGACATAAAGAAGAAAAACATTTTATGATTAAAATTTGCTCTCGTCAATGTATCCTCCTTTAGCCTTGATTACTGCAGAAACATTTTGGCATTCGTTGCAGAAGTTTCTCAAAGTATAAGTTTCTTAATTGATTGCATTTTCTTTTCAATAACTCTCAGAGCTTTTTCATTTTTTTCTCTTCTCTCAAGTTCATCCCATCCCAATTTCAAAATTTCGCTTGAGGATGAAATAGAGCTTGAACCTTTAATTCAATTTAATTTTGATTATTATATTGAAGTTTTTGGTTCTTGTTTTTGAAAGATGAGAACTCTTATGTAGCGAAGGAATCATATTTTTTAAAATAATTGTAATTTATGCTCTACTTATGTATTGAGCACTCTTCTTTTAAATAAAAACAAAAACACTAAAGAACTTCGGATTATTTACCTGACGTGTTCTTTCCTATTTTTCTATATATTTGCACACGCACACACACACACATATATATATATATATATATGTATGTATGTGTGTGTGTGTGTGCGTATGTGTGTGCATGTGTGTTGTTATAAATCTCTTCTAAATGATACATTGTCTGAGCGCTTTTAGCTATAACTTTAACCATTACAAAGGAAGATTTTATATTTAGTTTTACTTTATTTCTCCATAATTTATGTCCAGAAAAACTTAACCGCAGTTCCTTGATTTAGTGAAACTTGCATAAAAGAGGGATTGCTGCCCAAATACACAATACATTCAAACACACACACATCTATATATACACGTGTGTGTGTGTGCGCGCGGGCGCGTGCAAGTAATTGAGTAATCTAATTTATTTACGCGTGTAAGTGTCTGTTTGAAATTACTTGAATGAATAGATAAATATTGAACGGCAAAGCCCTCCATCTATCTAAATATCTTCAGATTCAGAAAAATATATTAGGAAAAAAAAAAACACTTAGGTGTACTCTGCGTAAAGATAAATGAAGAAATGTTTACCGACATATAAACTTATTAACAAATAAATCAGAAAGATGGAATTGGTAATGGAAATTTTGTAATGAGCTAATATAACTAGGAAAAGCTTTATTATCCATTAAAATCAATATTCGTTCTGCTGTCTTTTATACTGCCTCAAACAAAAAACTCTTCAAATGTTTCATCAACTAGGCAGACACTCTAAATACTCTCAAGTTTTTCGAGACACCAATTTTTCAAATCTTTTGAAATTAAGTAATATATTTATTTAGTAAGATGTGATTTGGAATTGAAAATTTTATAAATGTCCAATAATTCAGTTTATGCCAGATTTTCCTTTACTTCGGGTATTTTTACATCATGAAATTATTTCTCTCTCTGCTTCTCACCAAATCTACCAGTTCTTTAAATCCAGTACTTTTTAGAAACTTTTTTACATACATACATACATATATATATATATATATATATATATATATATATATATATATATATAATTAATGTAGAGAAACTTGTAACATAATTGAGTGGTTTTATTTCCGTCATGCCGACTTCGAAGTTTCGTGAAAGGTTTACAATTTTCTATGCCTTTTTATTTCTATTTGGTTTTCAATATTTCACTCCTTGTCTCTTAGCAAGCCAGTCTCGCTCCATCTTTCTTTAGATCCACATCTTTAATGGGAGTAGGGGAATCCTGTCCCTCCACCAGAAACCTATGTTACCCCCCCACCTCAACAAGTATCAGTCAAGTTCACAAGTTACACCCAACCAGGTCGCCCACCAGCTCCTACCCTACAGTTCAGGTAACTCAGATAGTCATGATTGGAGACCAAATTTGCCCAAGATACCAGACAGGCTTAGTCAAGAACCATTTGGTTGCACAAGGCTCTTCACCAGATGCAGCAATTAAAACCATGAAAAGAACTGAGTTGACTAATCAGGCAAAATTGGTTTTCAACTTGTTATGCATATGTAAGATCAGGTTTGATTCTCTAAGCACTGAAATCTTTCACACTCTGGACCTACTGCAATCAATTAATTGATATACTTGTAAAAAACACAATATCAAAAAGATAAAAATGTTAACAAGCATATATAATTAATTAGAATATTTAAAAATACTAGTTGGATCTATGCCTCTGTTAATCTCTCACTATTTGCATATATTATCGCATTCTCTCCCTTATCCCTTCTAATTTTCATTGTCACTGCTTTTATCTAAAAAAGCTGGGCCCATAAAAACTATATTTGTGCTAATAATTGAGATTATCCCTTATCTGAGGCCTTTCTTATTCTCTCACTTTTTGCCTGTATCTTTTCATTCCCTCCCTTATCCCGTCCAATCTTTTTTGCCTCTACATGTTATGTATAGATTAGTTTCATATTCACAAATATGTTTAATGCATCTTCTTGTCCTCATCTTTTTCTCTATTTCTTCATAAAACATTAAAGGATTACAATTTTTGACGCCTTTTCATTTCTATTTGGTTTTCAATCTTTCACTCATTGTCTCTTAATATTCAAGCAAGCTGCCGGTTTCTCACAGTCCTTCCCTTCCATTTCTAAATCTTTCACTTTCATCCGATTGTCACTTTTTTCATCTCACTTTCTAACCCTCTTTTCCTCATCTCTCTTTCTCTCCCCAATTTATTCCTACTTAATATTAGGTTTTTCATCCAGAAACCATGACTGATTCCTGGATCCGATGATTCAGCAGATACTAAACTCTGATCCTAAGTATTTAATCAGAATCGTCAGAGATACAAATAAGCATAAATGTTTTCACGCCTTTTGCATCTCTACTTGTCTTGTAATCATCTTATACTCATCTTTTCTTAACATCTAGCCAGCAACTATGTCGCTCTCCGTCTTTTTTTTTTCGTTTTCTCCCCCTCTCTATATTTTATTCATTATTTTCATTTGGTTTTCTTTCTGTTTGTCTTTTACTTTATTACCACTTTGCTTTCCTCTTTCTTTCCCTAGCTTTTCCAACTTCCTTTCTGTTTAATATTAGTCTGTCGTGTTTCTCAGTCAGAAAGCTCCTCCAGCTCAGAAGACAGGCATGACATCATGATCCTACATGGAAAAGTCGAACGCTGGTGCATACTAACAATCAGATTATTATTATTAATATTATTATTATTATTATTATTATTATTATTGATGTCTGTAAATATATATACGTACCACTGTGTCAAAAACAGAGCCTTAACGTAAGAGATGGTTTGTCTTGAGACGCTTTACTCATCAAAAATTATGCTCTCTGGTGCTGGTGTTTATGCCATTGTTGAGAAAGAACATTTTAACAGCACATTATATGATAGACACTTAATTATATCACGTACACATGCAGAAGATTAACATCTGATATTCATTATTTTTTGCATGTTTTTTGGCTGAGTGGGAGTAAATACATTATTTACAAATCAAAATGCTTAAGTACATAAGTTAAAATACACATTGGCCACAAATAAGACAAAATATAACCTTCAATCAACACAACTTTCTCAATTTTAAAGTTCTTTGTGACCAGTAGTTGTGAGTACAAATTTTTGAATTTCTTAAAGCTTAAGTTTATCTGGGATATCGTCAGTAAGTTTTATGCCCTCACATATTTTGAATCTCTATTTCAAGATCTTTGTAATTTGAAATTATTATTATTATTATTATTATTATTATTATTAATATTATTATTATTATTATTATTATTATTTCCTTTGATTTCTGTTGGATATTCATTTCTTTCTCAGTCCCAACCAAAGGAATGATATAATGACATTTTCCACTGAGCATTTTTGAGAAAAAAAAAAAATCATTAGATGACACACATTTTTACAAAGATAAAGCCCTCCGTAAGATGTGAACTGTACTTGTGATCCAATTTTTTTATTTCTTTAAGGTATAAGCTACCAGGATTCCCTTCAATGAATCTATCAGAGTCTTTTCCAATCAATTTGAAGACTCCAGCTAGTTTTAAGAATATCTTTAAAGATGCATTACAGTCGGCAGAGACTACCAACTCATTTTGTTTTTGCGGTCTCTGATCACGATATCTGGGAAATTAGCTTTCATTATTCTGTCTGTATGTATTGCAAATTTCCATAACCGAATCTGGGTGGTGTTCATATCAATTTCTTGCCGTTTCTTTTTTCCGTAAAAGTTGCGGATTTTCAGTGCAACATACTGGCCCACTTTGTCATGCCAGGTTTTTTGTATTCAGTGGTTGCCAATACCGTGCAATCTGATACAAGATGGCCAATTGTTTCTGGATATTTATCACAGAATCTGCATTTTAGGCTAACTGGTTTTTCAGTATGTACACTTGGTAATTTCTAGTTAGCAAGCACCGGTCATGTGTGGCAAGAATAAAACCTTCGGTTTCAGCTTTTAACTCTGCACTATGTAGCCCCGCAGTTGTTGTTGTTGTTGTTGCTTATTATTATTATTATTATTATTATTATTATTATTATTATTATTATTATTATTATTTATTTATTTATTTTATTTGCAGACTGACTTTTGTTTATTTGCACTGCGTCAACCTATCTCCCATCCTATAAATACGTGAATATTGAGAGAGGGGATTGGTTAGTACATATTCCCCCCCTCCAAAGCATCGACCCATTACACGTCATTGGCAATCTCTGAAATCACTGCACCTATATTGAAAAAATAAAAAAGCATATACTTACCACTTTGATGTAGAAACAAACAAACTCGTTGTGTGTGTTAATTTCCTGTACATGTATTATTTTTAATCTTAATTTATCTTTTTTTGAGGATTGAGGCAGGGCGAAGGCAGGGTGAAGGCTGGGCGAAGGCTGGGACAGATCACTTCGTCATGTGAAAAAATTTAATGATGTTATTCTTTAAAGAATGTTGTACCTCGGTTCGGTTAACCCCACCTCCAAATATGGGTGACAAATATGACATCATTTACATATCGGCATACGTAAAACCCAGCCCAGCGTTTACTAGATTTACTAAATTAAACAGACACTTGCGAGGTTGCGCGCACACAAACACACACACACATTCACATACAGACACGGAAATATGCACACACACACACACACACACACACACATACATGTAAGTACACACTAAGATACACAGAGAGGTTGGGTCCGGGTTGCTGAAATGCGAGATAACGAAAAGGTTATCAGCACGGAAATCACAATCGGCGGGCTGATGTTCACTTCTTATGAATGTTCTTTGGGTAGGAATGAATCCACTTTTCCCTGTTTTTTGTCTATTGTCAAATATTGTCAAATATCATGACAAAAAATTTCGCAGCTATATATATATATATATATATATATATATATATATATATATATAATATATATATATATATATATATATGTATGTATATATATATATATATATATATATATATATATATATATATATATATATATATATATATATATATATATATATATATATTTGAATATAATAAGAAAGAACAGTAAGATTTATAATCCGGTCTCCTTAGGATTTTTTTTTTTTTTTAAATACAGTGCTCGATACAAACAGTAGAGAATAATATTATAATTATTGTTTTTTTTTAAAAAAGAAAATTATATATATATATATATATATATATATATATATATATATATATATATATATATATATAACGAAAAGTGGTCCAAGTGTACTTCTTATATGTAGATTTAATAGGCCGGTTAACAAAATTTAAAGAATAAAAAAACCGACAAAATGATACAAATATTGTCAATAAAATTGATATTTATTATATATTAACCTTTTGACAGAACAAATAGATTTTAATGTCGCAATTTTCGAACAAGCCGATGTTCTTTTTCAATAAACAAAGAAGTGAGACTTATTCTTCCGAGGAATGTTGTTGTTTAGCGTTCTTCCAGTGGAAATTATACTCTCTGAGTAAATGCCATTCCCTCAATGTATGCATTTATTTTGAAAATAAATTTCAACTCCGATCTGCATCTTTCTTCTCGGCCGTTGAATGAAGATGCTATAAGCACGCATCTGATGTCATCGATGCTATGAAATGCTTTGTTAAAGCGACAGTTAAATTGTTGTTATTGTTCTTGATGTTGTTTTTTATAGTTATTGAACCAAAGATGGAATTCTGTTGCAGTTTATCCGTCAATAGGAAAGAATATGATTTTACAAGAAGAAAATACCCGTTAGCCGTAAAGAAATATGAAACCGTTTGAATGCTCTTTGTTCACTTCAACTGAACAGAGTTCCCTTATAGAAATATATATTTTAATAGAATTTTTTCTCGTTGTCCGCATTAGATAATTATTGTTTTTATATTTATATATATATATATATATATATATATATATATATATATATATATATATATATATATATGATAGTTGTATAGAATTGCTGTATACGGAATAAATTTCAATAAGCAAAAAATACTATTCTTAATAGTGTGCTCAATACAGAGTAGAGCAAATTTAATTTATTCGAAAATTATAACATAAATATTTTATATAATCACTACAAAAATAGCCATTTTGTTTCAAGTGATGTTGAATGTAGACTAAATCATTTTAAAAGGTTCAAATCGACCAAACACCCCTCAATAGGGGAAACGCTCTTCTATAAGCTATCGATGAGTGTTTGGTCGATTTTAACCTTTTAAAACTCTTCATTCCACATTCAACACCATCACTTGATAAGACACCAAAAGTGTTGAAACAAAATGGCTATTTATTAGGGATTTTATAACATATTTATGTTATGATTTTCGAATAAATTATATATATATATATATATATATATATATATATATATATATATATATATATATGTATGTATGTATGTATGTATGTATCTTTGGAAAATTAATGACAAAATGGAAAGTATTTTTAGTGTGACGCATTTTGTTGGAATAAAGTGATGTTTACGTTGATGCGACTATACACACCTGAACTAGTCTTGGATATGACGATAAACTATACCCGACAGCAAGGCCTCTGGTCGGAAGATTAACGGTTTTGAAGAGTGTGGAACCACCTATTAATTGCTGTTGTGCACATATCTACCATAACTCGGACTTGTAGCACCTGTTAGGGCGCCATCTATGAGTAAATAGTGAAACTCACAAGCAAAAACAAAACACTATAAAAGTATAAAGATACATTTTTATTGCAAAAATACCAGTAATACATCTTTATATAAAAAAAATTATCAACGTTTCCTATTTATAGTAAAATTAACAGCAATGCATATTTTTAGCAAAATGACCAGTTATACATCTTATCTGGAGTTGAAGGAATGTAATTGCGTTCAAAATATATTTAGTATAAGTTATAAAATTGTATACTACTTACATTATTCGGACTATTGTCCTTATCTTTGTTACTATATTTATCACAACGTTTCGGCCGTTGTACGCTCCGGCTTTCTTCAAGTGGTTGGAATGTCGAACTGAACCCTTTATTTCACTCGCTGGGGTAAACTGTTCTAGTTCCACGTGCCATGTCTAATGGATGTCAGTTATCAGTTATCTCCTGTTAATTCCCCTCTCCAAGTTCTCCACTGCCTTAACCAGGTATTGAACTCACAACTCTTTGGGTCCTGTCACATGATCTAACCAACGCCTTTATACATTGTACTTAAGGACACGTGGCACAGTGTTCAGTCCAACATTCCAAACACCTGAAGAAGGCCGGAGCGTACAACGGCCGAAACGTTATGATAAATATGGCAACAAAGATGAGAACAATAGTCCGAATAATGCAAATAGTGTACATAATATCTCATCTCAGAAATATAGACGGATCATAAAATTGTGTTCAAAATATTTCAATTTCAGCATTAAATACCTCATAACAGTTGATATGCCGCTAAACAAAATCAACCAACCAACCAAATACACACGTGCACGAAGTAAATGGTACACTAAAATGTTAAACTTTTAAAAAGAATTTTTTTCGTTTTTAATATGAGTTTGAATAAATAATGTCGCCAATTTCATTTAGTTTCTTTTTCTTTACATTTTTATCGCTTTTCTTAAGTATCCGACATTGTGATAATAAAATGTTTGTAAAGAGCTCTACGAAAATTTACTGTGGAATTTCTCCGATACATATAAAAATATCACTGGACATTTCATAAACCTTCAAAAATGGTTATTAATATTAAACGATTTGTTCGGTCAGTTGAACTCTTATTAGCCAAATCTTTCTGTTGGTCCAGTCTTCAGTGTAATGTGGAAGAATCGATTGAAGTCTATACTTCTTCACAAAGAAATCGCAACATAATCGCAGATATAACAATCAGTTCAGTTTATTTCATAAATGCTAGCTAAACAGATGAACCAGGTTGCCACCTCAACTGTACCAGGAAGATTCTCTGTTATATACGAAAGAATTCCCTAATAATTGTTTGCCAAGCAATGAAATCCACACACTGTTGAAATATATACGATCTTTAGACTATGCCTGCGGATACGTTCAATTTTCTTACTCTATACCTGTGGGGTCCCTGTCTGGATTATAACAAGCATTCTTTCTCCAATTATGATCTGCGATATAAGATGTTTGTTTCTCCTTCGTCTTTCTTATGGTTTTGATTTCTTCAGTTCTAACTTTAAGGGTAATTTGTTTTTCCACTTTTCATATTTGCAGGAATATTATAAAACAACTTTTCGCCAAAATCCTATTTTGTAAGGAATGAAATTCAGTAAGGATGATGTGTTACGATTCAAATACATTTTGATGAGGACAAAACCTTTGAATTTGATTTTCAAAATGTTATTAATGAAAATATCCTAATCAGGTTTCACGATGGCCGTCGGCACCCGTTCTCATCCGATCATTGGAATCGTCATCCTCTCGCCTTATTCCTTTTCTCTCTACTGGTGGCATTGACAGAGATGGTTAGGAAGATCCAGACTACTCCTAATGAGTTGTGAGCACGACTCACAACTGTGATTAACCCATTAATACCAACCTTAAAAAAAAATTCGCTATTATACGTTGATAAAAATCAAGTATGGATCAATCATAATGGATTTAGTATTAGGTTGGTGCAAAAATAATGACGTAATAATGTCGTTTTTTGACGTAACGTCAAAAAACGACATTATTACGTCATTATTTTTGCACGAACCTAATATAAAAGATAAGGAAACTGAATAAGGCATAGGTTGTCGCCAGGGTCCCTTTTGTACAGCACAATAAAATGCTACAAAAAACTTATATTATCCTGAATAATCGAAACATTTTCTTAAAAACTCTCCTCAGATCTTGGCTCTCATATACAGTGTCTCTCTAATGTCTGGACACAGGCAAAAATGCATATTTTTATGAATTAAATTTTCAACAACCTTTTTATTGAATTGGAATAT
Source organism: Acanthosepion lycidas (assembly GCA_963932145.1). Taxonomy (NCBI): domain Eukaryota; kingdom Metazoa; phylum Mollusca; class Cephalopoda; order Sepiida; family Sepiidae; genus Acanthosepion; species Acanthosepion lycidas. The sequence goes on from OZ010587.1 coordinate 37,786,426, forward strand.
TAACAAATAACATTTTCAATATGATTTTCATCATTTGCAAAGGTTAATGCGTTTTGCAAGACTCACGTGAACTCGATGCAATAACCCCATATTGCCATCAATTTTAGCACACTCACTCTTTATGCGTTCAATCAAATGTGTTGCAGCTGTGATTTTCATTAAGTATACCTTCTCCTTTAGCATACCCCCCACACACAAGAAAAGAAGTCAATTCTTTCTTTTTTCGACAAAACCATGTTTAATATGAGGTCAAAAAATATAGTTAATGAGATTTCCGTTGGGTCTAGACTTTAGGGACACCCTGTAGAATTCAGACATGGCATCCAATTAAATCTAAATATGTCTAAAACTGTCATCTGTATACAGCCGGGTTTTTTTTTTTTCAGAAAAATAATTATAAATGGCTTCAAGTGCATGAAACTTTAAGACTTAAAGAAGACAATCCTTCATCAGACCGTACTGATCACTATCATATATATTATCATCACCAAGAAATTTTGTTTTATAATTTAAATTTTAGGAAAGTTCAATTAAAAAATTTCAGAGAATGCCATAACTTTTACCGATAAAAACAAAAAATAGGTAACTTGTGATGAAACTTAATCTCATAAGAAGCCATGTGAGGTGATTCGTAATACCGAAAGTCAAATGCTCACTGCAAACTGAGATTCGCCTGGCATCTCCAACGATTTTAATGAGAGACCACTGACTGCAGGCAGCTAACACTTTTGCGAAAAATATCTTTTTTCTTTTTTCACTGAATATTTTTTCGCCTACTGTTTTTCACTCAATTTTTTTTTGGGGGGGGGGCGATTGTTTTTTTGCTCAACTTATTTTTTTCGACGACTATTTTTAACTCAGGTTTTTTTTTCTTTTTCTTTTTTTTTTTTTTTTTTGACGGCTGTTTTTTACTCAAGTTTGTTTTGGAGACGGATTTTAATCAATTTTTTCAACGACTCTTTTTTTACTCAACTTTTTCTCGACGATTGTTTCTTTATTCAATATTTTGTTGTTTTTTACCGAATGCAAACATATTTTAAACTGTTTAGGTTTAATTAGAAAAATATTTATTTTGCTTTTATTTTTTTATTTGCTTTTTATTTTATTTTTTTGTAATATCGCCAGAGAAAACTCCAGATACAACAATTACTAATCTATTAGTAACTTTCGTGCGATTCCTTCAACTTTCGACCTGGGCACCTATCGTTCACATTAATTGGAACAGTGATCGACATCAGAGAAGGATAGGCTGCACAACGCAAAAAAAAAAGCGTTTTGGTTATTGATTCACTTGTGAGAAGAACTATAACTCTGATGTCGCTTTTTGTTCAACCACATAGAACATTCATTAATTCGGTACAAAGTGACGAATACACAAGTACAAAGGAGGCACGTATTTACGGCTTTCCCCACCATCCTAGCGCGTATCACACACACAAAACACCGCAGTCCTTTAAACTGCCCTTCCTTTTGTAGGGAAAAAAAAGGAAATGTTGACATTTTCGACTGTCCCTCCACTCACCAAAGGACACAGTTTCTATGGACGACGTTCCCTCAGTGAATAAGAACCTGTTTGACGCCAACGTAATATAATTACTTATGGAAGTATGTTTATTTCCTGAAATAGCAACATCTCGAAAAGAATCATTCGTTTTTGTATCATGTTGAGAGACTGTTCAGAAAATAATATCGCATCATTCTTATTCGAAATTGGAAACAGCCATCGACTTTAAACCAAGATGAAAATAATAAACAAGAAGTAGATTTATGTGAACATCCGTTTGTCTCAGGTCTTTTTGGAGGTGCGGTTGGGGGGCGCTTATATGAATTCTGATTGTGACATTTTTAATTTTGCTTACAAAAGATAACGGCAATAGTTCATATGTAGATACTGTAAATAATAACAATATTCTGTAAGGGATTTGGCAGTATCCCAGAACAAACTTCATGGAATTATCTAATATTAACCCTACACCTCTTTCATTTTTATCTCCGTCTGCATGTTTTATCCTGTCGGTATCTTTGTTAGTTTGTTTCTTTAACGGCATATCAACTTCTTATGGGTCATTTAATGCCGAAATTTAATTTTCCTAGGAGAATTAGTGATTTCTTTCACAAAGAATGTATTGTTGGTAGATTTTTTCCTTACAGAAATGTATTCTGTGTAATTTTTTTACTATGAAAATTTATTGCTAGTATTTTTACTATAATTTTTTATACTTTCATAGGGCTTTAACCCTAATTTATAGCTCTATTCATTTTCCTGCAAGACCTCAAACTTAACAGGGAGCCGTACATCAAGTGCATTGAGGAGGTTGCGTTGCCCTGGGTCAAGAGGGTAGCTGCTGGAAAACCCTATCTGGCAACAAAACTCTGCACCATGTCAGACAAGCAGGAGAATCCTACCATGGCTGTCAGACAATTTCTGCGACCACATCACCCATTATATCTGGCCACCTACCTCCTGTGAGCTCAATTGAACGAGAGATCAACACAACTCCTTGTAACTCCAAAGATGAATTGAAGGCAAAGATTATGGCAGCATTCAACAACTTAAACAAGGAGATCGTCCAAAAGAGTTGCAGGAGATTCTGAAGTCGTTTGGTGGGCGTAGATGAAACCAATGGCGATTTATTGAATACATTTACTCTTTAGTATTTCAATATATTTCAAGATATTTTTATGTAATTTTGGTAAATATATCTGTTAAAATGAGATGTCAGTGTTATATTCATTTTTGCGTCATTTAGACGACAATTTATCCATTGCACCCTGTAGAACCGACATTGTGACTTATTTATTTTACATGGTAGACGAATATATCCCGGTATGCCATCTATTTACGGTTCTTAAGCAACGCAGTATGTCGAAATCGATGCAAATGTGTCTGGTCTTGGGCGATACCAATTCCGGACCATTACATTAAAACAAGTGTTATGAGATAACATTTCTTAAATATCAGCGTCGCTTCTATCAGGTTTGTTCACTGTTCATAGTTTATTCTAATTTTAATCCGATTATTTTTTATAGGCCATGTTTTTAATACGTATCATCTACATATGGCAGTCTTTATCGTTTATCTTCACGGTTGTAAATTAACACAGACAATGGAGAATATTTTTGCTGTACAATGGCTATGCAAATATGTTTGCAATTTTTTAACAAGTTTAAAACAGATGATTTTGAGCTATCCCATAATCTTTACTTTAAGAAACCGACCATTTTGTATAATGATGTTTTGAAGATATATGGGCATTCTGTCAGACAGAAAGCTGCCATATATTAATATGTTTTGAATACATCTGAAAGTGAGAATGTTAAAATTTGGTGGATGCCACGTAATATTACTGTAGATCGTCTTCCACTTATTTGTAGTTACTAATGCGTTATCATGGCCGACATCTACGTCACTCTGTTCATTAAAAATTAAAATTCATCTACTGTTTTTGATGTCAAAAAAAGCTTTAAAATTTTCCAATTGGTTCAGAGTTCCTGGTTTGGTATGGTTCATTTTGTTTACGGCATATGAACTTCAATGGGATTTTTAATACCGGCAATATTTTTAGGATAGATTCATGTGAATATGTATTCTTTGTAAGAAGTCAGTTTATAGATCAGGTTTCATTGAAGTATTTTTGTAAAGATGGTCTTTGTCTAGAGTCAAATGTATTGCTAGTAATTTTTTTCAAAAATGTATTGCTGGTAATTTTTTTTTCAAAAATATATTGCTGGTATTTTTACTATAAAAAACGCCCGGTTAGCGTAGACTAGGTAACAATAACAATTAAGAGATATTTCCATACTCCTCAAAACCTCCCGATCAGAGGCTTTGCTGTCGGATGTAGTTTATCGTTTTACCAAGAACGTCCTGATCCTGATTTGTCTGTATTGTTAATCACTTTTAACATTATTAATAATATTAATATTTGTCAGCCATCAGTTCTTTGTTGATTTTTACTTGCTTACAAATGGTTCTAGATCAATTGCCCGACGGCCAAGTGCCCGACAGAAAAATGCCTGACAGATAAATGCCCGACTGACAAGAACTCGACTGATAACTGCCCGATAAGGACAATTGTCCGACGGAAAATGCCCGACGGAAAAATGCCCGATGTTTATATATATAAAATATTTAGATATTTTTTGTTGTTATTCGAAAGGGAATGTTATAGATAATAGGTAACCGTTCCAACTTCCTTCTGATGGAGGTGAAGACCCTGTATCGTCAGGCTCTTGTATATATATATATATATATACATATATATATATATATATATATATATATATATATATATATATATATATATAAATATATATATATATATATATATATATGTAAACTTATGATGCAAATAATAATGAAATAAAGCGATTAAGAATGACGTCTGTATTTAGAAGATTTAATTAAAATTTTAAAATGTTTCGTTTTTTAAGTGAAATTAATGATTCAAATTATTTGAAAAAAAAACTTAATGTAAGTGACTAATTCAAATAATTTTAATTGCATTTTTAAAATTCAAAGCTAAATATTTCCAAATTAATTTCGCCTTTTATACCACTGCCAAGTAAGATGGCGTGTTGCCTACATTTGTTTGTTGTTGTTGCTTCTTTTTTTTTTTAAATTACCTAACTCACGGTCGGAAGTTCAAATCATGCCAAGCGCCCTTAATCTTTTATTTCTTTGGTTTCGAGTGGCCATTAGCAGAAAACTAATCAATCAGCAAAGAAACTGATAAAAAATGACAACCGCTATGTTATCCTAATAATCTTAATCACAACAAATGTCTTGCGGTTGCCGCTGGAGATGTAATGACAACGCTATCGTCTGACTAGTCTCAATTCGTCCACAAACCGTCTAATACATTCATTCATTCAATTCTATTTTATTGTATAATTTCAAGTGCATCAATTACCATAAACTAAACACGACTCTTACTATTATGTCGATTAATTTTCTCAATTCTAAAGCAAAATCCGACTATTGTCCAACTTTTCGCTTTCTTTCACCTTCATCCTTTGGTCCGTCAGCGTAATTACCAAGTAGGTCATGCTCCCCCTTTTTTATCAGATCCAGTTTTCAAACTTAGATCGTATAATCAGTATTGATGTCAAAGTATTTAACTTCTTTACTTACTGCAACAGCTTCTGGTTTCGTTCTATTATTATTTGTTGACATCGCCAAACCCATGTTGATTGCACAATTCTCAGGAAATGACGGTCACATTCTTTTTGAAGCAGTTTTTTTTATAATAATTTTTTGTTTGTTTGTTTTGCATCTACTTCTTTTGGTTGACTTTTACCATGATTTTTTTCTGAAATGGTAAAATCATTTGTTGGCAGGGTCAAACGCAAGTCGTTTGTGGATCAACATTCCTCATTTGCTGTGTTTGTTATTTTTATTCTTTTTTAGCCTCTTTGGCCGACGGGAAAATGCCTCATAGCGACAACTTTCATAATTTTATTTACCGTTTCATTTTTTTCTAAAAAGCGATCATTTGCTGTTATTCTAAGTTTTGTTTATTTTCTTGATTTGATTTTGACAATTAATTTCGCGTGATTAATTTTGGAGAATGAGTGACAGTGATTAAGAACCCTAGGATCGTTCTCACATTTCTCCCCTCTTGTAGTTACTGCATATTTCCCTCTCTGTTCTGAGATCAAACGGAACTGAAACACTCATTTGTCATATTGACTTTTTCCTTATAATTAATTATAAGTTTCTGGAGTGGATGAGCTGTCTACGAGTTAGTTTTCAGAAACTTTTTAATATTATTCTAAATATTAGGTTTATTATGTTAGGTGTAAGTAATTTACATCATAAGTCATAAGTAATTTCCATTTTCGGAAACCAATTACAAGTGACGAATGATATTCCTGAGATATCTCATAACAGGCGATGAAAAATAGGTTGTATGCAACAATGTTTAACGGAAATGGGAGCGGATTGACAAGAATAAACCTCCACATTCAAGTCCATAATCTAAGATCCAGGCACGAAATAGTGTTGTGATTGTAGTAGGATTGTCGGCAATAAAATGCACATGTATATTTCCAGCAGCTGCAAAGTGTCCATAATAATCTGGTCGAAATGTGTTTTGCGATACTCAACAGAAAAACACGTTTCTCTCCCTCATAATAGCACAAGGCCACATACATCAAGAATAACACATGAAAACATTTTGGAACTCGATTGCTCTATTCTACCCATCCCACCTTTTTTACCTGACCTTGTGCCAACCGAATGTTACCTTTTTCGATCAGTGAAAAATACTTTCATAGAGAAAAGTTTCTCTAATGAAAACCAGATTCGAGAGTTAGTCAAACATTTCTTCGCATTAAGACCTGCGGAATTTTACTCGAAAGGTATCGAAAATTTCTACAAGTGACAAGAAGTCATTGTAAATAATGGTGAATAAAATGTAATTGTACTTTATTTTTTGAAGAATAAAGCTGATAAATAAAATCGGAAATTATTTAGGACGGAATCTAAAATTATTAATTATTAAATTTATTTCTCTTGTTTTTCATTTAGTATTAAATTCGAAATTTGACATAATTTTTACCTTTGAAACAATGTTCATTTTTCTTAATTTACACTAGCATCGTTACATTTCTATTGTTTTGTTTTGTTTTTGTTTTTTTTAATTATAAACCCAATGTCGTTCCTTCACGATTGTTAGTAAGCAGTGTGGATGGGAAATTAAAATACACGTCTGGCTCTTGAGTAAACAGGTTGCCAGTTTGTACCTCACCAATTTTTTTATTTTTTGTTTTCGATCGTGGAATGATTGTGAGTTACAATAAAATCAACAATAATATCTTGTCTTATTCTCGGGGATAGTTATTTTCATAAAGCTTGTTTATCTGACCGAACGAAATTCGTTAACATGACTTCCAGGAAATAATTGGTTCACTTCTTCATGTCGGTTTATTATCATTTTCTTTGTTGTTTTTAGTGGCTGTTGACAGGGAATAGAAATTTATGAAAATATTAATAATTTTCTATTCCATTTCGGATTTAAACGCCGCCTTATGACACGTTTCAAAATGTAATTCGCCCAAGAAAAGTATTTGATCAATGAAACATTCACAAAACACAAGTTTATCTAATTATAATTGTTCTTGTTGCCCTTGTTCTCTTTTTTGACGTTTTATGCACAAAGTTATGACGTCACTGTATTATGCTAAGTTAAGCATAACGCTCTTGTTCCATTGTCCGAAGGAAATCACCCCCCTTTCTCCCCGCCATTTCTGCTTCAAAAGCTTTTGGCAAAAGATATTCGCCACACACTGAAAGTCCTTAAAAGCCGAGGATCCGAAACAAGTCGGCCATTCACTAATGTTTTTTGCCTCTGTCGCTTACCAAATTCTATTGCACTCGGTGACCCCTGTTTTGCTGTGTTGACGAACGACTAACCTTGCGCACTTCCGGTTCGCTTCCCAAGTGGACGCCATGCTGAAAACCAATCACGACAATTTTTTCATCTGACTTTTTATTTGTCTTATACTTTTTTCCTACGTTAAAATATTTATTTTCTCATCACAGGTTATTTCTTAGGGCTTGTTCCTTTAAAAGCCGACAATTTTCCGAAAGACTGCCTTTCAGGATGATTTTTCTGTTCGTATATTATTAACATTTTGATAACCCTTTGCATATTTCTTACAATTATTATCATTATTGCCCAAAAGTTTTTAATTAAGTATTGGTAATAGTGGATGAATCATTCAAACGAATATCCCCATAATTATTGTTTGGATCACAATAATTCAGCTAATGCACTTTCCGTCCTTCACACTGTTGCATAAAAAAGAGTATTATCATTTTTCAATGAATGATTGGAATTAGTCTTCTTATCAGACTTTTTTATTTCTTGGTTTAGGTCGGTATGATCTTCTGTCATTATCAGGTATGTCTTATCTGGTATTACAAAAACTCTTAAAATAGCACAGGCCACTTTTACCTTTGAGAAAATATTCCATTTAAAAAATCATACTTATATGTAAAAAAGAAAAATGGAGAGACCAGCCATTCAAAAGAAAAATGGAGAGACCAGCCATCCAAAAAAATGGAGAGACCAGACATCCAAAAAAATGGAGAGACCAGACATCCAAAAAAATGGAGAGACCAGACATCCGAAATAAAAAAAATGGAGAGACCAGCCATTTAAAAGAAAAATGAAGAGACGAGCTTTCTAAAAGAAAAATGGGGAGACCAGCCATCCAAAAAAATGGAGAGACCAGACATCCAAAAAAGAAATGGGGAGACCTTCCACTGAAAAGAAAAATGGAGATGTTAGCCATCCTAAAAAATGGAGAGACCCACCACCGAATGAAAAATAGAGAGACCAGCCATTCATTTAGTCAGACATGAAAAGCTATAGAGAAATGTAACGTAGACAAATCTTGTATGGCTTGCCTGTAGCTGAATAGATGGCTGGAGATTGAGATAATTGAGAGAACCGACAGGTCAGGCCAATGTAGACTTCAACGCAATATGCATTTCCTCGTTCAGAAAGAATGGAACTGAAAAACCCTTCTGTGTATAATATGGAATCATCTTCGTTACACTGGTAGTTGGTGTTGCTGAAAATGAGCGCAATCGGCCAAATTTATTACACAATATTTCTTCGTCAGTTTTAGCCAAGAAAATGGCTTCCTTCTTTACACTTTAGCAAGTCTGTAGAGTAAATCAGGTGAAACAGCTAGGAGCAACACAAAGAATGAATAATTACTGAAATACAATTTATTTGCTTGCCAAATTACTGATATGTGGAGTTTTATAATTAAAAAAACGTAATTAATATCTTTTATCATACCATAGATATTAAGACTAAGGATAAACAACTAAAGAGCTGTGGTGGTCGGTTGTTAATGAATAAAATAAATAATAAAACAAACCTGGTTCCCTGAAAGTCATTAGTTCAGTTTCGTAGTCAGCTAATGTAAAAACTTCATAGGTAAGACTTGACGGAAGGACAGTGAAAATCTTAGAACGAGAAAAGTAGACTCCCATGAATCGATTACAGGATTTTGTTCAACATTTCAAGCAGAATACCGAATGTAATAGTCATCTGAAGAAAGCTGTAGAGTACGGCAAGACGAACACTGTAAAAAGCTTAAAGAGGAGAAAACAAGTTTATAATAATAATAGTAACAAGATATAGTCTCAAAAATTAAGAAAGAACTTGATGTTATTTGCACAGTTCCAACATCGTTCTTATACACTCGTGATTTTTAATAATTCCTAATAACTACCAAGTTAATAAATTTCCTTTCAATTATCATTACTTTCTCAAAGTGTGATTTTTATTATTAATGATTATTAATATATCTTCAAAATTATGCTACTATGGCTGGTGGTAAACAGTGCGGACAGAACAAAGATTCTTCCCTATATATTTATATTCTTTAGAAATCTTTTCTCTAGCTAACCTAATGGACGCAACGTTAGAGTCCAGTTAAGCATCATAATTACCTTATAAACCGAGGGACTTGCCAAAAAATATGTACGTTTAGTAATTTTTCAAAAATAATGTGCTAAAACATTGCTCCTGACATAACCATAAGAACCAGAGAAAATTTGATGACCATAACTTTCAACGGCTTTTGAGTTATGTGATGAAAGACAGACGGACGAAAATGACATTGGGTGAATTATATGGAGAAATCCCGACCAACTTCTGAAAATCGTTTCTTTTTTTCCTTTTTTTTTTCTTTTTTTTTGTTTGTTGAATTTCTTGGTTGGCCAGAATCATTTTGGAGTAAGTTCAAATGTTGTCTCGATGATACTGAAAATAGCATTAGTCTCCAAGTTCACTAATTTTTGAAAACTTTACTATAGTGATACTGTAACAATAATATAATAATTATCTATTACGGTAGTGAACTCCTATTGACTTTCAACGCCTGAAGACCTAACGGATCATTTTTGGGAACTGAATCGTTAGATTACACACACATATGTTTTGATTATAGGGTTGAAGGCATTTGTTGTAGCCAGGTTCTGAAGGACTGTTAACGAAGAAATTGTTTACAGTGTGAGACGAAGTCTTCACAGTCTTCCTCATGTCTGAAGTCAGAGGTTTCCCTTTCCTAAAATGGCTGCCAATCAAGACGAGATAGCTACTTAAAACCATAGCTTGTCAGAAGAAAAGATGGATTTATATATTTCCCAGCGGTATCTATGCGAAAATGAGTGTAACGTAATCTACTCACCGATTTCAATTTCCGATCCGCTAACCACTACACTAAGTGTATATATGAGAATAAATGGTTATTAAGCTGGTCTCGGTAGAACAATTACGACTGAGTAATGAGTTCGATCCTCACTGAGTGATCCATACTTTCGGCTTTGTGCCACATCTAAGCCCCGCTTAGAAAATCACTATATGAGAATATATATATATATATATATATATATATATATATATATATATATATATATATATTGTGTATACTGGTCAATGACGCATTATGTGTATCATTTATATATACTGGTCAGTGATGCATCATAGGTAGGTCCATTGTATTATTCTAATGGTTATTTGGGTGGGCGATAACGGTTATGTTTCAAATTATTTTTCTTTTTATGAAGCTTTGTATTTTTGCTATTAATTTTAGTTTGTAGGTGGATGTTGTTGAGATGACCATTTTTCTACTTGCATACGCTCTAATTCCCTAACATCGAGCACTTTAACCTATAAATATAGCATACCTTAAAACTATATTTTTATCATAAAAAATAATATAAAAAATAAATACTAGAGAACTTTCGCTACATTTGTAACCTATCATGGACATAGAAAAAATGTGACAATTATTTGATTTTGGCAAGAATTTCCAAATCAGTGTGTTTTTCCACCAGAAAAATGACTAATACTAATCTTCGTTCCTCCAACTGACGCAAGAAAAACAAGTTTTTAGCCAACATCTCAAACTAAAAAGGATCAATAAATAATAATTAATAATAAAAATTCCTTTTGTCTTTCCTCTTAATAATAACATAAAGATTTTAACGATAAAACTTTGTTTTTATTAAAACTAGTCATTTTATAAGCATGGTATGCTCTTTTTTAGCGAATCGTTGCGTTTGTGTCAATGCACTTGACTGTTGAGATGGTTTGCTGCCACTTCATCTCATATGAAAGCCGGCAAAGAAAAAACGATTTAATATCGTGAATAAATTAAAACATTATGAACCACATAGGAAATTATCATGACGAAGTCACCATAGCAAAGTTCAGGATGAGTTATCACCCTTTATGACCAAACGCTTTGCACAGAAACTACTACTAATAATAATAATCTTCTGTCTATCTTTTCTTAATTTCTATTTCCTGTTCTTAAAGTCAATTCGAGTAAAAACCACTCGAAGATAATTTGATCGTCTCAGATCTGAGGAGAAAATTAAGAAATTTCTAAAAAAGGTCATTAACATTACAATTAATAACAAATGTTTTTGGGCGATTTTCCTTGATCTGAAGATCTTATTTTTTGAACATCTACTAAAAAAAAAAGGTACGTATGTCGCGGTACTCGAGTGAACTTCTGGCGGTCCTTGAAAATAAAACGCCAAAGATCCTCTGAAAATCTTTATCGTAAAGTCAGTCGGAAATATGCTCAAAATAATGTCGCAAAATGAATTTTATTTTTATTTTCTCCATTTTTTTGTTTCTTGTGCATAAAAACATGAGAAACACAATTTTTCTATTTGCAATAAGCTAGCAGCTGCTGCTGTTTTTGCTTTGTTTTTGCAGCTATCTGCCGTCCAAGTGTGTGCCTGGGTGAGATGGAAGCTGAAAATACACAGGAACATGCGAGAAGGAAGGCAAAGCAAGAATTAATTATCAAACTATGAAGACATACAGAGTTAATTCAAAAAGTATCTCGACATTCATTATTAACGATAAAATTAGCCTATCCAGTTGAATGGCGCTTTAGTTCGCTTCGAAGTAATCCTTTTGAGCTCTTACGTATTTATGGAGGCACGGTGGAGTAGTGTATTGCGGCTCGGATTGCGGCTCGGATTGAGGAATCGGAGAAACGATTTCGAATTTCAGCCGAATCCATTACATTCGTTTACGTGATAATACCCTTGAAAAGGGTATGAATCCTCTTCTTCTCCCCCAATCTATGGATAAATAGCATGACTGACCGGCTTCTTTAGTCTTGGATGGTAACTGGTCTACTGCAGGAAGAAATGGCAACCTACTACGAAAAAAATCTTCCTCATCAGTCATGTATCGAAAACGTGTATCACGTATGGCACATAACTTTTTTTTTAAGGGATCATCAGCTGCTCTACTGCATTCCACTAATTATTAAACTCGATCACAGTTTGAATTTTATTCTTTCATCAATTATATAAATTTTGAATAGACTATTTTACCGGTTCCGGTAAAATAGGCTAATTTGCCGGTAAATATAGTTTTTAGAAGTTAGAATATATCATATTTGAGATCGTCAGCGCAGTTGTTGAATGAACTGTGTTTTAGGCAGGACTAAACATGGATTCTGCGTTTTGTGACTGTTATCTTCAGTAGGTGTACCTGAAATGTATTGTCAAGAGAACCATGTCCATGCGCAAGCCTGTGATTTGAAGAGACTGTTATACCTCAAGTTCTCTAAATATTCAGAGACTTTTATATTTCTTTTAATAATTGATGATGAATAAATGATTTTAACTTGTGTTTTAATAATTGATGGTGGAGAGGATTTTAAATTGTCTTAACAGTTGATGGTGAAAATAAACTTCTGTGTTAAATATGTGAGTTTTTATTTTTAACATTACCTGCGATCATAATAATGAAAATATTTATATATAGCCTGAGGATCTAAATTTATATCCATGAGAAGAAGCATTGTCGTATATAAATACACACTTCGATTTGAAACTACGAAACTGAGATTGAGACCCTAACAAAGAATCACTGTTCAGTTTAACTCCTGAATCAATTTTGAATGGTCCAATAATGATTTGGTCGACAATTCCAGTCCCTATCATCACACTATCGCCTCCTTGTTACTTTTTTTTTTTTTTTTTTTTTTGCCACAGGCACATCTGCATTGGACTAAATATATCTTTGGTCCAACCATCACATCCATCGAGTATCGCTCGTGATTAGTCCGTGAAAATTACTTCAGAAAATCAATTTTCATGCATTTATTGGCCTAATATTGACGCTTGACAGACTCGAATTTGCAAAGTATTCTAAACTTTTTGTCCTTCTTGACTCCCTTCAATTCCAGTCTGTTCAAAGAACTGAACGCTGGTCAAAAGTGGTTGTTTCTCTATAACTCGCTTTCGTTTACGTTCCTCTAGAGGAGACGAGTTCTTAAAGCTTTTTTTTTCTTTTGATTCTAGTTCTCAACTTAGTTATATTTTCAACAGCCATCTTTTATTGTTCGATGATCTCTGTGAAGATCCTTTGATATCTCCAATGTGAACATTTCCTCACTCAATTTCTTTTCTGTTTTTCAGCATTTGCTAGATCCTTTCCATTAACCATGTTTCAAAATATATTATGGGGGAAAGAAAAATTAGTTTTTTTATTAAATTTTAGGAGCCTTAAACTAATATTAGTTAATTCTGCATAAGACCTCTGGATAGTTCATTTTCGTAAATTCCGATTATCGCAAAATATAACCATAAAAAGTGGCTAAAAAATTAATTAGACATTTTAACAAGAGTTAAAATGAACTAGTTTAAATTTGACAAATATTGGTTCTGGACTTATTGAAGTTTATGTGAATTACATAACTTCAGATTCAATATTGAAATCTGATATATATATATATATACAAACACATACACACACACACACAAACACACACACACATACATACATATATATGTGTGTGTGTGTAATATGAAATTTGTCACAACTAATTCAGAAATTCTAAGAGATTTAATTAATAAACACAAAATGATAACCTTAAACCTAAAGGAGGAAGTCACAAAACAGACTGTAAAACCTGTCCCAAGAAATTTAAATAAAAGATTATGTAATCACAAAAGGCAATTATTACATTTAATGTACTAATTAGACATTCATTAACAGGGCTAAAAATAAAGAAGCCATAGAAAGCACAATGCAATCGGTCGGTTAAGCTATGCATCTGGATACAGGGCACCTCAAGACGGTGTAATGGTTAGCAAGATTCTCTTGATAGAACGATTACGACCGAGTAGTGTTCGATCATCACTAGGTGCCCCATACTATCGGGCTTGTGCCACATCTAAGCTACGCTTGGAAAATCACTATGCGTCTGGATACATCGGACGTGAAAACCTAGAAGTTTAAATTGAAAGCTAATCTACCGTGTATGTTCAGCGTTTCTCGATGTACAATTGAAATTAGTGTTTGTTGTATTTCTTTCCTCTCTAAACACAAAGACTCCACTGATAAAACCTTTATTAGATTAAAAAATTCTCCATTTAAAGTTTCTCCATTTTGTTATTCAATTACCCGTATATATATATATATATATATATATATATATATATATATATATGTATATATATATATATATATATATATATATATATATATATATATATATATATATATATATATATATGGTGCCGATCATGATCCCGAATGTCGAAATCCCAAAACTTGAAATTCCCGAATTTATAAAATCCCGACAGATCACAATCCCGAAATTTAAAATCTTGAAAGATCAGAATCCCAAAAAATAGTCCTTGGGAGAAATTGAACAAAAACTATTGGAAATACCTTTATTTCTAAAGATTCATAAAATACCGTTTAAATATTGTTTATATATGTGAAACATTCAAAATTCATTCCAGATACTTGCCAGGCTTGACGTTGCTTAACTTTGGTGACTTACGGGAACCGGCGTTTCCCCGTAATGTTCCTGTAACCCTAGGGGGAAAGAGAGAGAGAGATGTGTATGTTTATGTTTATGTTTCCATTTGTGTGAGAGCGAAAGCGAGAGATAGAGAGAGAGAGAGAGAAAGAAAGAGAGAGAGATGCGTGTATATGTGTATACGTGTGTGTTTGTAAGTACATGCATGAAAAACTGCATGGTTGTATTTAAATGAAAGAATGAATATACGAGGCTTGATTGATAAATAAGATGTTCTATGACGCGGTGTTACTCGGAGAGAACATAGAAGCATGTCTGAATATAAAGTCCTATTCAAACGTAAGTCGTGACAGTTCCTTGTACAACAGCACTGAGTAACAGTGTTCAGTAGTCATGAACACAACGGCCGATTTACAAATGGTAGCAACCAGTGAGTCATTTAAACGAAATTTCCCGCCAAAGAGATCGATAATTAATTTGCGAAAATATACTTAAACTCTGAGCAAACAAACACATCCGGAAATAAAACATGAAAGATTTTTTTTTCTGGTATAACGAAAATGCAAATCTGCATTTCAGAAGAGGTTGTAAGAATCTTGAAAGTCACGCTCGTGAAAAAAGTGAGAATTGTACAGATTCTTTTTGGCACCTGTAGACATCTACTTGTTCCCTAAATGAAAGAGACGTACAAAGTCAACATATTTTCATTCGGTGTTAGATTGAAATTGCTTTTACCTAACTGCAATAATAAAATAAATGAAAAATTCGATAGAATATATTGGGAAATTTGTACTAATCTTCGTTCCTCCAACTGACGCAAGAGAAACAAGTTTTTAGCCAACATCTCAAACTAAAAAGGATCAATAAATAATAATTAATAATAAAAATTCCTTTTGTCTTTCCTCTTAATAATAACATAAAGATTTTAACGATAAAACTTTGTTTTTATTAAAACTAGTCATTTTATAAGCATGGTATGCTCTTTTTTTTAGCGAATCGTTGCGTTTGTGTCAGTGCACTTGACTGTTGAGCTGTTTTGCTGTCACTTCATCTCATATGCAAGCCGGCATTGAAAACGAACGTAGAAGAGAAAGTGAAGCTAAATGTGCTTCCTTTTGAAAATATTTTCATTCTAAATCCTGGTCTCAATCACATTCAGCCCTTACGCGATGTGCTGGGCTATCATTTTGCCTCGAACGTACAGTATTTATTTACATTTTTTAATCGGTATCACCCCATGCAGGGCAATAAAGCCACTAAGACACAAGGAGATACATGGTGTGGAAGAATTTAGAACAGAAGAATTAATAATGAGCGGAAAGAGAAAAGAGTAATCAGGAGGACAGTAGATAGCGATTGACATTGGATTTAAATTTTTGCAGATTAAAGTTGGCTGGATAGCATGGAGCTGAAAGGAAATTCCACAAGCGAGAAGTGTGAGAAAAGAAACGGTTAACATGGAAATTACAGCTCAACTGTAAATTGATGAGATCTCGACTTCAGTCGAGTACGGCGTTTAAATTCAAAGAGTCTAGGTACCATAGGGAAGGTACCATTGCCGTGAAAGTATTTATAGAAAAGACATAGAAAAGCAGCCTTACGACGGTGGGAGAGTGACTGAAGCCAAGACGCCAGATCAGGACCAATAATATTTTTGATTTTTATCAAGGTGCTCAAAATAAATAACCATATGTGGCAACAATATTTTAAGCATGGACGAAGGGTAGAGTTATAGACATGTAAGATAGATTCTGGAGGGAAAAACTGTCTTGCACGAAACAGTGAACCAAATTTCTTAGCAGCTGACCTAGCAATGGATTCAATATAAGTCTTTCCAGCTAAGAAAGTTAAATTTAAATGATCGGCAATTTATATCCCGGCAACATATTCCAAAAGATACAGATTTTGTATAACTCCATGCTTTGTCGAGTAAGAAAAAAGTCTTACGGGAGCATAGACTATAAATATCATATTAGATAATGTCTTCTATAATCTTGGAAATAAATAATAAAAAATTGAATAGGCAAACCTAGTCGGTGGTATTTAATAAAAAGTATTTGGAGGAAAGTTTGCTACCCAAATACATTGTATTTAAATTATATATATATATATATATATATATATATATATATATATATATATATATATATATATATATATATATATATATATATTTCCAGGTTTTCCGCTAAGACGTTTAACCATCTTGACACAATTTGTCGTATGATTCACAGAAAAATACTTTGAATTATTCAGCTAGAAAAAGGACAGGTTAAAATCGTTTTGTGTTAGCCCCACTATATCTTCCCAACTGAGCAATGGTCAGAGGAAAAAGATCATTCAGGTTTTCAATCATGGTACCAGCATTCATAATCTGGCTTCAAAGTCCATTCAAGAACCATCAAGGGGAACGATGAATAAATTTTTAAAAATGGAGCAGTAGAGAGGAAAACTGGATCAGGAGGTCACAACAGCAAGTGGTTCATCATTTCAACTTATTGTTCACAGCAGAATGCAATAGTGTTATAATTTCGGAAAATTCCAATAAGATATCTTTAATCATTTCTAAGATACAACGGTTCAAAGCTCAATCTAACAATTGTACACTTTTGCTGTTATACGATTTGAATTTTATTGTTACACCTGGAATATATATAAAAAAATGAATGAATTTGCATCAGTTGTCCGCATCACCAAAAACGAGTTCCTCTCTCGGACATGTGTCCCCGATATGGAGGCTACCATTCTTCTACATCGCCACCACTCTGAGGATCACGTGTCCAGGATGCGTCCCACTTGACTTCCACGTATCATCCTGTTTGGAGAACTCGCCAACGGCAAGAGGCTTCGCGGAGGCCCAAAACGGCGCTTCAAAGATCATTTGAAAACATCTCTGACAGGCCAACATCGAATCTGAAACTTGGGAAACCACTGCTGCAAATCGGCCTTCCTGGCGTAAGACCATTTCAGCGGGGTACTGAGACTTTCGAATCCAACCGTCAACATGAAGAGGATCTGAAACGTTCTGCCAGGAAGGCCCGAGACGCGTCCACCACCCACACTCTCTTGCTCACATCTGTAAGAAAGAAAATACCGTTTGACCCGATGTGCTTTAGTCCGCTCGACCACAGAGAGCATCACATGTCAACATGGTTGCATTTATCCTTTTAAGGAATGCACTACGTCTCGTTCAGATTTCTACGAAAAAAATAACATTTGATGTAATAAAAATGTGAGATTAAATATAAATCTGTCAATTATTTAAAAATTGCTTTGTTTACGTTTTGCATACGAAATCAAGCAGATATAGGCTTTATGAAACGATGAGAGTCGTGCCAATTATTGCAGGAGTCATGGGACGATCCAGAAAAGCTGAGTAAAAAGACTGAAGAGATTAACAATTCGAAATCCCACAGACCGCAATACTACTAAAGACATCTAAAATACTGAAAAGAATGTTGGAATATTGAGAAAATTTGTCTGTCACTCAATTACCAATGAAAGCCAGCAGTTGTTACTATTGCTAAAACTCGTAAAATGGAAGAGCACAGATCCTAACAAATCGTGTAATGAAAGGTGTGTTTAATGGACGCGCTTAAAGTTCATTCCATATTAATTCCGGGGTCCCCTCCCCCAGGAGCTCTATCTTCGGATCTACAATGTCTCTGATCTTCATCAACGGCTTTCTGTGCAGATGTCACAACTATTTACTACTGTCTTAGTAGCAAATCTAACAGATCCGACAAATTAAAACAGATAACTGCTCTCGAAAATGACAAAATTAACTGAATAAAAGAAAATGGCTTGTAAATTTTAACGCCTCCCCACTCCCTCCAAAAAAAAACTGCTTTTATATTAAAGAACCTTTTCTGCCTGCCATCAGCATGGCTGATGCTAATCTCCAGGAGAGCTACTCTTTGCGCCATCTTGGACAAGCGTTTTCCACTGTCGTGAAGTGAAGCCATTACACTAAATCAATAGCCAGCACTACTGCTAGGAAAGATGGTTCTTGTCAGAATCCCTCCTGTACATTTATAAATTTTCTATTCGTTAGTGCATTGAATATTGCTGTCATATCTGGTCTGGGACTCCTGCTGTATATCTCGAGATTGTTGACAAAATTCAAAGAATGACCTGCAATCTAATCGATCCTCACTTCTCATCTCAACTTCATTCACTTTCTCACCGACGTGGCGGGGCTTCCCTTTGTCTTTTCCACAAATATTTTATGGTAATTTTTCTGGTGATCTGTTCTCCTTGGTGTCTCGACTGTATGAATTTAAGCGTGCTACTTGATTGGCAAGTAGGTCTCACCATTTTACTGTTGGACTAGCAAGAGGCAAACGTCAGTTCTATTTTAACAGTTTCTTTCTTCGCACTTCTCACCTTCCTATGTCTTACTTCCCTGTAAACTACAATCTTCAAAAATTTATATGCAACGCTAGCCGCCATCTTCGATCTTCATGAACACTCATATTTTTCTGTCGTTTCTCCTCATTTCTCCTCGCTAAATTCTTTTATTTCACTCCCTGTTTTAGGGGTATTATTACCTTGCTTCGAGTGAAGTTATTTTTTATCTTTCGTTAAACAATCCCATTATTATTTTTTTTGTCTCAGTGCCTTTGCTGTCCTTCTCAAACTGTCCATGAAGCCCCTATTCTTTTTAACTTCTCTGTCAGTACCCTCTTCCTGTATTTTCTTTGTTCTCAATACTTTCTTTTATCAGGTTTTTAAATTTCACCACATACTTCAGGAGCGTACTAGCGACTGCCCCCCCCCCCTCGCTTTGCTTCATCATGAGTACAATGCACTTCACTATCCTAAACTCCATGCTAACGTCCTTGGAGTAGATATTCACTGTTTGCACTAATGACTCAATCCAATTCCCACTATTAGCAAGGAATTTGCGATCATCCACACACACACACACACACACACACACACACACACGCACACACACACACATATATATATATATATACCTTTTTATCGACTTAGGTTATTTGCATACCATACAGCCTGTACTTGTCCAAATTCGCTTGTTGATAGATTTCTTCTGGACAGAATTGGTATACAGCGTTTGTCTTGTGCAGATGTCAGTCAATTTTCCAGTCTTGCGTTTCAGTTTGAATTTCGTTAAACAATTTCATGAATCTTTCGTCTTAATAGCTTTGGTGTCACTCTCAAATTGTCCATGAAGGACAAAGGTCATTGTTTCTTTTGTTTTTAACTTCTTTTTCAGCACATTCTTCCTGTATTCTTCTTTGTTCTCGATGCTTTCTTTTACAAGTTATTTTTTTTAATTTAGCCATAAGCAGTGTCTCTTCAATGATTACGAAGTACCAGTCTAATGACATACGCTCACTCTCTACACACTCTTCAATGCTGATAAGTCATCAACCACATTCTATTCATGGGGTGCATAATCTTATCAAACTTGACTTTTCGTACAGACCAAAATTCTCAAAAAGCATTGTTCAGGTTGTTCTCTCCAGTTTGTAACTCCTCCTTTGTTCGCTTTGCTATTCCTTTGCTATACCTTAGCACAGGTACAGACCAGGTATTAAGATTACGGACATTCAACTTGAACTTCAAATTTAGGAAGTATGAAGTCAAACAAAAATGATACTGCCATAAAATAGAGAAGGTCATCGAAAACGACCAAGTCAAAATTTTGTGTGAAATATCAAAATCCAAGCAGACCCTTCATCGATGTGGCTGTTCCTGTTGACAATAATATCAAGTTCAAAGAAATTGGAAAGCTTAAAAAGTACACTAACCTCCGGATTGATTTTGCCAGAATTGGAACGGTCAGGCCGCTATTGTTTTAGTTATCATTGGATTGTTGTGGTCTATACACCGAAGCTAAAAAGCTACATTAAGAAAATCGGAATAAAACTTAGTATCCCATCGCTTCAGAAGTCTGCGTTGCATAACACTGCAAATATTCTGCGAAAGGTGATATTTGTTTGAGGTCGACGACTTGATGAAGAACACCCAGAATGCAAGATCTCTGGTTGAAAACAAAACAACCTGCGAACGAAGAGAAGATAATAATAATAATAATAATAATAATAATAATAATAATAATAATAATAATAATAATAATAATAATAATAATAATAATGAAGAAGAAGAAGAATACAGAAAATATCATTACTAAAAGTGTCGAGTGAGAATACTTGCTGTTACATAATCTCCCGTGGGAGCCATCCGATAAAACTGGTTCAAAATTCAAGGAGTACATAATAATAATAATAATAATAATAATAATAATAATAATAATAATAATAATAATAATAATTGAAACTTCAGCAGAGAAGAAAAAGACTATTATTAGAACAAAGCGGTTTGTGATTGACTTAATTACATCAAATATTTAGCATTAAATATCCATTTAGTCGATAACCCGATATGATTAAAGACGCGGGGAAAGATGAAAAGTGTCGTGAGAAGTGGAACGGGCGGAAGTTAATTTTGACGACCGGAAGTTAGGTCAATTCATGGGGAGAGCCATAACTTAGAGTGTTCAAATATCGCCGTAGTTTCCATTTAAGAAAGAAAGAAAGAAAGAAAGAAAGAAAGAAAGAATTAGGATGGATGAGAAAGAGAAAGGAAATGAAGAAATATTAAATGTGAAAAAAGGGAATGAAACATTTATTGACAGTAGAATGTGATTAATGAGTCAAAAAATGATAAGCAACCAAGAATGAAAACAATGGAGAAATTGAAGATATCGTTCAAAGAACAATAATTTATTCTTCTGGGAATTATCACACTTTTTTCTTTTTCTGTTTATTTTTTTTTAAAGAAAACAAGAAAGAAAGAAACTAAAAAGAAAGAAACTAAAAACGAAAGAAAAAATAAAGATATAAAGAAAGACATGACAAAAGAAGGACATTATAAAAAGAAAGAAAGAAAGAAAGAAAGAAGGAAATAAAGGAGCGAAATGAAAAAGAAAGCATATATTTTAAGGGATAAAAAAAACTCAAAACAAGAATAATGAGATGAATACGGGAGAGAAAATTAAATAAAGGAAAAGAAAGACGAAACATAAAATATCGAAGAAAAAAAGGAAGAGGGAAGAGAAGGTGAAAGAAAACAGATGCTGACAAACGATACGAAGATGATGAGAAGTTAAAAAAGAAAAGGAATAAGGCGGAAACATAATAAAACAAAGATTGAAATAACAAAGAAAGAAAGAAAGAAAGAAAGAAAGAAAGAATATCGATTGATCAGAATCTAAAATAAAATATTATTCCCGCCAAATGAGGTGATCCAACCAACCCCAGTCCTTTTCCTGCCACCCTGGTAAAGGCCCCAACGCTTAGTCACTAAGCCGCTTTAAAACTATTTTCAAAGTAAAATGGTTGCCTCCCCCGCCCTGATCCAGTGCCGAAAAGCCGAAAAGATTAAAAACACGTGACCTCAAGCGTGGAGCGAACTCCTTAATAGATTCAACATGGCCGACTGGGTTATTGTGCACTTGATGAACTCCTTAATCTCTTCTGTTTCATTCGTAACCTTTGACCTAACATCCAGCACGACCAAAGCCAAAGCCAAAAGACCTCATAACACACCAACATTTGTCCCCGACTAATTCTCCGCTTCCTCATCCTCTTACTTGATGCATATAATATATGTGTGTATGCGTATTACACACACACACACACACATACACACACACACACACACACACATATATATATATATATATATATATATATATATATATATATATATATATATATATATATATATAGTTATAGTTATAGTTATAGCAGCGAGTTTTTTTGTAATCAAATTCGCTCCAAACAAGGCAGTAAAGCCACTATGAAACAAATGGTTACTGGGTGTGGAAGAATTAGAAAACAGAAGCCTTACTAAGGAGCAAGAACTAAAGAAGAGTGATCAAGAGAATATCAGATTGCATATATTTTTTTTTTTTTTTTTTTTGCAGATTAAAGTTAACTGGAACGCATGGGAGCCGGAAGGGAGAAGACCGAGAAAAGAAAACGTTAGCATAGAACTTACGGTTACATCAAGCCAACTCAACTGTAAATCGATGCGACCTCGTCGCTAGTTTAGTACTGCACTTAAATTCATAAAGTCTATTAACCCTAATGGAGAGCGATATTTATTTCGCAATAAATACAAAAATGTGACACGAGGCCAAAAAGGGGAGTTAGGGAAGGCTGGTCTTCTTCTGTCTGATAACCTAGCTAGTCTTGATTACTCACCCAAACATAACAAAACAAACCATTCTTACTTACTATTCTTACTACAGCCACCATAATATTTCAGAATCTCCATGAAGTCGTTAACTAGTTCCCATATGTACAATTCTTGTCTCTCTCTGTGTAAACAACAACTTAAAAATCTACCCCCCCAAACCCTTGCGGAGAGCTCATACGTACAATTACCATGAAAATATTTTAGAGCAAATTCACAGAGAGCCATTTTTATGGCGGCTGGAAAGTGACTGAAGCCGAGACGCCAAGGCAGGTTCAATAATATTGCTGATTTTAGATTTTGTCGAGGATCTCGAGATATATAGTAAGAGCACTGGAGTATATGCGGCAGCAATATTCAAGGCATGAACATGAGAAATCTCTTAATTTACACAATATTTTTTCAACATAATCTCTTTGCACTTACTTGAACGCATCTCTACAAATGTATATATATATATATATATATATATATATATATATATATATATATATATATATATATATATATATATATATATATATATATATATATATATATATATATATATATATATAGTTTCATTAAATTCAACCAACAAGGTGTGTCGGTTTAATTTTCTATTGTATCTATGTTAGAAAATAAAATTTAATTTAGCAATGCTTTTTGATTGAATTCTTGCTACTTTGCTACAACTATAGAGGTTCGAATCCTGCCGAAAGTGCTTATTTCTCTACCATGATTTCTCGAATATTCAGGCCGGTAAACGTAAATAAATAAATATACTGTTTGATAAATAAATGTAACGTCTATTCAAATACGAGTATCCAATAAAAATAATATTTAAGTGATAAAAACTTGTCGTATTAGTTAATAAAAAATCCATTCCTTGCTTTGAGAAATTGCTTTATTTACGTTTCATTTTCGTCTGATACAAATTTTCAGCTCCCTATAAAATACCAAGATGTAACCAACAGAATCTAGCCTACCACACTCGCAGCACAAGTTTCTTGTTAATTATTGAGAAGGCCGAAAGTACTTGAGCAAAAAAAAAAACAGAACAATCATGAACTTCACACACAAAATTCAACATTTTGATTCTGATATGCAACATTTTATGTGAAAATTGGAAAAATACAATAAAAAATTAAACAGATAGATTTTGTCGGTTGAACTGAATTAAACCTTTTGGAACACACACACACACACACACACACACACACACACACACACATATATATATATATATATATATATATATATATATATATATATATATAAAGAAGAAAAATTGACCTACCACCAATAATCATGATGTAATTTACAATGAAGTCCCCCGTTTTGAACTCAGAGTTTTCTTTATCTAATCTGCCAACCAAGAAAAGAAAAATCAAAATCTCATTTGCTTCTCAAGAAATCAATCTTGTCTCATACTTTTGAAAAAATTAACTGTTCTTTTTAAATGCCATATCCCTTCAGGACTTAGATGATTATCACTCTCCACAGAGCACTTTTCTCTTATTATTTAGGAATTGTCATTAATTATTACCAAGTGGAATGGTTTCCCGTTGTGAGTTTTTCTTCTCTTTGAACGGTTATCACATAAGGCTAGAGAGCACACTCTATCCATTTATTTAATCCATATCTGGCGGGAGATAAAAGACATGGATTCATGCCTTTCGCAATGGTATTTGTACGAAAATGAATGTAAAACGACTAGCCCAGAATTCGAACTCTACTCATCAGTTCCACTTTCCGTGTCGATATCCGTTGCACTACATTCCCAAATCTCGAGAAACTGGGAAACACACTACCTCCCCACGTGCCCAACAAGAGCTCTACCATTAGAAATAATTCTCCACATAATTTAGCTATACGCCTTGAAAAAAAAAATAAAAAAAAGTAAGAAAAGCGATTTTCATTATGAAAATCCGTTTATATCACTGACCACACAGTGAAAGGTCTGAGGAATGTTTTTAACGCCATATTCTGAAAGTATATAACTTTTTCTTTGTTTTTAATTCTTTTTCAATCCAGTTTTTGCAATGTCAAGTACTCATTGTTGCCTCTGTCGCGAATCTTATGGTCTAACTCTTTGTGGACGGGTGATTTTGCGGGCCACTGAACATGGGTTTTCTTAATAACATTGGAGCGTCTATTACTTTATTTAACTTCCATTTGGCCACCCTGTAGATGGCTGATAGCGGGGAAAGTAGGAAAATGTTTTGCGATATAAACGTTTATACATGAAAAAATATATATGTGTGTGTCTGTATAGAGACATGGGCGTGTGAAGTATTCGCTGTAGTATTAGTGAGGAGGATAGGTTGTTAGAGGATATTGCCACACACCGAGTTAGCCAGTCAAATTGAAAAATACTTTGTTGAATTCATTGGTAGTGATTTCGTAACAAATGGGACTGAGATAGATAGATAGATAGATAGATAGATAGATAGATAGATAGATAGATAGATAGATAGATAGAAATAAAGAAAGAAAAAGTTAGATAGATAAATAGATAGATAGAGATAAAAAAAAGATAGAAAGAAAAGGATAGATACAAAGGTAGGTAGGTAAGTAGATAGATAGATAGATAGATAGATAGATAGATAGATAGATAGATAGAAAGAAATAAAGAAAGAAATAAAGAAAGGAAAAAGTTAGATAGATAAATTGATAGATAGAGATAAATAAAGATAGAAAGAAAAGGATAGATACAAAGGTAGATAGATAGATAGATAGATAGATAGATAGATAGATAGATAGATATTGGTGCAAAAATAATATCGTTTTTGACGTATTTTTTAACGTCAAAAAACGATATTATTTTTGCACCAACCTAATAAAAAGAAAGAAAAAAAGAACAAAATAATACGTAAAGAAAGTGAACTGTAGAAACAAAGGTAAAGAAAGAGAAATAAATAGAGAATTGCCAGATCAATGATAGCTACAGATAGACACATGTATAATTACATCCAGAATGAGTTAAAACTAAAGTCTACACATCCTGGGAAGCCATATTGTTAATATTTGTCTTGCAGGTAATTAATTTTCTTCGTTAATTCTTTTTCTTTTGCGGGTTATTACTGACAATTTGAAAAGTTAGTAAATCCCCCCCACAAAAAAAATGAGCCAAGAATGACCTTTCAAGATTTTTTTTTTTTTTTTTTGATGATTCATAAAAAAAAACCTTTTCATCATGAAAAGTCCCGTACCATTCAGAAGTTAAAAGCTCAGATCAAATCAAAATTTGTGGAAATGGATGCCTAACTCTGCGAGCATGTATACCACTTTATGGTAGCTCAGCTGTAAAAATACATTGATCACAAGAGAAAGCATTTTGAACATTGCAAGTAAAACAGCTTGGTACAGTTCTTATTTATTTCCCCCTGAATAAATAGATAAACACGTCTTTCATTGATTTCTACTTTTTTGTACGCTCTAATACAAATCAACTGAAAGCTGTCAAAACAGAAGTCGGACATCATCGTGTATAATCTTCAAGAAATAAAGAAGTGCAAGATTACAGTCGAGACTTACTGCCACTTGATTTTCTGTCAAAGTTATCAGGTAACTACGGGTGGCGAGACTCATAATTTATCTGACTATAACATTTTAAAACTATTTAATGTCACAGGAAACTAAGATGTTCCTCATCATGTTCATCATCATTCTATTCTATAATCGGGTGTAGTTGCATTTCCTGTGCAAACTGAGCTCTTGACTAGTTCCCTCCACGTATCAGTCGGAGAAGTATTCATGCGCAGCGTGTAGACTTAATGGAGCCAATTCCTTTCCAGATCAAACCCCAGCGGATGTTCTCCAATTGATTGCATTAGGGAAACCCTCCGCCTTTACTATTCACTTATGTTGCTTATTTAATTTGCTAAAGAATTTAATAAACATGAAACCATTGTTGAATATGAAGTTGGCTATCACGCCAATGATCCTTTTAGAGCGTGAAATGATGCCAAAGACTTTTTCTAAAAGAAACTGGACGAACTGAAAACCTGAAGAAGAACCAATCTAAAGACAACATTGTTCAAAGCAGTAAGTTTACGAGGTTTATCCAAAAAGAATCCAGACACTTAGCAAAATATGACCCACCGCCTTATTGCCTTCAAATAATTACCCAGTGAGACTCACATATTTATCTCAGCGTCCTTTTCCACTTCATAAATAGTCGGCAAAGTCCTTTGTAGGGATAGCGATTTCCTCCTCTACGGTCTGACGTATCCTGCTTTCCAAAAACGATAGTAAGAAGCCGAAGGGAAATAAATCGGGACTGTATGGGTACTGGAATATAATGAAGAACCCAGAAGCGGTGCTTTACCAAAATTCCCTGCACATGACTGATTGCTCTGTCATAGAAAATGCGACGGTCACACGATCGCACTTGACACGAGAGTATCTGTTTATACCGGTTTCCAAGTCAAAGTAGGGCAAACGGTATTTTAGATATTAAAGAAGGCTGGATACTTTTCGCACAGATTGCAAAAGAATTGCTATCACGTGATTATCAGTGAGAGCCACTAATGTCTATGGATGAAAATCCAGAAATAATAAAAAGAAGAAATTAGAATATCATTCTAGATCAAAATAAACAGACTTAACTATAAACTTATAAACGTCATCAATCGCGCCTAAAATCCAACCTTCTTCGACAAAGTAAACAATGTTAGGATCAACTTAATATCGCCAACGATCGATAGTGAATTTATTTCATCACAATGAAAAGAATTGGAATCACTGGATTTGACAATGCATTTTCGACATGGTCTGCACTGATGTACACCTGTATGTGCATCTAAGAAGCTGAAGAAGTGTTACTGATAGCGCACAGTTGTGTTAAAAAGAGGGGATTAGATAGGACCTCGATGTCTATATCAGCTATTTGTGAATGATGTGTGTTGTTCTATAACCAGATAGGCATCTTTCTGTGCATCAGTGTTTCAATGTTTGGCGCAATATTTCCAAATCACGAAAAAAATATTCTACCATGATGGTCGAGTTACAAGAGGCTGTGATGCTGTGTGTCACACTTTTTCAACTTTACTGCTAGAGGTCGTAACCCAAGATATGATACCATTTAGGAATCAGGCCGACTCCGTGAGGAAATTAAAAACAGTTCGAGTTGGATCCGGGCCCGCAATCCTGAAATTTTGGATTCCCAAGTTTTTATTATTGCTGTTATTTTCGCATTCCGCTATATTTGGCATCAACTGATAAAAATGATTAAAGGGACATAACTCTCTAATTTTCAATAGCTCATATTCAAATTAAAAAATTACTATTCTCAAATCACAGTGGTTTAAAATAAAATTCTCCGTGCTTTCAACTTTACTCCTAGAGGCCGCAATCCAACATAGCATACCATTTTGGAATCAAGTCGACACTGTGAGCAAATTTAAAACATTCTGGGCCGGATAAGGACACGCAATCCTGAAATATTGAATTCCGAAGTTTTCATTATTCCGATTGTTTCCGGTGATTTTTTATATGATTTTTTGCGACGAAATTTTTGTACAAGAAATAACCTAGAAATAATTTGGGAATAATCTAAATTAATTCCGAAATCCGGCGAAAGTCACACATGAAATAAAAATAAAGGACCTACGTACATAAAATTGTCTTTAAATTAAGTGGCAGCAGAAAAATTATCGTTAAACTTTTAAAAGATAAGCTTAAATATTAATTCAATGCGTTGATCAATTTTGAGTTCTTCTGTAGTTTATCGCATCTACTCCTCCCTACCTATTGTGATGAAGGACTAATCAAGAGTCTTCTACAGAAGCTAGCTTAAATGCCACCCGATAGGGAGACTTTTAAAATGGTAAAGCTATATTTTGAAAAATAAATGATACGACACTTCAACCCACTGTTAACGGAAACACTGGTTCTTGTATAATTACCAAAGTTAAGCAACGTCGAGCCTGGTCAGTACCTAGAGGAGTATCCGCTTGGGAGAGCAGGTACTGTAAGCTTGGATATGGGGGTTGTGTAAGGGATAACGGCTCGCTATTGGAAGTCGGAGAGCCGAGTTCCAATTCTAGTCCGTTTCATTGTATTCGCTTACTTACAAATAGGGAAAGGTATGAAGCTACATTTTTTCCACCACATATGTGTTAATTAGTAGGACATCTATAAATAAATCGTTATTATATCTCCAAAACATTCTTACAATCTAACAAAATTTTCTGGCTTTAAATAACCTACAAAAGCCGTAAAAATCAATCAGTCAACTGTTAGCACACAGTCAAGAAAAGGGTAAATTTTAAACGAACAAGTATATTGCTAAAGCACACAAACTACTGATTATCAATCAACTCATTGGGGTAACATCGTTTGAATTGTCTTCTCTTTAGTGATTTCTAACAGATGACTTCCGATTTGTTGTTTAATCTGTTGTTTGTCCCTGGATTCGGCTCCATGGCAGCTCCCGTTTCTTTATTGTGCAATGGTGATTTGCGACCACGACCAGGCTCATATTAGAATTCAGATCACCAGAAGACAATTTGGGGGGGGGGAGGGGCAAAGACTCACGTTATGTTTTTGAATCTGATTTCACTCCACAAACACTGCTGATATTCTGGGTACCTTTGGCAAAATTTGAACTCATGGACTAATATCGCGTTTATTCATCTATGCTTAGATAAACTATAAAAGCAAAAATAAACGTATTAAAAATAGCGAAACAACAATCAAAAGTGAAAACATATTAGACGAAGCT
Source organism: Acanthosepion lycidas (assembly GCA_963932145.1). NCBI lineage: Eukaryota > Metazoa > Mollusca > Cephalopoda > Sepiida > Sepiidae > Acanthosepion > Acanthosepion lycidas. The sequence continues at coordinate 37,816,199 of OZ010587.1, forward strand.
TAAATATATCATATAGATGTACGTATAAACAAAAGATTACTGTACAAGAAAACGATCGCAGTAAAGCAACGCAAAACCGGCTACCTTATTATCTTCATCCGTATCCCTTCCTCAATCTTCTTATTCTCCTCCTCCTTCTCCTCCTCCACCTTCTTCTTTTACTTCTTCTTCTTCTTCTTCTTCTTCTTCTTCTTATTATTATTATTTTTTTTTTTTTTTTTTTTTTTCCTTTTTCCTTTTTCTTCTTTTTGTTTTTCTTTTTACTTTTATCTTCTTTTTTTGTTTTTGTTCGTCTTCTTCTATTTCGGGATAACTTAAACACTATTAACTAGTTTCTTCCATACTTCTCTGTCAAATGGACACGTTCCCATTTGACCAACCCGTCCAGCGATGTGGTATCAAGACTTAGATTCATGGGTCATGGTTTGTTTCATTTGTTTTCACACTTACATTGTAAGTACAAATCAGTACTAGTGGCCGCTCCTCCAATTAGCAATATTTAGCTAACTGGAATTGGTTGATCCATGCCGTTGTAGTTGACTGTGTCACTTATCATCAGTCATCGAACAAGGCATATGAAGCCAATTTACTAATCTGATGTTTACCTAGTTTATGCACCTATAGATTTTTTCATTGAGATTTACTTCTCTAGGTGACTATGGTTTTGTCTGACTCCAACACATGACCTGTCTGGCGAGGTTGGATCTGCCAGGATATAAACTCCTGACCAGCATATCTCTACGATTCATGACAGTATGCAAACCACTCTAGCATCTCAAGGTACTTAATCATGTTCTGGAAATTTTGTTCCAACGTAATAATAATAATAATCGAAAGATTGCTACAATTATTAAAAGGAGGATAAATGTTGTACAGACGAATAAGATGGCGAGACTAAAACTGTCATACATAAAAATATCGTTTATTCTCCTCCTTATTCTTCAATTTATATTTACGTACTGGGGTGGGCGCTTATATATTTTCCTGTCATCCGCTTATACATCTTCCTGTCATCCGCTTGCCTCTCGCATGCATATTCTAAGTGAAGCTTTGCCAACTACCTTTTTACACGTTGGGAACTGTCACTGACATGTTGTGAGGCGCGGATCTGCTCTTAATACTTATGAGGACGCCTGCTTGATGGTTAAAGTAGTTGGCTTCCTTGAAATTTAGACATCATCCTCGATCACCCGATCCAAGCAAGAATACCAGACCGAATTGTTGTAAACAAGGAAATGACTGTCTCTTAGACTGCGTGTGTAGCTGTGCCTTTGGATCATGGTGTTAAAATGAAAAATATAAAAAACAACTAGGATCTCGCTTTGGAAATATAAAATCCGTGAAACTTGAGTTTTAGTTTGTTTTGTCTCAAAATTCGCACAGATAAACTCAAGAGAGGAGTGAGACAACGAGGAAAAGACAACACATGTTCTGGATATTTGAGGATATTTGCTGTTACTTGGTATAAAATGCATTAGCACAAGTCGTAGCGTTACTTCTAATACAACTATTAATAATAGTCCTTTTATAAGCGTCTTTGTCATCAATATCGTCCGTGAAAAAAGTTTTATCGCCTTCGCTATGAATAAGAAACACGAAGGCGTCTCCTTAGCAAGAAAACGGCAAAACCTTGAATAAATTATATAAGCCAAATTTATATTAACTATTCGCCACCCAGGATAAAAAAGGAAACAATCCTGATATTATTACTTTAGGGAGGAGGAGGAGGAGGTCTTAATGAACGATTGACTAATGTAGCTGCTTTGTAAAAGTAGCAGAACTATGAATCCATTGAGAAACCGAGATTGTATCTGAAATTAACTGAATAATGTATCAATATAATGAATAATAATGAGAATTGTATGCCTGCTGGTTAAGGTAGTTGCGTATTTGCTACCGTTCTACTAAATAAAATATTGATGTTTTATTAAATGTTTTATTATTTACACTTAATATTTCTTTTAGTGAAAAGAACATATAATTACTTATGATTTGGTGGAAAGAAGAAGAAAGAAGGAGGAGGAGGAGAATAAAGAAGAAGATCGAGCAGAAAAGGAAGAAGAAGAAAAAGAAGGAGGAGGAGGGGGAGAAAGTGAAGGAGGAGGAGTAGAAGAATAAGAAGTAGGAAAAGAAGATGGGGCAGAAGAAGAAGGAGGCGAAGAAGGATGAGGAGAAGTAGTTGGAGAAGAAGATGGAGCAGAAAATAAAGGAGGAGTGGGTGCAGCAGTAGCTGCAGAAGAAGAAGAAGAAGAAAGGGAAGACGACGATGAAGAAGAAGATGGAGCAGAAAATGAAGAAGAAGAAGAAGAAGAAGAAGAAGAAGAAGAAAGAGCAGGAGAAATTTTTTTTTCGTAAGTTCGTAGGATTTCACAACTGTATCTGAGGTTAATTTAGAAGTATTTTCAAGAGGACTTTTCCCAAAATTAGTTTACATGGACTTAATCTGCAGTCATGATGTCAGAATGGGGTTGTAACTAAAATTCCAAGATGGTTGCGTTAAGAAAATTTGAAAATGGAAAATGGGTTTCTATAACCAGAGCAATTCTTTAAGGATTAAGATCAAGAGCGAGAGAATAGTGAATGTCGGCAATAGAGATTAGACAGTAAATCAGATAATAAGCGAATACAGCATGTTGGCTCAAATGGCAAAGGCAAATATAACTGGGTAGGAACGGTGACTAACTAGAAATTGTGCAAAAAAGGGAACCATTCAAACTAAGTTCTATTGTAGAGAATAAAATTATTTGCAACTTTGAAATTCAAACGAATAACACAGATCAGATTTAGTTATTGGGAAAAATAGAAAGATTTCCAGATAGTAGAGATCGCTGTTGCATCACACTGCAGAGTCAGATTGAAAGAAAGACAAAAAACTAGGCAAATTTTAAGAGTTGTTCAACTACAGCCACAAATGGAGCGATCCAGTAAAGCCTAAGAAAGTTACTTGAAAAAATATAATATCTGGGAAAGAATCGAAATCATCCAAACAATATTACTAAAATCAGCAAAAACGCTGATGGGCAGTTTTAGAGTATTGAGGAAACTTGCTGTCACTTCATCTCTAGTGAAAGACATCTGGTATTACTGGTATGGACACACATTATTATTATTATTATTATTGTAAGTCATTAGGCAGAGAATAAAGAATTATCATAGCCATTTTTAAGTAAAAGAACTAAATATATTAAGTTCAGGATGCGACAACCATTATATGAGAATCAATGCCCTCCAAACGAATTATAATTCTCTCCTTCCTCTTTTTCTCTCTGCGCACGCGCGTGTAATATATTCATGTCCATGTCCATCCGACATAGTCTTTCCGGTTTATTCAGTCCCATCTTTAATGGCCATTTATGTGATTCAAATTCTTCCCATCATTATTATTATCATTATTTTGCTAACCAAAGAAAAATGTTTCGACCATAATTTAAGGTCTATTTCCTTGATGATGTGTGGTCACGTTTTGTAGAGGTTCCTCAGGTTAAAAAAAATATTAAGGCAAATTATTTTTGAGGCTCATTAACGCACACACACGCACGTGTATATATATATATATATATATATATATATATATATATATATATATATATATATATATATATACAAAGAGCTAGTGAAATATTCTTAGCTCGATCTGCTCCCCTAATATGGCCTAATGACCAAATATCAGATTTCATAGAGTTCCGAAAATTTTTCAAGACTATATATATATATATATATATATATATATACACACATATATATATATATATATATATATATATATATATATATATATATATATATATATATATATATATATATATATATATATATATATATATATATATATATATGCGTGTGTTTGTGAGAGAGAGAGAGAGGGAGAAAAGGATCCCTGTGACAGATTTCCACTTCCACGTTAAGACGCTTGAAAAGACACAGTTAAAATTTGACGCAGGCCGCATATTAGGTCATCTGTCCTTTTATGCTATACAACCGGGTTCTCAAATTCCTGGCGTATTGTGCTCACATACATACGTACGCACGCGCGGGTGCACACACACAACGTGTGAAGACAGCATGTTCTGTCCACGATGTCATATTTGTCTTTTGTCTTTGATGACTTTTAAGGCCAAATTGTGACCCACAACATTCCAC
>OZ010587.1:37825338-37897838 GCA_963932145.1 Acanthosepion lycidas
ACATTTTTACATCTCTACACTCTTATAAAGCTATTTTGTCATGCTATTTTTTGTCTAATTAATAAATGCGTGTGAAAAATATATACTTTGCAAAATATCCGCCAATGAAGACAATGGATTAGTTAGAAGCAAACGGAGAAAAACACAAACTCAAAATTTTCCCATAAGTATTTACTGGGATTGTGTTAGTGTGACTCACTTTGTGAGCAATCATTGTCAACGTGTCTAGCATACATCTACTGTTTAAATACTGTTTTGAAGGGACCTGGCTTGAGCAAATTGCAAAGGGGTGCTGTTTCATTATGATCAAGCATAGACTCATACAACAAAAACCAAATTTGAAAATATTGAAACCTATACTGGGTAAAAAATATACACTCTCCTTGTTTTCCCCATTTGCAGACTGAAATAAACTTTAGGAGTAGGTGTAATATTAAATAAAGACAAGCAGAAGTTTGTTTGGGGATACGGGCAGAGTTCACCAAGTGAAATTGAAAGGAAGAACATTCAATATATCTATTGAAGGATTTTATTCGCCAATTTCACAGAGCACAGAAAATAAATAAATTCTATAACAGAGAAGATAATACCAAAAGCCAATGCAAATCGCAGGGAATTGTCATCATCACATGTAAAATAAACAAAAGAATGAAGGAGTGGACAAATTACTGCTCGGTGGAACAAACTCCCAAGAGAATGTTTCCTCGATCATTAGAATTTTAAGCTGTTCAAGTCTAGAGCTAACCGTTATCTCTCTCCTCCTATCTATATAAACTACCCCTTAGCGTAACACTCTACTGCGAGTGGCCCCAGAGCTTTGTACAGGGTGAAACTTACTGTAAAAATATATGGGCTTGGATCGCGCAACGCAAGCGTTGATAAATAGGTCCAATCGTACACAACGAACTATCAAGTTTAGGACCAACACCTGGTCTTAAGGACATCTAAGGTATATGTGGACAAGAAAAAGCACAGGAGGAGACATCTAGAACCAGATAGACTGTCTAAGAATCAGTAAAATTTAAGAAACTCTACACTCTAAAACATAATAAAATGTTGACTGTGGGAGCGATCACCTCCTAATCATATACAAACTAAAGATAAAATTACGAAAATTAAAGAAACCTAAACTACAAATCAAAATATTCTAAAACAAGTAAAACGACAAACGATTTATTTACGGATATTTGCTAATGTGGTTAAGGACAAATAGAAACGCTTCGAAGAGATCGCTAATTCAAAGAAAAGCACTAACATATTCAAAAGAAGTCATTCCTATGAAAATAGATAAAAAAAATTTTTAAAAAACATATGAAGCCAACGACTGGAAGAGAATATAGGTTGTTAAACAAATATATTAGGAATAGATACAAGCAAGTAAAATATGAATGTCTACCAGAGACATGTGCAAAGATAAAAACATCACGGAACACAGACACAGAAGGCTGGCATAAAATAGACGATGAAAAATGCTATATATATATATATATATATGTATATATATATATATATATGGAACGAATACATGGATGAAGATACATAAAAACATAAAAGTACCTGTAGTACTAAAATCTGAAGTAAGATCGGCATTGGCCCAGACAAAGAAAAAAAAAGCACCAAGTTCAGATGGGAGTGCCTTAGACATTATGCCAGCATTAGATGATTTCGGGATTGATAAGTTACTGAAATAATAAATGAAATATATGACAACGGCGAAATACCGGATGGTCTCACTTAGATCTATATTTAAAGCGATGCCAAAGAAGCCAGAAGCAAATGAATGCAAACTCCACCGAGCAATCAGCTTAATGAGCCAAATAACTAAACTTATCATTAAGATTCTCGAAACAGAATTAGATCGGAAATATTGTGACTTTGTTCAAGAAGCAAGAACAATAAACGCTATTTTTCTTATCTGAATGCTATCAGAGTGAGCAATAGAAATGCAAAATCGCCTATGCTTTGTTTCAGAAGTTGCGTAAAAGTATTTGACAAGGTATTAGGTTGGTGCAAAAATAATGACGTAATGTCGTTTTTTGACGTTAAAAAATACGTCAAAAAACGACATTATTACGTCATTATTTTTGCACCAACCTAATACATCACAAAGATCAACGTGTATTATGAGAACAGCTTGTTTTAATCGGGAAAGATAGTCGGATAATGCGTAACTTCTACAGAAAGAAAACAGCTTAAATGCTGCCAGAGATGTTTCTGCTATATATTTAGAGATTCTTGATAAAAAACCACAGCGTTGTTGGTCCTAAGTTGGCATCTCAGCTTCAGTTCTTTTCCTGCCGCTGTAGCGTAGCTTCCCGGTGCCTTTTCTATAAATACTTTTATGGTAATTGTTTTCCTCCATGATAACTAGTCTTTTCGATACTACATTGGCAACAAGGTCTCATCATTTTATAGTTGAAATGGCTGATGTAAAAGTCGTTAGCTGTTTTGCTAAGTTTTACTGGAATTTCCTCAATAAAAATCAATACCTCTTCTTATTTCTATCCAATATAATGTAATTTCATGTGGCTTTTTCGATTCGATATCAAACTTTGCAGTGTTTAAATCTTTGGCAAATTATCGATCTCTATCGAAAGTTATGACAATAATAATATTTTATTTGATAAGTCATTAAAAAATTATTGCAAATCATGAACTCGCAGAAGACTTGACTACAGTAGAACTTACAGATTAAAGGTGAGGAACTGGGTTTTATTTTTCATAAATTTACTTTTGACGCAAGAAACGAGAGTAAAAAATTGCTTAAAATGTCAAAAGTTCGCTTTAAAAAGACGTAATTAGCGTTAATAAAAAAAAGACGTAATTAGCGTTAATAAAAAAAACCCAGTAATGTGCAGTGTTAGTTTGGATCTTTTCTGTCAATTCACCCAAAAATATTAATTCACCACAAAATAAAAGGAATTTATATTTACTAAAAGTCACACCAAATTCTCCTAGAGCGATGACCTTCCATTGCACTCCGATTGGATTAACCTTTGCGATCGGGCTAAATGTGACTTTGCGACTAGGGTGATCTATTTCTAAGTGTGGGTTTTACATTCGCGCTCACCCCGATAAACAAGCCAAATACTTTTTTTTCTTTAAATTGTATCTTTATCATTGCAATATTTTTACATTATATCAAGTATTAAAAATATAGTAACTAGGCTCTGTAATTTGGAGGAGAGAGTTATCAATAATAATTTTCTGACTTCGAATCCGCAGTTATCTCCCCTTAATCCTCTCTCTCTCTCTCAATCTCTCTCTCTCTCTCTCTCTCTCTCTCTCTCTCTCTCTCTCTCTCTCTCTCTCTCTCTGAACTTTCTTTGCCTTAGGGTTGCTTGTGTCTTTTCACTGAGACATTTTTATTCTGAAAGTGCACCGCAGAGAAAAGAGTTTGGGATACCTGGTCAACATGGAAAACAATTATAGATATCCTGGATTTTTCATAAATATGTCTACTGTTTTTCATATTGCATAAGAAGCTGAATATATTATTTTGTACTTTCTTCTTTTTTTGTAAAATCTTCTTACACATTTCTATATTTTCAAGGGTAATAATTAGCAAATAAATAAAATGAAACTACTTTGTTGAACCAATGTACTCGACGTCCCTTTTAAAACTAGTCTCAATGTAGAATCTTAAGTAATTCCACGTCTTACCCAATCCTTCTCTGACCTTCGTTGCGGCTAAAGAAATAAGACATTGAGATGACAATCTGGATAAAATAAAAGTTGTCTTTGAAGTATTCTTTTTTCACCTGTGACATTTCTATGTATGTATTTATCTACTTAGCGACGGGATGGAAGGCGGTGGGGTGCGGGAACTGACCGTTCATCTTTGAGACACGACACCATTAGCACTTTCGCTCTCACAAACGCCCACACTCGTACGCTTGCAGAACGAGAAGCTAAATGTCAATTTCAACACTTCGACGTCAGATTGTTTATAAAGATTTAACAAAGTAGGTGGTTTGAATTGAAACAAGGCGCAAAATTGTTTGGTTGTTAATATATATATATATATATATATATATATATATATATATATATATATATATATATATATACTAATGATCTGGAGAAATGCATAAATAAAAATGAATCATACCTTTACTGTGTCGTCTCCCAAAAAAAATAAATAAATAAAAATTAATTATACTGCCAAAAATAATTACAATAAAATAATTATAACAATTATAATTATCATTACCTAACTCATTTTAAATCTATGAGAAGCGATCCCACTTTTCTACTCTACACACACAAACACATGACATTCTCACTGTCGGACAAGCAGTCAATACGGACAGGCCGTCAATACGCGCGGCAACAAAAATTTTGACTCCTTTTGCTTTTTCATGACATAATAGTAATAATTATCTTTCAACACTCAAAAACTCGAGGTAAGAAAACCTCAGATACTTATTGCGTTTTCTTACATGCATCTATTAAAAAATACGAGAAAGCCTGCATGCACTTTACTTATTCTTTATCTTTTCATTCTGTCGGGTTCCGATCTACATTTGACCCCAAACTGACAATTCTACTCATTATTACTGTCTCTCGTCTCGCCAACATCATATCACAACGAGATCATAAATGATACTCGTTTTCGTGTTTCCAGCTCGATCCCTGTCTCATTTTTACGAGTATTTTTGTACATATTATATAAGTTATAACATGACATAAATGTTAGGGAACTTATAATTATTTACTCGTAATTATAACTCTCCAACAATATATATGCACATCATATAATAATATTCGATCTATCTGATAAATATTCAAAAATTAATTATAATAAAAAGAAGGGCGATTGTAAAGGCTGCAAATAAAGTAATTGCTACATTTGAAATCCAAAATAGAAGAAATTCAAAATGAAATATAAAATAAATTATTTTATTAACAAATTAAGCAATAAACACAAATACTGTTTCTCAACTTATAAATCATCATTGTCAATGAAAATTTGCGGTATTTCATGAAAACTTCCAATAAAATAAGGATATTCTTTCAAGTGTTCTAGAAGGAAAAAAATGACCTCTTTCGTTACAACATTTTGAATTGGGTACACTTGACTGAAATATCTGTTATGGCGGCTTTAAACAAGTTGAAACAAATGGTGGTTACATTTTGCACATTCATTGAATATCTCTAAGAAAATTACATTTTATATTTTTATAGAGGTAGATAGTCAAATGATAGCAGTATGTAATGGCATTGGTAGGTGGCACCATCGTATCTTGACGCCATGGAAATAGCCAGATTATTTGCGCTCTAACATCTGGCGAGTCCAGGTTAGGCTGCTGTTTGACAAGGTGACGAAAGTTATCTGAATTTGTATGAGGTATGGCTGTCTGATGTGGGTGCATTTTTCTCCAAGTGCAATTTGTTTTTGTGTGTGTGTGTGTGCTAATAACATAATATAATAAGAAAAGCAAGGACCAGACTGAACACGACCAACACCTCAAGACCCCAACCATGGAATAGGCAAAAATCTACACAATCTCAATGACCAAACAGGCGAAAGAGGACAGCGCTAGTCGGGATAACGTAACCAAGGTGGACCTTGACAGACCAAGAATCCGACACCCCTATGCTATCAGGTTTGTCAGATCTCGCCTGTCTCAATCCCATTTGAGCCGCGAGGGAGGCGCTTGTGACGAAGTGTGTGGGCTTCTCCGCTGCACAAAGTTATCCGCCAAAATTAAATTTACACAAATGGACTCGTCAAAGCCTCTTTAATTAACAACCATCTCCGCCACCGCTTGTACCAAGGGAGAAAAAGGGAATAGGGAGAGAGGATGCGAGCCGCTGCCGACAATATATATATATATATATATATATATATATATATATATATATATATATATATATATATATATATATATGACATAAATGTTAACCCAGAGTTCGTGGAATTTACAAAATGCGTGAACCAAATGTTGCACCAACGTTTTTCGTGCTATCGATGATTATTTTCAGCCAATCCCAAGCATTTCGAAAAGTTCAAAATAGACATTACTTACTATTTTATGTTCAGCAAACAGATAAAACGAATGATTCATTAAAGTCCGCATTGATAGCTTGTTTTTATTACATTACATCATTTTTCAAAATCTCTATACAATCAAAGAGAAATCCATTTTTGATTCGATATAATTCCTTATATGATTTATGAGATTTTGAAATTCCTGAAGCCACTGATAGTTTCGGATAATAAACTAAACGAGAAAGAACTTCCTAAGCCACCTTCGCATTTTATAGCACGCGAAATGGTGTTGCCATGCAGTGAAATCATTGGTTGCTCACAAAATACTATTTTTCCAATGTGTCAGTTTGACTTGGTTTATTTTGTTTTACGGCATATCAACGTCAATGGGTTATTTAGTACCGACAAGTATTTTTTTAGGATTGGTTTGTATGAATAGATTATGTATTCTTTGAAGGAAATCAGTTTGTAGATCAGGTTTCATTGACGTATTTTTGTAAAGAGGGTTTTTTCAAAAAAATATTGGTGGTAATATTTCGTTTTCTAAAAATGCATTGCTAGTATTTTTATTATAAAAATTTATTTTTCTACTTTCATCGTGTTTTGAACCCAGTTTGGGGGTTAACTATTTACCAATAGCTGTGGCCCTAGCAGGTGCTACCACCCCGAGTCAAGGTGGACCAGGGAACAACAGCAATTCAGACGTGGTTTCACGATCCTCAAAACCTCCTGATCAGAGGCCTTGCTGCTGGATGTAGTTTATCGTCATGCCTGGGGTGATCAATGTGTCAGTCAAACAACTGTGCAGTGACAATTCGCCCATCTTCCCGCAATTCTTAATAAAAATAGAATGTTTGATAGAATTTATTTGAATTCTATCAAGCACGGAAAAGGATCATTTATTAAATTCTTGTTTAAAATTGATTTTGTTGTATTTTGTCCTGAACTTAATCACGATTATTTTCGTTTTCGATTCTAAAGATAATTCAATTTGTACTCATCCCTGACAGTCTTGCCTCAAAATGACGTTATCCATATGTCATAACGAGAAAGAGAAAACAAAAAGTGGTTGAGGCTTTTTTCCAAAATTTCCAGTTCCTGAAATGTCCCCAGGGCTTGTAAACTGCAGTTGACTGATTGAACAAGGAAAATCGCTAAGTAAATTTGAAATAGATTTATGAGATTTTTATAAATCATACACCCACACACAAAAAAAAATATATACACACAGACAATCAAAAAAGTCGCGTATATATATATATATATATATATATATATATATATATATATATATATATATATATATATGTATATATATATATATATATTCCATTCAAATATGTTTCGTTGTAGCTGTGTAAGGAAAAACTAAAGCGCCTTCCTTGATGAATTTCAACTGAACATTAAGAAGCTAATTAGAAAACTATAAAGGATTATTATAAAATAAATAGATATAATATGTCTATATTATTCAACGAAAAATCTTTGAATGAAGATATGCTGCCTATATATATATATATATATATATATATATATATATATATATATATATATATATATATATATATGAAAAGTTCTCGGTCCGGCCAACTTCCCAAAATTTGACCTTATAACCTAGCATCATTTTTTGTTTTTATTTTATTTATTTATTTATTTATTATTTGTTTTTGTTTGTGTAGGGGGGGGGAGAGTTTATTTGCCCGGCCGAGAACTTTTCAGTCCTGCCTTGTATTTATGTATTTACATGTGTTTTCTTATTTAAAAGCGTAAGTTATTTGTCATAAAATATTTATGACAACTTCCTGTCTCTTTTTATAACAACCTATAAAAAATTGTATAATGTTTTTACGACTAAAATCAAACGTTTTGTTTGGCGGAAATTGCCGAGTGGAATTAAATACCCCTGAAGTCGTTCTTGCGACTATGAAAGCAGTGGCATGGGAACAGAAATCCTCTTTTGTCGGAAGTCACTTGTTAACTGCAGACTTTTTATGTGATTCGTGATTTTAATTCAGTAGACAAACCTCGCGTTTGCAGCTCAAATTGGATCTAGTGAGTTTACATATGATAACGGATGTTGTTCTTATGTTTCAGATTTTTTTACTTGATGATAGAAGCTTTTTTATAGGAACAAATTATTTAAAATAGATAGCTAGGGAGAGATATGCATAGCTTTTATACGCATATGTGCGAATTTACCATCAATTTTCGATAATGTCGCTTCGTGGCTACCTCAGTTTTTAAATAATTACTGTTTTACTTTGTTTCAAGAAGTAGAAAAGAAGGCAGAGCCTGCACATAGTTGCTTGTGGCAATCATTTTCGAATCATTTCATCGGAAATAGAATCAATCATGGTTAGAGAAATAAAACCTTATAAATAATACTTTATTTCACGAGTCTCGCCTTTTCACGCAAAAATTAGTACTGTTCATTTTTCCTCTCTTTTAATATCTGTCTATATTTCTGAGATAATGTATTGTAACTATTTACACTACTTACATCGTCCTGTCGTCCAAATCTTTATTCTCATATTCACGACGTTTCGGCCATTGAGCGCTTTGGCCTTCTTCAGATGATTGGAATTTCGAAACGAACCCTTTATTTCGTCTACCGGTGGAAATTCCAATCACCTAAAGAAGACCGATGTGTACAATGGCCGAAACATCATGAATACTCATTTAGAAGTTCCTGATAAAATCTAAAGGATCTGTAATGTAATTGATCCTTACTTGGCATCACGACTTCAGTCATTTTCTCACGGCCGTAACGTAGCTCCCCTCTATTTTTTGTACAAATATGGCTATTGCTCTGAGAAGCTTTTTCCCCTCGTGCCTGGACAACGTGTATTTAAGCATCTAGGTTCTACCCTTTTACTGTTGAATTAGATAAATATAACCGCCACTTCTACTCCAACAGTTTCTTTTCTCTCACTTCTTGCCGAACTCCCTTCCCTGATAACGATAATCTTCAAAAATTTAAATGCAACGTCAATCGCCAGCTAACGATCGCTAACAAAAATCTCACGAAGATGTGCCGCTTTTGTTGTTATGGTAATCTGACTATTATTACATAATTTCTGATCTGTTATAATTATTATTTATTATATGATACATTCGAATTATATTTTAAACCACTGAAATACTATTTATATAGAATTAAGTATCCCTGCCATCGAAAAAAATGTACGTCTTAACTATAAAGCGAGTATACATTTCTCGATGTAACGTAACAGTAATTAAGATAGTTTGGTTGTCCATTATTACTGAATAGTGATTTCGTTCCTCAGTGGATTCCCCAAAATTGTTGTCGTCTGCAAATGAATTTCTCAAATCTATAAAAATAAATAAATAAAGTCATTACCATTCGATTAGAATACACGCGGAAGATTTTATTATCTTGTAATCACTTTCTTGGTTACTTTTTAATTTTAAAAAATCAAAAGGACTTTATTGTGGCTTATGGTTTAAGCAGCGGTGGTCTAGGAAAAATGATATGCTCCAATGAGAAAAAACTACTTAAAATAAAGACTACTTAAAATAAATATTAAAAATTAATCGAATCTTGACCTTTACATGCGATTGAACACTGACTGCTTATTTCAAATACAAACAATGTTACAAACATGCAATAGCCTCTCTGCAAACCTGTAAAAGCTTCTTTGTATATCTTATTCAAATCTTTCTCAAATACTTTCTTTCTTTCCTTCTTTCTTTCTTTTTATCTATCTATCTGTGTGTCTGTCTATTTTCACTAATCAGAAGACAGTAAAAAGTTACTAATTTCAAGTAAAAAGAATTACAATAAAATATATTCGGCAATGTTTGCCAATGTTCGGCAATGTTTAACATTTGGGCACAATAAAAAAAAAAAGCTGTATCAAAAGGGCGGTTATTCCTTTGACACCGCTATTACTATTGACTCCCTCCGCTATTATTTTTGACTCGCTCCGTTATTATTTTTTACTCCCTCCGGAATGTTTATTGTTTTAAAAAGCGATGAATAGAATTTTAATAAAACCCAAATATATGAAAGTGTATTTATACATTTCCTCTCTTCTTGAGAATGGACAACAAAGATATTAAACAGTGTTTATTTAAATTATTTAGATTGTTTATTTACACGAATAATTTTATATTAACAAGATTAGAAAAATATGTAGACCAACTGTCATGAAATATTTATTATTTACCATTTTAAATAAATATGAATATATATATATTTTCATTCACAAATTTGTAAAAATATCTGTGAACAAGAAAATTGAAATAAACACATCACGACGAGTAACGGTAAATGTTTAAAAATTTCCTGGTCATTTCTTTTATTGGCTGTCGGTACGTAAACTCACTAGGTTGAGAGTATCTCTTCCTTTGAATCAAATATTCTTATTATTTTGGATTTTAGATTAATAAAACCCTGTTTTTATAGTTATTGATAAAATGGAAAATGATAAATATTGCATTGTAGGTTCTTCACATATTTTGATAATTTTTTGTAATTTATGTAATTTTTATCAATTTTTGTAATTTTTATCAATTTTTGTAATTTTTATAAATTTTTGTAATTTTTATCAATTTTTGTAATTTTTATAAATTTTTGTAATTTTTATCAATTTTTGTAATTTTTATAAATTTTTGTAATTTTTATAAATTTTTGTAATTTTTATCAATTTTTGAAGAACAAGATTTATTTTCAAATTTATTTCTTTTTAAAAGTTAAATAATAAATATCGCACTTTACTTGGTTCGCATATTTTTATAATCTTGTAAATAGATATTTTTGAGGGAGTCAAAATTTGTATACAGTAATAGCAGCGTCACGAGAATAACCGACCTTTTGACAATTTTTTTTTTTCGGTGGTACAAAGGTTAAACATTGCCAGAGCACATTCTTCTATGGACCGTTTCCCTTCAGGACATTGACAATCATTTCTCTCCACAACTTCCTGACCATTATAGCTCTTGATAAATTTTCTGTTCTTGTTATCTCTTCTAAACCTTGTTTCGCCGTCCATCTACTCACGTTCATTCGGTGATGCGTTGTTTTCCGCGTTGTTTTCAATCTGTCCTGTGAGTATCAGATTTTCCAAGTACTCTTTCCTCATTAAGTGCCCTATTAATTACAACTGACTCTTCCTGTTAAGTATAAGTGCCTATTTTGTTTCCATTTTTTCGAAAACTTTATGCTCATGTTCGGCCCATGGTATTCTCAGCATCCTTCTGTAGAACCACATTTCTGTTGCTTCAATTCTCTTCTTCATCTTTGATGAGATTGTTCAGCATTCACTGCCATATAGGAGGAATGATATCACGTAACAGTTCAGTACTTATTTTTTTGTTTCTAACGCCCCCCCCTCCAATATTTCCGAGGGATTGAGAAAAACAAAAATAAATTTTTATTTTTAAATTCAAGTTGCCGATTATCAGCTATGGAACTTTTTTTATTGTGATCATGTATTGAATAGTGAAACCCTCTTTCAATATTAACTCGAGAAAGTCAAAGGAAGCAGTTACTTTAAATTTAAAAAAATAATAATAATCTTTAGAATTGTACTGTCTTTTGAAGTGACTGGTTACCAACATGTTTTATTATTAAATATAATTTATATTGCCAGATATTTCTTTATTAAAAATCACCCAAAATACAAGAACTATATTAGAAAAACATAGCAGTTGTTGCCGCCATTTATTTTTAGTGTCTGGCCTTTTTTCTTTCTTTCTTTTTGAACGGCCATCATTAGCCAACGGCTAAATTGATGTGACGCTTTTCGATTGATGCTGTGATTCATCGCAACGTTCTTCTCCAGGCGGTTTATTTCTTTAGGCTCTTTTTAAAAGATTCACTTTCTCCTCTCGCATGCCTTTTCTTTTTTCACTGTCTAATCTGCACATGTTAATTTCGCTGTGTAAACTGAATGAGTTGTGACAGTCGGTTACAGAATTAGCCAGAGTTTGCTTAGATTTCTGCTAATTTAGATAATACTAATCAACACATTACGTAGACATGGAAATAAATAAATAATTACATATGTTTATGTATGCGTATATATCATATATAGATTTATGTATATATGTATGTAAATGGTAACCGACGCATATATATATATATATATATATATATATATATATATATATATATATATATATATATATATATATATTCGTTTAACTGAGCAAACTAGCTATTTTTCAGGGATGTTAGCATACGTATGTTTATGCGAAGGGTGCCGAAAAGTTTTTGTACAAATGACGAAGCTTTTCAAAATCTAATGTTCTGCTACTTAGCTAGACTTTGGTAATTAGGTCGGTTGAACATTTTTTATTATCCATCAAATATATATATATATATATATATATATATATATATATATATATATATACTATATATACTATATACTATGATGGAAAAATGTATGACAATCTGGAAAAAGTTTTCTCCTGACGCGTTTCATTTTTTAGGACTTCATCGGAGTAAATTTGGGATATTGGTACGACTACACATGCGCACAAAGGGATGCTGGGAATTTTCAATTTCTTTACCAGGATTTTTAATATACTAATTTTTTTATAAGCTGAAACAAAATACCGACTATGTCCCTACGAGGCACTGAAAGTTGCATATTTTATTTGATATTGGATATACTAACTAGCAAACAAGTTCTTCTTTTCCACTCGCAAAAAATAAGAACGATTTGGTTGATCTTCCTTAGCGTCATATTAATCTGACTGGGGTATTTAATGCCGAAATCTAAATATGAAAATACAGATTTCGAAATTAATTCAAGAGAATGACATTATTTCAGGATTAAATTTTAATGACTTCGCTGCATTTTTAAAAACCAATTAACCTTACAAAATCTAACAAGAAGTACAAATGTGTTTCTCTTTACAAGAAATGAAATTAATGATAGCAAATTGTTTCCTTTTTTTTTTTCTTTATTGACAATATGTGCCATGTCCTCAATTTTACCATAAAATTACATTGGTCATTTATTTTAATGGTAATTTCACTACAAAAAATGTATTCTTGACAAATTTTTAATTAAAAGTATATTTTTACTTACCTAGTGTTTTGATTTTTGTTTGGGACAGGATTCACTATTTTCCCATAACTGTAACCCTAACAGGTTCTACCACCCCTGGGTCAGGGTGGACCTGAGAACAACAGCAATTAAGAGGTGGTTCTACACTACTTAAAATCTGCAATCTCCCGATCAGAGGCCTTAATGCCGGATGTTGTTTATCGTCACACCCAGAACTACTCAATGGAAGAAGAACGAAAGAATTACATTATTATTAATAATAATAATAATAAATAAGAGTAAATGTATCAGAACCAATTACGGCCTAACGAAAATGGACAAAGCAAATAAAAAAACAAACAGTTAATATCGTCTTTGTTAAGAAAAAGACAAGATTGAAAAGCACATAAAAAAGAATGCCGCAAACCTCATCCTGATTGAACAGTAAAACAGATACGACTGGGTTGAAACAGTTATTTGGAATTGTGCAAACGATTAATGTTCAGACATGTAAACAATTTTTATTGGCACAAATGAGAATCTATCGTAGAAAGGTTTTAAAATGTCTAAAATACTGTGGAAATTTGATGTTCAAACTGACTCCACTCTCCATACAAGACAAAACGTGAACGTTTTGAACAAGAGAAGGAAAGGCTATCAGTTCATGGATGTCAATGTACTAACAAATCATAAACCAATTCGAAAAAAAAATATGAGGACCTCTCTTCGATATGAATGTCAGTTGTTCTCATAAAAACTGTTGGGCTGACTACTGTGCCGAATACACTAAATATGACATTGCATGAATTAGGGATGAGAGCAGACATTGGGAATGATGTGCTGGGTGTTGCATGAATACTGAGTTAGGTGCTGGGGACTTTGTTATTCGATACCCAATAACGACCAACAAATCCCCAGTGTAAATATGCCAATACATAAATATTATTAACCTATGTCACTACTAAAGAATTATAATCTTTACCCCTCCCGCCTTTAAATCAAGTGTAAATACGATGACAATGTGTCACACGTGCCCCTTACTTGGCCGCGTAGAAGACATATTGCTCTTCATGTATTTATTATAAATTTATGAAACTGTAATATTTGTGACGAAAATGTCTTATTTACTATCAAATATGGTAATATTGTAAGTCGTGGAAAACTAACAAAAACACCACCACCACGAGTAAAGGATATTTTCTTCTTTTATCTTCTCCACTTGAATAATATTAATAATGGAATTTCTTCTAAAACGTATACGGCACATTTGATTTTTCGTAAGAATAAGAATAATGGTGATGCTGACGATGATGATTTTTGCCAGTTGTGTCCTATGCTACTCACGGGATCTGGAAGCAAATTGTTTTTACATGATTTTCCTTCCTGACTTCCCTTTCTATAACAAAGAATTAATATGAGTGAAATAAAAAGCAGATCCGGAAAAGCCACTAAAAGTTGAATGCAAAATTTGACCCAAAGCCCTCATTTAGCGGTTATTTTAAAGAAGAAATGCTTTGAACTGCAGATATCAAAACTTTGAACAAAGCGTTGTGCTAAATAAGCAGAGATGCAGATAAACATTAAAAAAAAAGAAGAAGAAGAAGAAAAAGGGAAAAAAGATAAACGTGTGAATGATGGAAGGAAAAAAATTGTGACCTACCTAAATAAACGCAATAAGCTCTCTAAAAATGCAAATTCCCAGGACTAGATAAGGTTTTTAATTTCTGGTTAAATGTTTTTTTTTTTCTATCTATGGGCAAACCATTAGCAAATCTGTTTTCTAATGATATCAATGACTAAGAATAAAAACCAGAATGGTTAACCAAAGACATTATTTATTTAATCCTTAACACTGATGACCCTTGCCAACGAAAAAACAAAATCACCGACCAATCCCATTTTTATCCACAACCTACAAACACTCCTATGGAATTTTAAGTGAAAGAATGTATCACTTCCTTGAAACTAATGACATTATCCATGAAGAGCAAATGGATCCAAAAATGGTTCTTCCATTTACAAAGCTCAGTTGCAAATCAATAAAATGCTTCTGTCAATCTGCCATGAATAATAAATGTGTGGATAAACTATATAAAAAGTCCTTTTGAAAAATTTCTCACATTCTTTTTTGTGTCATGTCCTTCAGTTGGTGGAAGCACATGTCAAGAAGGAGAAAAAAAGTCAGTGGAAGATTTTAGCACATGAAAAATAGTAAATTGAAGGTATTTACATCTAAAAAAAAACTGGTGAATGAATCAAAATATTTAGACATGAATCGGTCAGAACTTTTCTAGATGAACCGGTCAGAAGTCGTAAGAAAATTCAGAAGCAAGAAGTTACACATGAACTTAGAGAAAGGAATATTGTTTAGGGTTTATATCGTCTTTCTCTTCTTGCTACACATAGAAAAAATATCATTTTTGAAAATAGGGTCACTTACGATTGATAATTGAATTATTACGATGATCAGAAACGAAGTAACTAATGGTTCTTTTCTAATGCACAACTACTGAAGAAGAAATTCTAATTGATGGAATTCAAAAGGAATCCATTATTACAAGCTGATAGAATAAAAATTTAATAAAAAGCAGGCAGAGAAATTTAAATTTCTAAGAAGTGTTCTAACAATTGACGAAAAGGGCGACACTGAGATGTGAAGACGTATTGGAATGATCACAGTCACATTCCAAACGCTAAGCAGAATATTAAGAGACAGGAAAAATTCAATGGAAACAATGTTATGAGCTATTAAGTGTTAACTGTTCTCCTGTATGGCAACGAATGCTAGACAATCTCTTTAAAGATGAAAAAGATACTCGAAGCAACAGAAATATGGTTCTACAGAAGGATGCTATGGATAGCATGGGCCAAACATGTGAGCAATGAAGAGGTTTTAGAGAGAATGCAAACGAAAACGAGACTTATATTTAACATCCTGAAGACCAGCTACAATTTCCGGGACACGTAATAAGGAAGGAGGGCTTAGAAAATCTGATACTCAAAGGAGGGATAGAGGGAAATGGAGACAGGGTAAGCAATGGGTAATATATTTAATTGGGGTTTGAGGGAAATAGCCAAAAGACAAAACTTATTGAGAGCTATAAGCGACAGGAATATGCGGAAATACATGATCACCTGTGCCATAAAGGCATCCAGCCCATAAAAGAAAAGAAAAGATGGAAAAGGCGTTTTTAACAGTACTACATAAAACAGCAAAGAGGATTTCATTTCTTTGTCATTATCTCAAATGTCTATTCAGTCAATCATAAATAATGCGAAATGTTTACACAAATCTGTCACTATTATTCATTGCTTTCAGGTGGAGGAAAACTTTACAAACAGCAAGTCCATTAACCCTTTAGAAGACAGTTTTATTTTTCTATGTTTCAATGAAGATTTTTATTGTTTGGCGACTACCGAATGTCCTCCTTTCATTCTTTGAATTTCTAAAAATCTCGGTTGATTCTCGAATCGACAGAAAAGAGCAATTTCAAACACTTGTTAATCAAGTGATGATTTCAAGTACCGTTACAAAACATCTTTCAGTGATTTGTAACTACAGGGTTCCCAATAAATATGCGTTAAATTTATTATCACTGTTTTATTTTTCAGGAATAACCTTGAATAACGTTGAATAAATTTATTGAATATTCATGGCCTAGATTATTCAACTCTCACGTAATTACTTAACTCCGATTGGTTCTTTTATCATTGATTAAGTTCTGCTCGATCTTGTGACTCGTCATTTAAAGGCTATTTGCATATTTTACATCTTTCGTCTTTCGTTCTGCCATTCTTGTATGGATAAACAACTCACTGATTCTGAGAGTCAAGTTATCGTACTTTTGAAAGAAGAATATCCAACGTGGGGATTGACGAAATGTGCAGAAATTCTTCTTGAATTTTTAGTCACCTCAGTCGTCACTAGTTTTCGACGATTGTCTTACGTCTTTGCAAATTTACCGCTTTTTTACTGACCACACTGTAGAACGTCATTCCTGGATACAAAAACTATCGACATTAAAATTCTGAAGCTCAAATATCGTTTATTAACTTTAAAAATGTCTTTCATATTCTCTTAAACTTAAAGAAAATTCTTACAAGATTTCTTATATATATTATATATATTCATTTGTATATTCTTAGAATGTATTCTTAGAATATATTCTTTGAATAATAGAATATTCTTACATATAGGTCGAGAATCCTTTTTCCGAAATTCTTGGGACCGGTTTTCAGATTTTTTTTCAGCTTTTGGAATACAGACTATTTAATTTATACACAGTATTGTGGAGTTATCCCACTGCAGTCACTTATGTGGTATGCGTGATACACGCTTAAGCGATCATGTATCTTTTGATACATGACTGACGAGGCAGATTTTTTCCCGCAGTAGGTATTATCCCACTTTCCTAAAAAAAAAAAGAAAAAAGGCGTCACTATAAATAGGCTGTAATATTCACTGTCATCTTCTTTTTGCTTTTTCACTCTGGGACGGTAAAATGTAGGTCGAACGAGGAAAACGCTTTCCCACTGGGGAACGCACACGTGCGCACGCACGTACGTACGCACCTTTCACTTCATTTTCTCTAAGACATTCTCCTACACCAAACTACACACACACACACACACATACACACACGCACACATACACACACACACGCACACACACGCAGACAAAAAATTCACTCGTTTAAATTTTTTCTTTTTTCATGCTCATTGTTTCGTAACACGCAACAATGCCCTATTGTGTACGTATACCCCTGGTTTGTTAATACATACATTATCGTTTGTTTATATATATATATATATATATATATATATATATATATATATATATATATATATATATACACTTTTGTTGTTAATTTGTTTATTTATTACCCGGACCGATATTCCGAATACGACTTTTTTTTTTATGGGATGTATAACAGAGACTCGTGTTTTCTGCCTATACACTAGACCAGCATCGCCCGCAATAGCAGCTATAAAATGGGCAGCCTGAAAATGGAACACAGTTTATGCATATACCCTGAAGGTAGTTTTATATAAATAACATATACTCTGAAAGTAGTTTTATATAAAATTAAATAAATTTTGTGTACATACAGATACAGGTAATGACACTAGTAATATAATGCACACCGTGTGAGCATTACATGACTAGTGTTGAAATTAAGATTTCATGTAAAAATGATGTTTTGTACCTTTTGTACGTGTACAAAAAAAACATGATCACTACTTACAAAAAATATATAAATGCTATACCAAAAACTATTAGGTTGGTGCAAAAATAATGACGTAATAATGTCGTTTTTTGACGTTAAAAAATACGTCAGAAACGACATTATTACGTCATTATTTTTGCACCAACCTAATACTTTTACATCAGGTACGAGAAACTGGAGGGAGAAGGGACATCATCGATGGCATCACTGTTAGGAATGTTCTATTTGGGACAAGTCAGCACCTGAAAAACTTTCGAATTTTGGATGTTTTCGGATTTTAGAATTTCAGATAGAGGCCACTCAACCTGTACTTATTATTCTGCTTGAAATCTCTGTAGCGGAATATCTACAAAACATGATAATATCGTAAAATGGTGCAAGTGTGCACTGGGTGATCATTTGAGAAATACAGACCGGCATTTAAAGCTGTTTAAATCAAAAGATATAGTAAAAGTAAGTCTTGGATAAGACGTGGTGGGAAGTGTGCAGTTAACTAAGCCTTTGATGAGGAAGACTCTTTATATATATATATATATATATATATATATATATATATATATATATATATATATATATATATATATATCTGTTTCTCTGGTTATGTACGTCTCAACAGTCGGCGCTCAAGTCTAGGAAAAGAGACGCTATAGAACACTGATTTTCCTGGTAGCATCTCCCCAAATGTGCACACAGTCATTTTTCTTGCCCAACATTTGCTCTTGAACCAGACTATACTAAATAAGCTGGATAAATCTATCCCTATAGATGATACCACAGCTGTATTTGATAACATTGAAATAACTCTGGTTTACTTTTTAATCAACGAAATTGAATCCCAAATTCCATGCCCCACTGTCTCGTCTGGGCGGCGCAAATGTTTATTTAAGCAATTCTTCATATTCATCTGAGTGGACAATTTTAATAAATTGACGGACGTATCAGCTTCTCAACCAACGTCAAAGTTTCTCAGCCAATCAACGAACTGATGTTGAAAAATACCGATGCGAAGTTGGTGTTCTTTTCCTGCCTCTTCCCCGCGAAACACAGGGTCATCGTGACATTTTTTACTTTCTCCCTCCACAGGAAAACGCGGTTATATCTATTTATTTATTTTGAGAATGAGGTGTGGGGGTTAGGTTAGTATTGATACGCACGTAGGCGAAACATAATTATCTAGTTAAAAGAAATAAGAAAAAATATATATTCTTTCCAAATCTGCAAGTATATCTACCTTCCCTTTTCTGTTTTTATCTGATTATAAGTCAAGGTATCGAGATAGAAAGACAGAAAGTTTGAGTTCGACATAAGTTCAGATTAGAATGAAAAGAGAGTGTTAGATAGCGATAGTTTCTCGTCAAAAAGTGGATGATCTGATTTTACGGGGACTCGAACACTAAACCGAGACACCGGTGTGAATTACGCATTTGCATATATATATATATATATATATATATATATATATATATATATATATATATATATATATATATATATATATATATATATATATATATATCTTTCGATAGAGTGTATCTGTAGAAGAGACAAAATGAATAAAAAGAGACCAGATGCGTTTCTTTCGTCCTATGGGGGATCACCATAATAAAGTTCCTCAGAGGACGAAAAGCGTCGGCTAAGAATAGTTTTTCCTCTTGTCTTTTTATTCACACACACACACACACACACATATATATATATATATATATATATATATATATATATATATATATATATGAAAGTCAGAGTTGTGCTAGCGGTGAAGATGAAAATATATATTTATCATTAAAATAAATTAAAGTGCTGTTATTAGGTTGGTGCAAAAATAATGATGTAATAATGTCGTTTTTTGACGTTAAAAATACGTCAAAAAAACGACATTATTACGTCATTATTTTTGCACCAACCTAATACTAGATATCGGACACTATTTCTATTAGCAGCAGCACTGAATGTACGATACTTATATATATATATATATATATATATATATATATATATATATATCTGTGTGTGTGTGTGTTATGACTCTAAAATCGAAAATTTCAAAATCGTTTATATTCAACAATAAGTCGTTAGCATCTTTTTGTTGCTTTTTATATTTGTCTTTCTAAATTAAGTGTGAAGGGAAATTATCCATTCATGTTTATATATTATGTAATATACATAATTTAAAATGTCCGTTTTAAAAGCCATAAGTGCACATTTCAGATACAGGGTCCAAATAGTAAATTGTTGGCATTTTATATTTTTAATTTGGCGCATGCGCGTTGTTTATTTTTGATTTTGTCGACTGCACAGTATAGTAGAGTTAGGTTGGCACGGTCTGTGAGAAAAAGAAAACCATGATGCAATTCACTCCACCAGAAATTTGGAAACGGCATCCTGTACTGCTTGGCATTCTCGCGAGAAGCTCCAATACGAACATTTCAGAGTGTTTGGGTGTCAATCTGTGGACAGTGCAGATGATTAGGAAAAGAGTTGGATGAGTCTAATGATGATTACGATAGTACGGCAGCTGGGACAACTCACTCTTATCGTTCTGATAAGAAAGTAACTCCCAAATTTGTTGGTGAGGGCCTCTGACTTAACATGGAGGCCAGCACCAAGTAACTTGAAGAGGTAGTGCTATTTGGGTCAAGAGGGTGACTGCTGGAAGACCTAGATCTAGCAACAGGTCTCTCCACCATGCCACACAAGCAGGAGAACATAGTCATGGCTGTCAGACAATTTCTGCCACCACATCACTCCTTGCATCTGACCACCTAACTGCACTAGACTGCACTACCCTTGATTATTATGTGTAGGATGCAGTTGAGCGAGCGACTAACAAAACTCCTTTAACACCAAAGATGAACCGAAGTCAAGGATTATGGTAGCATTCACCGATATAAACACGAAGACAGTCCAGAAGATTTGCAGGAGGTTCCGAAGTCATCTTGAGACCGTGGTTGAAGCCAATAGCATTTTTAATGAATAAATTTACTCTTTAGATACTTGAAGATATTTTTGTGGAATTTTGGCAAATCTGTTAAAATGAGATGTCAGTGTTATTTTCATTTTTGTGTAATTTAAACGACAATTTATACATCGCACCTTGTATATATATGTGTGTGTGTATATATGTATATATATAGAGAGAGAGACAGAGAGAGAGAGAGAGAGAAGAGTCGGACCAAGCCAGATCTCTGTCATGTGTCTTAATCTTAGAACACAGTGTGAGTCTGTGTGTGCCCTCGCGCGTGTATGTGTAAAAGCACGTGGTTATATCAAAGTATCTGTAAAGTAATGCCGAACCTTATGTTGCAGGCACAGCATTTATATAATATTAACATAATATATATATTAGTATTAATATAATATACATATATATTAATAATATTAATATCATATGAACACACACGGACACACACACACACATACATATATATATATATATATATATATATATATATATATATATATATATATATATTGCATTCATTTTTTTTAATTGTTAACCGGTGTTGACATTCTGATTTATTCTCAATTTCTCTAAGTCTAAGTCTAATTTTTTCTTTAAATTTAAATTTATTCTTTTTATTTTTATAATTTCTTTTATCAGGAGTACTTGTCAGTTTGAATTTATTGTAGATGACTTTTTTTTCTATTATTAAGGGTGTTTAATTTGTCATTAGCTAATTCAATTTTCACAAGGCTACATTTAAATTTCCAAGTGTTCGTATTCTGGTATGCTCTCTGGATCATGTAATTTAAACTCTGCATATGGCAGCATATTTTCATTTAAATATGTCTGATTAAACAATTTAGACATGTTGTGCTTACTTATCTTCAAAAGATCCTTTCGTAATCACGTGTAACTTTTTTGTTTCATGATTAAAGAGAGCAAGAAATAATGGTAATAATTCAACCACAAAGAATTTCTCTTACAACATTAATTATTTTAGAAACGACCGTTTGTGACTTTGCGCATGACCTGAATTCTTAAAGGTTTAACCACAAAAGCCAAAAAAATATTTCGGACGAATACAATTATTTGTCTCAGCCATCAAAACCCTGATGATGATATTGAAAAAATATCGAAAGTAGTCGAGAAAAATATTATGTATATATATGTATATATATATATATATATATTTAATTATTTAAAACGCGTCTGTATTCAATGCTACAATTTGTAATGGTTTGGGTTTCTTTGTAATTAACATATTAATCATGTTTGATGCTTTCATATTTGGATGGTCTTTTATGCAAAATATGAAAAATGATATCTTGTTTACGATCTGAGATATAAACAAAATAGAACGTGATATATTTTGTGTATTACACGATTGGCTTTAAATTTCATGTAACTTCTCTACAAGCTACTTCTCTCTCTCTCTCTCTCTCTCTCTCTCTATATATATATATATATATATATATATATGTGTGTGTGTGTGTGTGTGTGTATAACTTAGCTGATTGATGGTACCCCCTAACGAATGGTCGGTCTACGAATCTCTGGAGTCGAGATGCTGAAGGTAGCATCAATCAGCTAAGTGACAAACCTTTTACTTATATTAATTCTATTAATCCTCTATCTTTGACATAGAGCATTTTGTTACAAAGACTGCTTGCCTATTCTCTCAGTATCCTACTGACAGCATTTGTGGCTTCATATTATCTTTGTTATCGCCATATATATATATATATATATATATATATATATATATATATATATATATATATATATATTTTACTTTGCTTTCTCCTACTGAGATAGGTTCCGCGGATAGTGCTCTTATCTCTTGATATCTAGCACTATAATTTCAAAAACTGTTTGCATTAAAAGTGTTATCCTTAAGAACATGTTTATCTTTATTTCAGTTTTTAATATATATATATATATATATATATATATATATATATATATATATATATATATATAGTAACAAGACGTTTAAAAATATTGGCAGTAAAACAAAGCACGGGGGAATATGAATTCATGCCTTCCTCGTTTATATATATATATATATATATATATATATATATATATATATATATATATATATATATTTCTCCTTCTGGAGACTGTGTCTCTGTCAATAAAAGAGAAACAAACAAACATCAACATATATTGGTTATACCAGACTCTTTATCTCGAGAATAATTAACTCTTATATTCCCAAATCAAATGCAAGCATATAACAAAAATACAGGGCGTCTTTTCAAATTTCCGTCAGATTTTCGTCGACAATACCAAAATATTCAGCCAAGCTAAGTGCATAATCAGATTAAAAATTCTAGAGGCCCTTCACACCAAAAGACAATATCTCACTTCAAGAAAATCTATTTCAACTTAAACGTATTAAAATGCTTTTGACTAAAATGCATTTTAGTCATGTTCCTCTAAAAATTATTTTACAGCCATATCACTGGAACTAATTTTCACTAAAAATGTTGGATTGTTAACAATCTTTGTTTAAGGCCATGTCATGGTGCTTCTCTCGATCAGAACTGGAGGCCTATCTCAAATCCCGTCGTTCCACTGGAAGCAAAGTATTTTTTTTTTAACTTCAGTTTGTGTTTCCGTTAGTTTGCAGCTGCTTAAGAAATTTTTGCTTCTTACATATGGAATAACTTTAGCGTATTTAATTGAAGTATAGGATTTATTTATCTTATTTCCTTCGGACTTGCTATGGTATTTTATGTTTTCATTGCTAAAACAAATATTTTTTGCGAGAAATTCACTAAAAAAAATGTCATTTACGAAACCTGGTCTTGTTACTTGGAAGTTAATTTAACATTTTCTACTTAAATTTAATGTTCTACTTTATGAATTGTTCATTCATAAAATCAAATCTAGTAATGAGCAACTTTATTTATTTTTGCGTAATATGTATTTCTGCTTCTAACAAATGAAAAAAAGAATGAATTTATTTTTACGATGCGTTACAATGTTACCATCTGATCTTACTAAATATAAAGAAGTAATTTATTAATCGTATTTTTCAAGTCTTTATTTTTATAAATGTTACAAATTCTTTCCCAAGAAAGTTAATTTTAACAATGTTTTCTGATGTTTAATTTTTAACAGACATTTCTTCCGAAGACCATTTTTTGGTTCTTTTTCTACACTACGAATTTTATTTAAAAATCCTATTATTTATTTACAATATTTACAGTGTTCGGACTGTTGTCCACATCTTCGTTACCATATTCACAACGTTTCGGCCGTTGTACTCTCTGGATTTCTTCAGGTGATTGGAATCTCCTCAAGTATCCAGTGAACGAATGAATTTGTTGAATCCAGTAACTTGACCTACAAAAAGTTGTGAATTCAATACCTGGCTTACAGCAGAGGTGAACAAAAACTTGGAGAGTTGAGTTAAAGGGAAGTAACTTATACACCCAGAAGAGGCATGACATGTGGAACTAGAACAATCTACCCCGGTGGAAGAAATCAAGAAGCAGGAGCGTAAAACGACCGAAACGTCATGAATATGGCAACGAAGATGAGGACAGCAGTCGAAACAATGTAAATAATCTAAATCTAAATTATTACAATACCTGAGAAATATAGATAGATATCCTATTATTTGTTACATAAAGTTAATTTAGTATTTTTCTATATGATATTTTGATTCATAACAGCAAATATATTGATGATAAAATTTAAATTTTAAAGTTTACACTTAACAAATATAAAATAGGACTTATCGTGATATTTTATACTAAAAATTCGTTGTTATGTAAACTTAACATTATAATTAAATTCAATAAATTTAATTCGATATTTTTAGATATTGTAAATGTAAATTCTGACTCTACTGCTAAAGAATGCATTGTTACGACTTTATTTTTTTTTTACTCTATAATCATAAAACCTATATTTATGACAAAATAAGCGAGTATAACAACAGTTTAATTTTAGACAATGAAATGCAAAAACTAAAAAATTACTTTCCTGTTTATTTTCTTTCATGTCATATTTTTCTTCCAGAATTGATAGTTTGTTATGGTTGTTGTTTCATTAAAACTGTTTTAATGTCGATAACTCATTCAAACATTAAAATGTATATAACATTTTGTACATCCTTAATAAAATGTATAACATTTTGTACATCCTTATTAAAATGTATATAACATTTTGTACATCCTTATTAAAATGTATATAACATTTTGTACGTCCTTATTAAAATGTATATAACATTTTGTACGTCCTTATTAAAATGTATAACATGTTGTACATCCTTATTAAAACATATATAACATTTTGTATATCCTTATTAAAATGTATAACATTTTGTATATCCTTATTAAAATGTATATAACATTTTGTACATCCTTATTAAAATGTATAACATTTTGTATATCCTTATTAAAATGTATATAACATTTTGTATATCCTTATTGAAATGTATATAACATTTTGTATATCATTATTAAAATGTATATAACATTTTGTACGTCCTTATTAAAATGTTTATAACATTTTGTACATCCTTATTAAAATATATACCATTTTGTATATCCTTAATAAAATGTTTATATCATTTTGTACATCCTTAATAAAATGTTTATAACATTTTGTACATCCTTATTAAAATGTATAACATTTTGTATGTCCTTATTAAAATGTTTATAACATTTTGTACGTCCTTATTAATATGTATAACATTTTGTACATCCTTATTAAAATGTATAACATTTTGTACATCCTTATTAAAATGTATAACATTTTGTATGTCCTTATTAAAATGTTTATAACATTTTGTACGTCCTTATTAATATGTATAACATTTTGTACATCCTTATTAAAATGTATAACATTTTGTATATCCTTATTAAAATGTATATAACATTTTGTACATCTTTATTAAAATGTATAACATTTTGTATATCCTTATTAAAATGTATATAACATTTTGTATATCCTTATTGAAATGTATAACATTTTGTACATCCTTATTGAAATGTATAACATTTTGTACATCCTTATTAAAATGTATAACATTTTGTATATTCTTATTAAAATGTATATAACATTTTGTATATCCTTATTAGAATGTATACCATTTTGTATATCCTTATTGAAATGTATATAACATTTTGTATATCCTTATTAG
Source organism: Acanthosepion lycidas (assembly GCA_963932145.1). Lineage (NCBI taxonomy): Eukaryota > Metazoa > Mollusca > Cephalopoda > Sepiida > Sepiidae > Acanthosepion > Acanthosepion lycidas. Next base: position 37,851,689 of record OZ010587.1, read on the forward strand.
AATGTATACCATTTTGTATATCCTTATTGAAATGTATATAACATTTTGTACATCCTTATTAAAATGCATAACATTTTGTATATCATTATTAAAATGTATATAACATTTTGTACGTCCTTATTAAAATGTATACCATTTTGTATATGCTTATTAAAGTGTTTATAACATTTTGTACATCCTTATTAAAATGTATATAACATTTTGTATATCCTTATTAAAATGTATATAACATTTTGTACATCCTTATTAACGGAGTGGGGAGTGATCTATAGGAAGCTCCGACAAATTTTATATCAATTTATATATTTACTTTAGTAAAGGAAAAAGATAGCAAGATAAAGAGGATTAACTTTTCGAGCTAAATGAATTGTTCCTAATCCCTATTTTTCATTTGGATTTATACTATAGTGAATTTCTACAGACCAAAGCTGAAAGTAAAAAAAAAAAATGTTCGCTTCTAGTGGAATGAAGAGATTTGAATTCTGGGCGAGAGATGCACTGTGACATGGCTATAAATAAGGGTCACCATTAAGAAAGATAAATATTACATGGGTGGTCTCTCAACTTTTTAACCTTGAAAATCGACAAAGATGCTGGAAATTACACATAATTTTGGAAATTCCTTTTAAAAGTTAACACCTGATATGAAACGATTAGGAAAAATATTCACTAAAAATATTAACAACATTTCTTGGTCGTTCTAATTAATAAAACGCTTCAATTAATTTTTGGCCATAAGTGTCACCAGGATTTGTGTATTTTCAACCAATCTAGGAATATCAAATTCATGTAATCTCTCTCTCTCTCTCTCTCTCTCTCTCTATTTCTCTCTCTCTCATTAGATCTCTTTTATGCACCCGTGTAAACCCTTTTATCATTTACAATAACGTAATCACTTCATCTTTCCATTTGTGTACGTTCGAAAGAATTCCTTTTTTTAAAGTATTTCTGTGCACCGGGTTTTTTCTTCGACCTTTTTTTTATTAGGCAGCTGGTTGTCAAACAACGATCTAATTTTCCTTGCGAACATTACTTCTGCAAGTACCGTGTTAAAATGGCTATCCACCCGATATACACGTAAAAATTGATATGATAACATATCCTCAGTTTCACATCCATTATTTTTTGGGGTTTTTTTTTTATGCACATTTGAATGTATCGACGAAGAGTTCTGCTTGCCCATTCGATCTTGTATGGTAGTGGGGGGAGTTTTAATATATATATATATATATATATATATATATATAATAAAAAATATATATATAATATATATATATATATATATAAAGGCTTAAACACTAATATTCCATGTTCATAATTTATTCCATTGGAATCGTAAATACGAATTGGATCGTATTTACGATTCCAATGGAATAAATTATGAACATGGAATATTAGTGTTTAAGCCTTTATATATATATATATATATATATATATATATATATATATATATATATATATATATATATATATATATATGAGGGTGTATGTGTGTGTGTGTTCCCCAAAGTTCAACAATAAAATCCATGCAGGAATGATAAAAAAAAGGAATTTATTATACACAACAAATATTTACTTATTTATAAGATAAATTAAAATTCTTAATTTAGTTGAAAATATTACTCAAGTCGGTCAAACAATATACAACGAATATTTCAGATTTTTAGGTAATGACATTTTTTCAAGGCTGCGGAATTTACTGATGTACCCGCGTGTATATACTTTTGCCAAGAGTTCGTGGAATTTGGAATGTCAGATAAATTTTTCAAAGATAAAAATTATAAAAAAAAAATTTATTCACTAGTAAAATGATTACGCGAAATGTGTGAAGTAAACGACGAGACAAGGGAAACTCTGAGTAACATGATGAAATAAACTTGAATTGTCGTAAATTTGGGTACACACCATGCTCTCTCTCTCTCTCTCTCTCTCTCTCTCTCTCTCTCACACACACACACACACGCACACACACACACACATGCTGTGTGTTGTTATGAAACCTAGCATATTTACTAGGGGCCAGAGGCTACGGGTCGGTCTTATTTCTTCCTATCTCTTAACTGGATTACTCCTTTGATGTCTGATAAATAATATCAGAGGCAAATGATGCAGACGCAAAACATTCAACCAGCCAGCGATGCTGGAGAAAGCAAGATTAAAACCGATACGTTCTCACATCAAAGATCATTATATCTAGGGCGAAAATGAAACCGTTTTCTTTTTTTAATTTCATTAAAAAAAAAAAAGCACTGTAGTATCCCTGCCTCCAGACATGCAAACTAAAACTAAATCTGTAATTTCAATATGTTTATTAAAGGCACAACTCCGCCTAAGCCTGTCCCAAGACAAGTTTTAAAAAGGAAGGAGGGATAGTCGAAGAGCGAGTAATTCCACCTCTTAAACACCTGATATAATGCTGAATCAACACACAAGAAGAGGTCAGTTCTCTCAACAGACGTTCGTTAAGAGATAGAGCGTCCATGACGCCAATGACAGATCCGAGTAAAAGTCGAGAAATCGAGCTGGTTACGTCTCGATGTCTGAATTCCTTAGGCTGATACTGAACATTAGTTGCTTGAAGATAATGTGGACAACCTAAATAGGTCCTGAGAATTGTGCTAACGCAGGATCTCAGAGGCACATGTTCATTCTGGACGGAATCTAAAACCCAAAAAGGCAGAGGTGACATTAGAAAAATGAAAAGAACAAGAATGAAGCCGCAGTCTTCTTGGTTCATACCTGCCTGTTCAGCCTCTATATCACACAGGAATCACTTCTGGCTATATTAACGTGATAGCTTTGATCATATCTAATGCCTCTGAGTCCGCTCGTAATAATTATAAGCATGTCATTACTGAGACTAAGTCGCTGTTTTATGATAGACTGAAACAGTATATACCCTCTCATATGTTTGGTTCTCATGACTACTGGCAGGTCTGTAAGACTGAGCTAAATAAGAGAAAGTCCTCAATCCTTCTTCTCTTTAATCAATTTGAAGTGTTGTCATCTACTACAGATAAAACAGAATGCTTTGCTCGTATATTCTCTTCCAATTCCACTCTGATTAGGCGTGTATTTGTTTAACTTTCCATTTAGAATGGAGTTTCTACTGAGTGATAAGCATATAACTCCGTCCATGCATTTCGTTATCATCTCCAAACTTGATTCAGAAAAAGCATGCTGACTCGATAGCATCCCTGTAACAATGATGGATTCTCGCGTTGGAAGCCAACGCATGAGTATTCTATCAACATATTACCGATGAGTCCTTTCGTGAGATTATCATCCAATTCTAGAGCCGCAAGCCATATTGCAGATGCTGTGTTGTTAAAGTGGGTTCTGAGTGCTACTGTTGGTCTTCCTCTTGGCATGTTTCTCAATGGGAAGACTAGTACGCCTGTTCCCAAAGACATCGATACCCTCTTTGCAAGTTCTCTTCCAGGCTGCACGAGATTGGGTAGTACTTTCCTAGCTATCAAGACCGAGGCCACATCTCTTGAGATTGTATTTAACAGTGTCCTTGTACCACAGTTTCGGTCTGCCTAATTCTTGAGTTTGTCATTCGATATACATGCCCCACCCAACGAAACTGTGCTTTGATTATCTAGCTTTCTATACTGAGTACACCACATCGTTCTATGGAATCGAAATTGAAGACTTTCTAGTGCGAAGTCTCCTGGCGTAGATGATATCCTTGCTGAGATATTCAAGCACAGGGGCATTCACCTGACAAAAAAAAAAATTCAGGCAGCTGTTCTCTATTTGGAACAAGGGTGACATTCCACAAGATTTTAAGGATGCCTCCATCGTCCACCTGTACAAGCATAAAAGTAACCGGTCCATATGTGACAACCACAGAGGTTTCCATGCAATGCAATATAAAGAAATATGCTCCTGAAAATAATCCTGTTCCTAAACTCTACAACAAAAGCCTTGCTGCTTCTGGCTTATCATTTTGTTAGAAATTCTCTTCTGCAGTTCCTGTTTTTAAGAACTCGGGTGACTCATTAGATTCTTCGACATGTTCACCTATTTGTCTTCTACTTCTTTTTAGCAAAGAATTTCAAGTTCTAATCAATAAAAATTGGTTAAGTATCTCGCTTTACAGGGTTTTCCTCCGGCTAATCAATATGGCTTTCGCTTCTCTAGGTCAACTACCGATGTGATAATGGTTATTAATGAAAGATTACTTTAGATAAGAACAGCAAAATTGGTTCTGTGGATTTAGATAACAGGGTTTGGAATGCCGTTCTTCTTTACAAGCTGAATGCCTATGGTGAATTCTTCATTTCATACAATCTTTCTTGAGTAATGAAAGTTGTCTTGTGTGTGTGTGTGTTGTGCGCGCGCGCCCCCGCATGTGTGCGTGTGCATGGCTGTCCGCGCCTATATATATATATATGTGTGTGTGTGTGCATGCGTGCGTGGGGCTATTGTGAATTCACGTGAACTTTCTTTTTAAGAATTACAGTGTGTGATTGCGTGAGTTTTATTTTATTTTATTTCATTTATTTATACATTTATTTTTAGACTTATACATTCCCACGAGAGGCTGAACTGCTGTTTTTATCTCCAGACTGATTGCCAACCAAGGAACGGTGGACGCTTCCGTCGTATTCGGTGTATGAGAGTCAAGCAGCTCAGTTCCTAGGAACCGACAGCCAGACACCAGCACATATGATTTGATTATAGTGGTGAAGGCTTTGCGCAGAACCATCCTCAGTTTTTGAAGGGCCGTACACCCCCCATATATATATATATATATATATATATATATATATATATATATATATATATATATATATATATATATATATATATATATATATATATATAGTCGTCTACAGAAAGACTGTTTCACAAGTCATCAGTGTTGCTAGACGTCCGGTTGCCTCTAGCTAGGATCGAAACCCGACTGGATTGACGTCAGTAGGGGATTCTACCACTAAGCCGTTGGCTCACAGCAGGGATGAAGATGAATTTAAGCGTATTTATTTTTAGACTATTTCTAAACTTGGAAGAATGGTAGAAATACTTATATAAAATATTACCCCCACTGATTAAACATGGTTTTGTCGAAAGAAGAAAGAATTGACTACTTTTTCTGGGGTATGCTAAAGGAGAAAGTGTACTCAATGAAAATCACAGATGCAACACACTTGACCGAACGCATAAAGTGTGAATATTCTAAAATTGAACACAGGAATCTTAAAAAGCGCATCAACCTTTGCATTGCAAATGATGGAAATCGAAGATGTTATTTGGTAATATTTCAATTCAATAAAAGTTATTGAAAATTTAATTTCTTGATAATATGCATTTTTGCCAGTGTGTCTAGACTTTAGGGACACCTTGTAGAATCATAATATAGTTACTGACTTCTATTTTTAATTTCATATATATAAGGATTACCATTGGTCGAAAGAAAGATATAAGCTATAAGATATAAAGAAAAACAGAATACGATAAATTAATTGAATGATAGACGCACCATATTGTAAATTACAAAAAGTTTCTACAGAGAACACAGAAGAATGAAAATAAAAACTGAAAACATTGAAAAGAACAAGAAAAACCTGGTTTTATGAATGTCGCAAAAAGACATTTGGGAAAAATCTAAAGGATAATAACCAAGAAAAATCGATTGACCAACAAGAAAATATTTCAAGAAGGTAATGTGATAAATGTATGCAGAGAGAAAAGATGCAGAATATTAAAAGGTTTGGCTGAAGGCAAGAAAACAACCAAACTCCCAGCTTTAACTAAAAACCAAAAGAAGAAACATGCAATTTTGCCGAAGAAATACATGGAAACTGAATATCTCATCTTTAGTAATAAATATAGATGGACTGAATTCTTCGTTTAGAGGTGGGGCCCGCATGGAAATATGCATCAGAGTCAACAGTGGGGAGGTGGAACAATATTTCGTGTTCATATTGGAAGTAGTGAAATTATAGGTCCCATCAAAGTTGCTGATAAATACCGAGAATATTTTGTAAGTTCTTTTAGAGGGCTACATATCACACCGACGTAACATTTAGTTAAAGAAAGTTACATGCAAAATAGCGCTTCTTCACATTTTGCCAAGATTAGATATTGCACAAAAATTTGTGAGCAGGAACTAAATTAATGGTATGACAGACAACTCTCCAGATATCAACCTAATAGAAAACTTATCGAACGTTAAATGACAAGCAAATAAAAATGACAAACCGTAATCAACCAAAGATTTTTATGAAGCCATAATACATTTTGCGAGTAATATTAAAATCGAAACAATTAACTAACTTAATGAATAAAAGAGTGCTGATGGTTAGGGAATGTCAAATAATAATTTCTATTGGGTTTAATTCAATATATGTCTCTATGGTCTATATCTATTGAATTTATTCTGTTTGCATAAGCATAATTAAGCTTAAAACTTGACACGACCAAAAACCATTCATTTCATTTGAATTTTTATTAGGGTGATATGTCGCTCATGATGATATAAGTATATCCAGAAAACGTTACCAACTTTGGTTGGTTATTTACACTATTTAAATTGTTCGGACTGTTGTCCTCATCTTTATTTTTCATATGCCCGACGTTTCGGCCATTGTATGCTCCGTGATATACGTTGAAATTTCAAACCGAACTCTTTATTTAGTCCATTGTGGTGGATTGTTTTAATTCCATATGCCAGTTTCAATTATTTCCTTTAGTAACTCAACTCTCCAAGTTTTTTGTTCACCTCTGCTGTAGCCAGGTATTGAACTCACAACTCTTTGGGTAAAGTTACTGGATTACATCAACCAGTGCTTTTATCCAAAGAGCCATATGTCCTTGGAGACACCGGTTTTCTTGTGAAAACTTTGACTTGTATGATGAAATCCTACAAAGTTAATCTCTAGAACAAACTTCTTAAGACAATGGAGCCAGTTTTATATATATTGACAGTGGGGACGGAGTATAAAATACAACATATGTCGATTGAAGTTTACGTCAAAAACATTAAAAAATACAGAAACGCTTAGCTTTAAATTAATATTTTTGTATACACAAGTTGTAAAGAATTTTAAAATGTAATTTTAAAGCCACGCGTCCCTGTATCTTTAGTGTGTGCGATGTAAAACGTTTGCTGTAGTACTGCCTCTCATATATATATATATATATATATATATATATATATATATATATATATATATATATCACTATAAATGCAGGAGATAATAAAATAGTACTCGAACTATTCTAACAGAGCTATAATTTATAAAAGTAATAAAAAATACATTGTTTCTCATAATAGCATAATGTCGATGCAATTGTCAGGTGTTGATTGAAAACTGACAGCTTCGTCATTTAAATATTGACATTTAATGGAGCAGTTCATTTATTTACGGGGAGTATAATAAAATAAAATAATAATAATAATAATAATAATAATAATAATATATATATATATATATATATATATATATATATATATAGGTACGCGTGTGTGTATGTGTACGCGTGTGTGTATGTGTGTGTGTAACTATCATTTAAATATGTACTTTCAAATACTATACAAATGTACACAATAATATCATGACATATTCACATATGCAAATATAGTGTATCCATCCACATTTACATAGATCTACAAATATTTCGAACACAAAGTCGGCTCGGAATTAATCAGATTTTTTACTTAATTGTTGTTCATACATAAATCATTTCAATGAAAAACTGTCCAATACGATTGTTCGGTCCAAACACTTTCGGCTAATCTGTTTTTCAAGGAGTTTGATTGTGGTATTGCAAGTGGTATGTAGGTTGCTCATGCATAAACATATTTAAATTCACGAACACGTTCTGCACATTCCTACACACGGGAAGGCAATAGAAAACGTAACGAGCATATTGTTGGTTGGTCATTTATCAATAGAACATATATATATATATATATATATATATATATATATATATATATATATATATTAGAGAGACAAAGAGTTAGAGAGACATCCAGACAGTCAGAGAATGAGACAGAAGTAGAGGCAGACAGAGATTGATAGTAAATAAACAGTAAGAAATACAAAAAATATATAAAAAGTTAGAATACATTTTTCCCTACTCCGAGTTTCGCAGCAATAAATTCGCTTTTTTGGAGTCAGATAAACTGAGTATATTAACAGACATCACATCTATTTTAAAATACATCCAATTAGAAGAAATACTTAATTTTAAACTTATTTTATCATAAAGACGTTATAATACAACAAATTGAAGATAGAAAGAATTTAAGCAAATTAAAACTTACGTAAAAAATTAGCCTTTACACACGCACACTCATATATATATATATATATATATATATATATATATATATATATATATATATAGAGAGAGAGAGAGAGAGAGAGAGACTGGTACTTATATAAACACATCAGTTTTATTAAGTAAGAACAAAGAAGTATCTCGTTAATGGAAGCTTTTAGAATGTTATTCATGCCACAAAGTTGAGTGTAATATATATATATATATATATATATATATATATATATATATATATATATATGATTGAATATGTGTGTGCGTGCGTGTGTGTGTGTGTGTGTGTGTGTGTGCCCTGCTACTTTTAATAATTAACATTCTAATCTTGATGTAGGACAAATATTTACTTTGATCTCAGTTGGTTACTTTTGAAGCGACATCAATTTTGGAAGTGATGGGTATGGAACAAGGTACTCAGGAAATCTCGTCTTAAAAGAAATTAATTAAGATGTTCACTTAAGATGATCATATTAGCGAATAGATGATGGATATTTACTCAAGATGAAGTCCGATAGACTGAGACAAAAGGCGACAAATAAGTTGATATCCACACATACACATACACACACGCGCACTTAAGTGGGCGATGGGGGGGGGATGGTCCGAATTAACCCAGCCGAAAGGCTTAGGGAAATCACAAAATGAAAGCGGAACAGATACAAAGCCTGAAGAATGAAACAGAAATGTGCCTTAACAAAAACAAAACAAAAAAGCCGAATTGGGAAACTAAACCAATACAGAGCTGAAATAATGGCAAGAAATACGTCCAAAGACTGTAATTTTCGCCAAAATCAGCTATCATCAGGCTTATATATATATATATATATATATATATATATATATATATATATATATATGCTTTGATGAATATGATAAGGAAAATTTAACAATTTAAAAATAAAACAAAGAAAATTTAATTCATTTCTGTAATTCTTACTCCCACCAAACGGAAAAAGTTAATTAAATTTTCCTTGTCTGTCATATTAAACGAAACATGTTTAAAAGAAAGATTGCTAACCATTCATTAATATATATATATATATATATATATATATATATATATATATATATATATATGTGTGTGTGTGTGTGTGTGTGTGTGTGTTGTAAAATAGTCCTTCAAAGAATAAATCAATAAAGTTAATGTAATTAATGGCGAATTCATTTCGCTAAAAGATTAAGAAGACATTAACTTACTGATCACTCGCTGAATGACACAATCGTTTTTATTAATTGTACAATGGATAAGATGATCGGTCAATTTTGCTTGCAAGAACTTTCGGTGAAAAATAAAACATCTTTCGACAAGTGTCACGTTCATTTTCGTCTTGGAATTTTTACCCAAAAAAGAAAAAAAATAAATTGACGAAAAAAATAACATCTATGCCTGAGGATGGTAAATTTTTTATTTATTTATTGATTTATTCTTTGAATGACTATTTTACAATATTAATTAAGCTGCATTATGTGTGTGTGTGTGTGTGTGTGTGTGTGTGAATATTCTCAGGTAGTGTATCTGTAGAGAATAAAATGAGACAAGAGGGAAGACTATTGTTAGTTGACACGTTTCATCCTTTGAGGTATTGCCTTGATAAAGTCCCCGAGAGGACCAAAAAATAAATATATTTGTTGGTCTCACGACAACAACATTACATCACTTTCCTGCTGCGAGAATGGCAGAACAGGTTGAACTATACTCAGGATATACAATGCATTTTTTTATGTCCCCACTCCGCAAACAGTGAAAAAGCTTATAAGAGTTGTAATTTGTAATACTCTACACCATGATGTCAGCGTTTGGGTTTGTGTATCGTTGGAGAATACACTTTGGAAGGTATCATTGCCCAGAACACGCAAACCTCTATTACTACCATAAAGGTAGATCCGGTCCTCATCAATGAGCAACAAAGAGCGCTATTCGATTTTCCAGCTGACGCTATCGAGATATCAGTGGAAATGTTCCCGACGGTGCTCTGGCCTAAGTGGTTTGAGTCACGCGTGCCTCTTGTTCTGTTGTAAGTAATCGATTCGCAAATACCTGCAAGCATATTTGATGTGAACTGTGGACGTCAGGCGGTCTGTTACTGCTATCCTTACGCTCACTTTGGGGCACATCTATACTAGGTGGCCAATTAGAATCTGGTCTAAAGGTGTTGGAATGTTTATATGACCAATGTGGCGACCATAACACATCATATCCAATTTCCGCAGTAATTCTCCGAAATGATATTTCAGCCTCTTTAATGTCATCTCTTTCAATTAAACAAAAGTTGCGAGTATGTGTGCCCGTGGCATCACACCTGCATGCACCGAGTTTATTACAGAATTCATTATTGTGAAAATTTCAGGAAGGTACGAATGAGTCAACAAAGACTTTGAAAATTTTATCAGAATATCTACTATCAAAATTGGCAATTTTATTTACCTTTCTCGCTATCGGGTAATATTTGTCGAACTTGTTCAAGAGACCATTACTAAAGTTCTAGTTTTGATCCTTATTGAGTGAGTGCCAATTGTAATTTTCTACCAAGTCCAATTACTTATACTTCATGGATTCTCATTGTTATTTTATCAACTTATAAGGAAGTGTGGACAGTGTGACGTCTATTATCAGGAAGGGCGGAATCGGCGACGCGTTTTCAACTTCCGGTCTTGTCTGTTTTATTCAATTTTGCACTAATACCCTCAGGAAAAGCATAACTTCATTTCTCCTTCCACTTTGGATTAAGTAGGATACAAGGTAAATTAACCTTTCTAGCTTTGGTCTAAATGAAGGTTAATTCTGAATTCAAATCCGCGATGAAAATAAACCGTTTGGCTATCTTTCCCAAGAAGACATGGTAATTCACAAATAGGAAAGGAAAAATAAATCTGTGGAGAACAATGGCTGTCTATGTCTTGAAGGTCTAGAAAGTATTTAGCTTTTAACGTATTTGCAATTTAAAAAAAGTTTAAAAATGAACTTTCTTAAAAATAAAATGAATACAGGGTTTCAATTTGCAAGACGGTCACTTTGTACCGTATATACTCGTGTAACGCACGACCCCCAAATTTTCACTTATAAAAAAGATTTTATCATCTATTTCGTGTATCATGCGAAAGAGAATGATAAAAGCATCGTTAGTAACGTTACACCCGTTGGGTAAAAGCGTAATTCCATGAACAACCGAACGAGAAACAGCTAAACATCTTATAAACGTAAACAATGGAAAAGATGCATATTCGCTATGTTTGTATTTTATAATACGATACTAATATGTGAATATTACATGCATTATTATTGGATACAGTTAAGTAAAACATGAATTGTATCAAAATCATATTTATTTTAAATACAGCTGTACCTTATGACTACAGTAAAATGGATATATAGTTTGACCAACGGCGAATGCCTGTGCCAGCAGAACAATCACTAATTTTATATCACGTAGATAAACCGATCCCAGTTAAATTTAGCTTCAAAATTTGGTCTTCAAAAGTCGCATAATACGCGAGTATATACGGTCATCAATATTCAGGCCGGTAAATGTTATTTAATACTGTTTATTATAAACAGAGCATTTACTTAAATACTTGTATCTATAAAAAGAACGTTAAACATAAAAATGTTTTTAATAAATAAATTGTCGGACTTTGTCCATTTCGTAATATAATTTATATATATATAAGACACTGAATTACCGTCTGGAATTAAATTTTTTTGAATTTAGAGTTTTTCCCCTTGGCAAAGAGTTGCTTCCCTTACATCAACGACTTATTCTTAAAAATTATGAGTTGTTTCCCTTGATTTTTTATGGTCACTGCAATATATGGAATAAAGTAAACAATATAAAATAATAAAAACTGTATTGCGCCAGTAATTCTAATAGAGAAGATTTCTTTTTTCCCACAACCTAAGTCATGTGGCAGGTGTCGGTGCCAATAACACAATAACCATATCCAATTACTTCTCTATTGATACTCTTTCATTATGCTGTTTAATTTTTTTATTCACAAAATGGAGGCTTTTCTTTTGTTTGGTTTCTCTTTTCGCAATTTTACCTCCCAAAATAAACAATTTATTTAAAAATGATTACAAGGCATAAAGAATATTGGTAATGCCAATTTGGATATACCAAATAAAAGACATAAAGTGCTTCTTCGGATTCATGATGTCCAATCCGTCAGAAATATCTAAACAATCACTTGCATATAAATATAACCGTGTGTTTCTTAGATCAATGATTATAAAGTAATTCAAACGAATAAAGCTTTTCAGTCATAAACAAAAACGATTCCCCAACAGATCTATAAATGTGGTGATACAAATTCCCAAATAGATTTACTAAATAATTAAAACTACAATAGTTGAGCACTATAAAAAATATAGGAAACTTGAGAATTTTAATTTTCTTAATTTCCTAAAAAGTTGCTTGAAGAAAAATATTTTATAAATTTCAACAAACGGTAAGGCTAACTTAATAGTTAGGCCCAATGAATGCTGAATGTTTCCTTATAAGGAAACAGCTAATAGTAACATTAGCATGAAATGAAAATCTGAAAGTTCACGAAATTATATGCTGTAATTATACAGATTTACAATAACCTCATTTTTAACTTAAATTAATCTTCGTTATATATGTATATGAAAAAGCATAGTTTCTGTAGTTTTTCGGTTTCATGCACCCGCCTGTGGTTCAAGAAGAATTACTGCCCATACGAAACAAAAGTAACTGATCGTCTTTTTAGTATAGGTTGGTTCACTGTGCCGTGCGGGACAATTTTACTCTCCAGAATTTATCTTACATGTCTATAATTCTACCATTCGTCCATGCTTAGAATATTGCTGCCAAATTTGGTCCCATGCCTCTACTATTTACCGTTGATAAACTCCAAAGAAGAATCAGCAATATTATTTGACCTGATCTGACTGGTCGGCTTCAGTCACTTTTCTACCGCCGTAAAGTTGCATCTCAGTGTCTTTTCTATAAATACTTTCATGGTAATTGTTCGGATGAGCTTGTCATTATCGTACCCAGACTTTATAAATTTAAGCGCGGTACGAGATTGGCGTCAAGATCTCATCATTTTACAGTTGAGCTGGCAAGATGTAGCCGTAAATTCTATGCTAACAGTTTCTTTTATCGCACTTCTCGCTTGTGGTACTCCTTTCCGGCTCCATATTTTCCAGCCAACTTTAATTTGCAAAAATTTAAATGATTTAAATGCAATTCCAATCGCTATCTACTGTCCTCCTGATTACTCTTTTCTCTTTCTGCTCATTATTAATGTTTCTGTTCCTAATTCTTCCACACCCTGGCTTTACTGACTTGCATGGCGTAATACCGATTAAAAAAGTTTATTTGAATTGTCCCAGACTTACTAATTATAGGCAGTTTGTCAGTCAGTTAAGTGTCATGCGTGATACACGCTCGGGTGATCATATCTCCTTCGATTCATGACTGACTAGGCAGATTTTCCCCACAGTAGGTTGCCATTTATTTAGACTGCTTGCCAGCCAAAGCTAAAGAACCCATTCTGTCTAGTTATTCAACTCATAGCTAGAAAGAGACAAGATGGATTCATACCATCTCCCAAGGATAATTGGACGTGTAAGTAAATGTAACGAACGCAACTGGAATAATTAGGGGCAACAAGTTTAAAAAGTAATGTTTAACGAATTTATATTGTAACATTGCAATGATCGCGATTCTCACTGGGTGCTGATAATTAATGTCTTATGCTAGAATAGATTAAATTATGTCATTAAAAGCTGGCTTCATAGCTAAGATAATTATTTTCTCGACATTCTGAAATCATTACGGTATATATTGATTAACTTCTGCCTGGATGAATACGCATCTCCCTACGCTTTTTCATATCAAGTGATATTTTAAAAGAATAACACGGTATTCACATACCTGTCTTACCTTGTCAGGAAATAACATCAGAAATCTGTTACCCACTTCGGAATAATGAAATAAACATGGGTCATTTGAAATACCATGAGTCTTTTGACGAAGCATATTCATCCTGATTTTTGCCGAAACATTTCCGATAAACCAGTTAAGTGCCATAGATAATACAAACTTGGGTTATCATCTGTCTCCTCAACGTCATCGGCTAGACCATTTTTGACTTTTTCAGTTAAGTGCCACACGTGATATATGCTTGTGTAATTATGTGTCTCTCAGCTTCCTCATCTAAATCACTGTTAACTCTTTCAGTTAAGTGCCATACGTGATGCACGCTGTGGCGATCATGTGTCTCCACAACCTCCTCACCTAAATCACTGTTGATTTTTTCAGTTAAGTACCATACGTGATACACGCTTGAGCGATCATGTGTATCCACAACTTCCTCACTGTTGGCTCTTTCAGTTAAATGCCATACGTGATACACGCTTGGGCGATCATGTGTCTCCACAACTTCCTCACTTAGATCACTGTTGACGCTTTCACTTAAGTGTAATACGTGATACACGCTTTGGCAATCATGTCCCTTTCGTTTCACGACTGACTAAGCAAAAGATTTTCCCGCGGTAGGCTGCCATTTCTTTCTGCGATAGACTGGTTGCCACCCAAAGCTATAGGACTCAGTCTGTCTTGCTATTCAACCCATAGAAGAAATGGATTCATATGTTCGCCAAGGGTAAGGAACTCGGTTCTACGTTTTCTCATTCCGAGCCGATATCCATTACACAACACACATTTCTTTAAATGTTCAGTCAAGTATCTGTCAGTAAGTCCTGGGTATGACGATAAACTACACCCGGCAGCAAGTCCTCTAATTGGGAGATTGGAGGTTTTGACCAGTCAGGAACCATCTCTTAATTGCTGCTGTTCCCAGCTCCACCCTGACCCGTGGTGTTAGCATGAGTTAGGTTCCTAGCTATGGGAAATAGTGACCCCCCTCCTAAACAAAACACTATGAAAATATAGAAATATTTATAATAGTAAAAATATCAGGAATATATTTTTATATAAAAAATGACCGACAATACATCGGCAGCAATGCATTTTCCATTGTTGTTCCATTTGCGTTCATATATTTAGTTTTCGGCATTAAATGACCCATAGAGGTGGTGATATGCCTCTAAACAAAATGAATCGACCAATATCTGTCAGTGACTTTAGAAAATGTTAAAACTTTTTATTTCATCAAGTTGCTTTTCTTATTCTCTGTCCTTTCAAACTGTGTTTCATCTGTCGTTATTCTTGGAACTTTTTGAATGCTCAATTGTCAACTCTTTCCTTGAGGTTATTTGCTTAAGATCATTTATCCAAGAAGGCTTCAAACTATTGAGTTCATTCTTTTTGTTTGCTAACACGTCATTTCAGCCGATTCATTATTTGGCCTTCCTTAAGCTTCCATTCCCTATGAAGAAATCAGATTCTTTTTTAACGTTGAATATTATTTTTAAAAAAACGTCGAAAAATGATCAGACCAATCCATTATTTTCAACTCTCCCAGTATCACTCAGAACAAAGCTATTGCTAAACAAAGAAATATATTCTACATTTAAGTTCATACAGGACTAACTTATACAATTTTCCGTTAGATCTGTCTATCCCGTATCTGTCAACGATGGCCCCCACCCTCTATAGAGTAGAATTATCACTTCATCCCCGAGATATAATTTTCTGCGTCGGGAATTTTCCATATTGGCTAGGTTCTCTTTGAGATTCTTTTTCATATTTGTATATAGGTAAATTTTGGTTATCCACTCCGGAAGTCCGTCTTTCGAACAAGATTGCAATCTCAAAACAGAATAACACGACCACCCTTATAACTATAACATCAATAACAAATTAATTAATAACAATTGTTATATTAGGTTGGTGCAAAAATAATGACGTTATAATGTCGTTTTTTCACGTTAAAAAATACGTCAGAAAACGACATTATTACGTCATTATTTTTGCACCAACCTAATAATATGACCGATAACTACTAATTGAAATAATTTTGAATATCACAACCATTCTTTGTCATCTCAAAGGCTAGTTGGCTTAGGGAAATCACTCTTGATGTTATAATTTCCACAACTTCTTTGGATTTATTTACCACGCTTCTTAAACGATTACTGAAGCTACAGGGATGGTGTGTCTAAGTGTCGTACGAGAAAACAACTTTAATCCTTCCTTTAAATTATAAATGTAGCTCAGTTTGGCACAAGGCTGCAATCGAGGAGCACGCATTATGTTTCGATCGAAATCATGGCACTGATGAACTAGTTCGCGAGACAAGCTTAAAAACAATCGCGCAATTTCAGTCACCTAATATTTCCTGAGGCAGAAACGTGGATCATACCGGCAAATAGTATATTTGCCTAGCTTCCTAAGTATTTTTGCATGTTGAGTCAAACTTCTGCTTTTAGTGTTTTCTTTTCTACACCCGCATCTGTCTCGGCCAGAGATGGAACTCTGAATTTCTAAGGAACAAAAAGAAAAATTTCGTTTAGAAATTGAAGATTACTCGGCATTATCGTAGGTAAGGTTGTGTCATTTGTAGCAATTAACACAAAATAGATAATAATCATCCCAATAACATAATAGAATTCTTCTTTTTTCTTTTCGTCAAAATCGTGGCAAGCCAGTAACAAAACTTTTGCATAGATACAAAGTGAAAGAAGAGTCCCTTTTTCAGGGTATTAATATGGAGCGAACACACGCAGGCTAGAATTCAAATTACTTTTCTTTTATGTGCCTTGTTCTTTTAGGACATGGGTAATCATGGCTCTTCACAACTTCCTATCATTTTAGATCCTTTATCTTTTTACTATCACTCCTAGTCCCTTTTCTGCTATCCATTTACAAAAACTGCTTAGATTGGTGTGAACTGTGAGTGTTAAATTCTCTAAGTCATCTTTCCTCATTATTCTGATTGTAAGCAGGTGTCCTTTTTGTTTTTATTTTGTTTCAACCCCCACCCGCGTTGCCCCCATGTTCACAGCATCCTTCGGTAGAAGTACATCTCTGTCGCTTCTTCATCTGTGAGGAAATTGTTCAGAATTAACTGCCATTTAGGAGAAATCATATTACATAGCAGTTCAACATCCTTTTCTTTGTTTCTAACGAATTTTTCCTATTTCTCAATAATTTGATTTGAGCGGTTCAAAATTTCAAGGGAAGTAACTTTGAAATTATTAGAAAGTTCTGTCCCTTTAATTATGAAAGATTGAAATTCAAGTTTTGGTTGAGAATATTCTTTCATGGAACTAAAATAACGGTCGTAGAGGGAAAAACGACTTAAAAATTGCGAGGAAAATCAACAAGAATCAGATGAACGTCAAAAATGAATGCTGTAATCTCTCACGTGAAATTTACTGTGAAATACAAACTAGTCTTGATGATCATTACTGCCGTAGTGAGTCTGTCCTTACTGGGTGTCCTAAAATTGAAACTATTCGGTTGGTGCAAAAATAATGACGTTTTCTCACATATGTTACTATGTGAGAAAACGACATTATTTTTGCACCAACCTAATAACTGAGTTAATTCCGATATTCTCCCATGTGTAAATATCTTGTTTTCGAGTAATGATAAACAAGCTAGTCTCGTAAACTGTTATGACTGTGGTAAGTTCGATCTTCGCTATGGCTCCCATAACGGTGACTGTATACATGCCTATACCTGGGCACTCTGTTATGATGTAATGGTTAACAAGTTAATCTCACAGACTCTTATTATTGTAATGAGTTGCATTATCACGGGTGATTTATTCTTGTGACATAGCGACAGCTACTTAATTAAGGGCACAACTCATTGACGAAGTAGTCTAGCAATTGTTAGTAATTATTCCATATTCATAAAGTACTACATTAATATGGCCTTGTTTTATATGATTGATGAAGCCAATTATTCGTTTAGTTATTAATAATTAAAATAATCTACTCCTGGCCACCATTATTAAACAATGACCATTGGCATAAATCATATATTTGAAGTAAAAAAAATACTGTATAATACGATTGAAACGATAGAATTATCGACAAAAATGTACAGAATGTATTTTTTATTGTTACACGCATTTCGACTTCTATTCCCATCATCAGAATTAATTTTTAAATTAAAATGCCACAGCACAATACAGAATTTTAACGGGAAATATGTCTAATTTTTTAGAAGGAGAAGATAATTCAATAATTCAAAAAGAAGAAGAAGAAGAAGAAGAAGAAGAAGAAGAAGAAGAAGAAGAAGAAGAAGAATGAAGCTGTGGAGAAAGAGGAGGAGGTGGAGAAGAAGGTGCAAACGAAGGAGGAGAGAAGAAGGAAGAGGAGGAGAAAAGCAGCAACAAGTTGGCACAATCCAGAATCCTCCATTAATAGCCAATTTGTATTGTGTTGATTGAGGGATTGTTTCGTTTTCGATGGCCTACCATTTTTTGTAGGTTATTTAAAGCCAGATATTTTTTTTTAGATAATGATGGTTTTAGTGATACAAGTATTACTAATTAACCCATAGCTGGGAGGAGAAGAGGAGAACTCATGCATTTCCCAAGGATTATTTATGCATAAGTGAATATAATGAAACTAACGAGAACTGGAACTCGGTTCTCCCATTTTCAATTTCGAACCATTATCCATTATTACACCACCGGCACATCAAAGCTGACAACACCTGACATTCCCAAGCGTTCACCCATCTAGGTACTGACCAGTCTCGACTTTGCTTAACTTCAGTGATCGTACGGGAACTAATGTTTCAACGTGATGTGGCCTTAAGTTCAATTTGCTTGGTGTATCCGCCCTGTTGATGATAGGGAAGCAATTAAAATTACATTTTTTTAACACTGATCGTTATTTGACAAATGTTTGGAAATTTAGAACTTATTATCCATAACGAGATGTTCCATTGCACGTTCGTGAAAATAACAAGATGTCTCACCAATGTAATTAATTTTGCAGTTACACAATTTCATTCTGTAGTACGCGTTGTATTTTTTCTACATACAACGTGTGAAAGCACGTGCGATACATTGCCTTCGTCAGCCGTCAACCAGGGGAGGTAACACAGTTTCGGTGTCTAAGGCGGTACTGCCACCCCTGGCACCACCAAAACCTTTTGCCGCCGGACAGGGTATTGTGTTTTTGTGTAGACGTGTCAATCTCTTCAACGTTGCCTTAAAAGCGTCTGATTTCGATCGTTAACCAATACATAATGTACTCGTAGCGACCGTTATAAATGTCGTAGAATGGAAGGTACAGATGTGTGTTCACGTCGGAAGTAGCGCTGTGTTGCAAGTCTGGTTTTAATTAACTTTCTTTATTTTGGATCTTGAACGGATCCAACTCTATGCCTGTTGATCTGTGTATGTAAATTTGAATGTACTAATTGGCAAAAATTTCCCCTTTTACGGGTTCAAAAATTAGATTTATCAGTAACTTTCAGATTTGACTTATTGGCAAGTTTGAGAGTTTTGCTCTTCAGATATTAAAACAAAAGTTGTGGTAATTTTTGTCCGAAGGTCGGGGATAAAGTGTCATGGTTATTTTCATTCGTACTAATATCTTTACCTTTGTTGTTATTATCACAACGTTTCGGCTGTTCTACTTTTCGGCCTACTTCAGGTGTCTGTAGATTCAGGTAAAAATCGGTGAATTTGGAACTGAACTCTTTATTTAATCTATGCAGAGTAGATCGTTCTCTTTCTGCTGTCTATGTCTAGAGATATCTCGAATAATTCATTTTAGTATTGCTCGGTTATGGCTCTACTTGTTTCCCCACTTTGTTTAGGTCAGTACTACCCGGATCAAGTATTAAACTCATAATTACTATGCTAACAAATTCACGAATGAATAAGCGCTTTTATTTTTCTTTTACTAAATATCACTTAATACAAGACACGAGAGCCACTCAAAGCAGAATGCTACAATCGAAATGGTAATGATGAGTGATGATGTGGTAGAAAGTGGAGATTATTAAGATAAGAAGGGTTTGATTGGTTGACTTGAAAGAGTCAAGATTAAATTGTTCAAGGGAGTACCCTCGTCGGGAATCTGTTAGACAAAACACTAGGCTATTACTCCGTGAGACAAGTATTAATCAAAATAGTTATATTTATTTTGAAATTTCATATTCACATCAGATTTCTGATCATTGCTTAAGTCTGAAGTAAAGCAAAAACCCCTAAATTACCAGCACCCTTCTCAGTATTCCCGCAGACCCCAACGAGGCTGTCTTTTAGATAGTTTCATGCTTTCTTCGAATTTAAAACTATTTCGGTTTCGATTCTAGGGTTTCTAGCGCAGTTCAAAGTGCTATATTTATTATGGCGATTTTTTAAGTGTAGCTTAGATGTGGCACAAGGGCTAGAGAGCACCTAGTGAAAATCGAACTCACTACTCAGTCGCAATTGTTTTAGCCAATTACATCACGTCCAGGTACCCTAATGATTCTCTTAGCGTAGTTTAGATGTGGTTCAAGGCCATAATTTTGGGGCACCTAGTGCGGATCGAATTCGCTATTCACTCGTAATTGATCTACTGAGACAAGCTTGCTAACCATTACACCTTGTCGAAGTGCCCAAAGATATTTATTAAGTGAATCACTCTAAACATATTTCACTGTTTTCCCATATCCATTAAAGTACCTGTTGGGACTTAAACTCAACCCAAAACTCAAGTGGAACTCGTAGATACGATCCATCGCTAAAGATGCTGGAAACAATGGTCGATTCCCTGTAGCATTTGAGTAAGTACCTGACTCTTTCTGCTATCCTCTACCTTTACAAGGGTCAAATCGGGCCGAAAATGCCATGGAGTACTCCTACCATGTATGGGTAGAAGCTGCCCAGTCTTCACTTTCCAGTCACCGCGTCCCTGTGGGTAACAAATTATTTTCCAACCTACAACTCCTCTCTAACGGACGAAACATCACAAGCTTCTCGTTACTCTATCGCCATTTTCATTTAAGGTGTTCAGAAGAACTACGTTCCTTAAGTCTACCAATTCTAAACTAAACATTTAAGACCCGCCTTGCCCATGCCTATTGTATCGAACCACCTTCATTCTCTTCGTGTTCCACGGGTGAGAAGTAAGTTCCACTCAAGCAGCTTCTTCAGACGAACCGCCTCTTTCTGAAACGGACTCCCAAGAGGATACTTCCGCGATCACTGCAATTTTAACCTATTCAAGTCTACGGCTAACCATTATCTTCCCACATATACGCATAAACCGTGCCTCTTACTCTGTAACTGTCAACCTCGAGTGATTCTCGGGCCTTTTACAGGGTAAACATCATTGTAAAAAAGATAATCCCAATCAATCCTCTGATATTCTATGTCCTTTCTTTTCTTTATTCTCCACAATTTTCAGTCTATGAATATCTTGTATAGTTACGTTTAACATGGATTATAGTGGTAACAGTTTTTAAGCTTTTCATTGCTTCTTCCTAAGTTTGTCTAACTTAAAAGTGTCTTGTGGAACTGGAGTCGATAAAAAATTAATGCCCCAACACTTTCAATCTACCAATCTGAGGTCCCAATTTCGACCTGAAAACCTAAAATCCACTCTGACAAATGGAAATTCCTCAACAGTAGTTGAAAATTATTGATCTGACAGGAAGCCTTTTTCCCCTGTGTAAATCGCAGAACATCATTTTGATCTTTATTTTTAGAACAATAATTTGTTTATATAGTCGAACACAAGTCGCTGTCTATCATCGCCTCTTTTCTGTCATATGTTTTTTTTTCCTTTTTCGATCAACTTGTTACGTTCATTTATTCTTTAGAATGTCATCTTTTTCTCCTCAAAGTTTTGCATTTGATATAATTTGGTGCTGATGCCTTTTTGAGGATTCAATAAGAGATTCCTTTTTTCTTTTGAAGTGCCTTCTTCGTCTTGCGATATTTTCAATTTGCTTTTAAATTCTTTGCCAAATGCTAATACATTTTTGTCATGTTGCATTTCTCATTAGGAGGAAAGGAAAAAGATAGAACTTTTCGACATGCTCTCCAGCAGGTTGGATAATATTTCAGCTGCTCTTTACTGCGTATTTAATTGTTACCATAACAGTTTACGCTCGTTGCCAAATATAAAAGTGAGATTTTGTTTCGCCCTTACAATTATTAGGTGTATTTTTCCTATAAGAAAAACAAAAAAGGACAGCCTAAGATGCGAGCTACGAATTGGGGACACTAGAATCACGTATGTATATCTGGAAAATATTATTATAAATGATGGAAAATGCGACATTGAAATCTGAACGCGCATTGAAATAGTAAAATATGCTTTCCAAAAACTAAACAAAGTATTAAGAATCAGGAAATTTTCGTTGAAAACAAAGATAAGGGTGTTTAAGAGTTATGTAACAGCAATCCTCCCGATATACCAGTGAAGGCAGGACAATTTCCTTACAGATGAAGAAGTCATTTGAGGTAACAGAAATGTGGTTGTAAAGAAGGTTTCTGAGAATACCATGGTCGGAACATGTGAGTAATTAGGGAGCTTTAAGGAAATTGGGAACGTAAAGGAAGCTTGTGCATATTATAAAAAAGAGACAGCTGAAATTCCTGTGACACATAACGAGGAAAGTGGGCTTGGAAAATTCGATGCACACAAGAGATATCGAAGGTAAGAAGGGCAGAGGGAAACATCATTCAAGTTTGTGAGCATCATACTTAGCAAGTTTGTGTTAATGAGTGGTAGAACATGGATGGGATAATATGTAGACAAATATTTCTTGGAAATATAAAAGAATAGAAATTTGTGAACAGCTATAATATGCCACATCCTAAATGGACACGGCACATAAAAGAAAAACGCTTTGGGCTTCCAATGAGTCGGGCCGCAGGTTTCATAATCACCTTGGTATAGTCCGCTATTGTTATAAAGAAAGAGACTATCACTTTTCATTGCTATGAAATATATCGAATTATTACCCTAGCACTTGTGACATTAATATTATAGATTACCGACAAAAATATGCAAATACATTTGTTGCATTATATAGTAGTTTTATTATTATTAATAATAATACATTTGCCTATTCTATTCTAGTATCTGGATATTTTAATAGCGACTTTCCTCAAATCTACAGCAGCTTTTTGCATATACTGAAATTGTCAAAACACAAAAGTCCCTTAACGAAGATGGTTACTGTTGAAATTATAACGATGAATGACGTGCGTGATATAAATGAAAGAGGAGTTGGTAAGAAGTGTTGGTTGCTTGATTTTGTTTAGCGGCACATCAACATCTCTATAGGTTATTTAATGTCGAAATCTAAAGATTTTGAACACAATTTTATGACTTCGGCTCAATATATTTTGAATGTAATTGTATGCCTTCAAATACAGATAAAATGTATTTGAAGGCATACAGTTACTAATTCTACTATAAATAAGTATTGTTGGCAATTTAACGATAAATAGGTATTGTTGGTAATTTTTATATAAATATGTATTGCTGGTAAGAAGTGAACACTATGAGGATAATGATAGATAACGGTTGACCTTTGACTGAAAAGTTTAATATTCTAGTGTTCAAGGAATTGTTCAACCTTGCGACAATTCTTGTGGAAAAGCTGTTTTAAGTGGAACTTTTGTTTTTACTTCTGGAACACGGAATAAATAAGAGTGATTCGATTCCGTGGATGTGGCATCACACCTCATCACAGTAAAGGTCTGAATTGGTAGCACTAAAGTACAGAGATCATCTGAACATATCCCATCGAGATAATAGTAGAGAAGCTTGCGACAAAGAAAGACGTTGTGAAGTAGAAAATATGTCCCCCACCCACCCCCAAGACCAATATCAAGACCGGAAAGTGACGATTCGTATATAGCAGCAATATTCCATTCTTGGTCAAATCCTTTCCTTTTAATGTTAAATATCAGTATAAACGGACACCACTTTAGATCCGTGATTTAAACATTTTCAACTCTTCTTAAGGGCTTGATTTAGATGAAGAGAGACCCTAGACTATTCCTCCTGTGCGCCCCCTTCAAATTCCCCATTCTCAAGAGCAGAGTAAAATGGAAGAGTGATAAATTAAACAATTTGAGTAAAGCTGAGGATGATGATGGTTTTTTAAAATTACTGAAGGGTTATTTAGAGTCTACAATGCGTTGTGACATCATGTGTAAGAAAGGCCTATGATAGTATCAAAAATATTATACACCTTGGCTGCAGGGCCCCTAGATTTAGAGGTCCTAGGAATTGCTCTTCCTTTTTTTTTTTTTTTTTGTATGTTTTCTTTTTAATTCTAGTGATTATAAACCTGTTTCTAGTGTCCTAATGGGCAAGACTTTGCTTCACACATTTTTCATTCTCCAGTGACGTCTTTCTTTTATCTACACTCGATGTTCTGATCCTCAAATTTCTCTTCCCAAAATCAACTTGTTTAGACGGACCTCATTTTGAAGCTATCATAAATTGACCATCAGTTTTGTATATTGACTTGCAATGACACTGGCAAACACACAGGTCACATGTCGTACTAATGGTCAGTTAATATAAGAGGCAAATAGTTGTGGAGTAATAGCTTGCAAGGTAGTCACTGACGGGGTATTTGATCCCAGCTCTTCCACATTTTAGTCTTGTACCAGACTAAACAAAGATTAAAAAATCAGCCTGCACCGTGGCTAAGATAATTGCGCATTTCGTCAGGGCGAGAGGTAAGTGTTCGAGACCAATTAAAATCTGGAATTATGAATATTTACTTTAAAGACAAGAAATTCCTCTTCAGTTAAAAGAATAACGCAATTCTTTTTGTTTCCATTTTCTCTATTTGATTTTCTGGTGAAAGAAAGAAAGAAAGAAAGAAAAAAAGAAAGAAAGAAAGAAAGAAAGAAAGAAAGAAAGAAAGAAAAAGAAAGAAAGAAAGAAAAAGAAAGAAAGAAAGAAAAGTAGGTTACCAGGGGAAAAGGTGAAATGAAGCTTTACAAGGAAGATTGACAGCTATGTTCATCATGTGACCCTACGTGTCCTTAACTTCCGGTAAATGTTACTTTCGTTGATTCGACAATTGTAGTAAATGCTTCGAAATTGCTAGACTGAAATTTCTCCAGTGTATCGGTCGCTTTAAAAGATTATTTTTCTGGAAATTTATCTGTACCAGAATTTTTGTGACACGTATTGAAATTCTCAATTTAATTAAGATAATTTGTTTGCAAAAATACTTTGACTTCGCGGTTTAATATTTTTTGTAATTCAATTTAATTTTATTAGACTTCATGGTAAACGATATTTTTTTTAAAAAATCACTTTTTTTCTTTTTAGCAGGAAGAATAAATTCTTAGGATTTCTTACTATTGAGCATGGAACATACAACTGGCCATGCGTAAATATTTCTTTCGGGAGCAAAATTCCCAACATTTGAAGCGTTTGGCCTTGTGATTTGTTTATAGTTCCTGCAAGCTCAGAGCGAACTAGAAACTGGATTCTTGTTAAAAAGAAATGCTGTTCGAAGTGTTACAAAACACTTAAAAATAGTCAAAATCTAGTTGTTTTCGCTCTAAAACAACTGATTTCAACGAGTTTAGGCAGCTTATGTAAAGTTATATTAAAAAAAATTAATACTGTATAGGGTACCCCCTTACCTGTTTGTTCTTCTCACCAAAATGTAGTTTCAATTAGTCAATGTCTGGATATTTTAGAGGGTGTGACGGAGGGAAGGCCTAACGGAAGTTACAGAATTTTATATATAGATTTCTTATTTAAAATATTTTATTTTTACAAAAGTTATTAAGAACACTGAAAGCAGATTCAATGAAATCAAATGAAGGAAACCAGTCGAGCAGATATGACAATATGTTTTGGGTGCTACTTGAAGAGATAGAGTTACTGGCAATTGCGATTCACGGAGAAATGCCCAACAACTGGGATTTGACGAGTCAAATAAATGGAATATACAGTGATCAGAATTTATTTGTGAGTATAAAACCATAAACCTTTCGTAGATGTTGAAATTCAAATGGATCAGTCAATTCAGGTCAGCTCAAATGAAGAAAAATTGTCAAACCAGAGATGACGCTGTTCTAACAGACAACACTATAAAATAATAGGGAAAATATGGAGGGAAAAATGCCAACACGAAGCTAGCATTTGTATTTCATTTTTAAAGTGAGGACTAGTTCAGCAGGTAAAGACAAGAATTTTCATCAAATGGGGACAAATTACCAGAATAATGAACAAATATTGGTATGTCTATAAAAATATCTAGTATAATAGTCAAGATTAAAATTACATACACTATTTACATTGTTTGTACTATTGCCATCATCTTTATTATCATATTCACGATGTTTCGGCCGTTGAACTCTGAGACCTTCTTCAGGGGATCACCTGAAGTAGGCCGGAACGTACAATGCCCGGAACTTCGTGAATCTGCCGATAAAGACGAGTACAATAGTCCTAACAATGTAACAATGTAATTACAATACCTCATCTCAGAAATATAAACAGATTCAAATTACAATTCGAAATAATAAAAGTTTATTGATATTTCATCATCTCAGAAATGAAATGAAAAATGATCGAAAAGCGGTTCGAGTAAGCCAAGGTAACCAAATATTGAAACCATTTGATGTCCTACTTCCGAACTCAGGCGTTGGTTAAGTATGTATTACTGTCATTTCTTGGTCGGGAGTTCAATCGCTGGATCAGGTAATGTAACAATGCATACTACGGGGTTATTTTCTATGCTCAGCTTAAATGTGGCACACTGCCAAAAGCATAGGGCACCCAGTGAGGATCGAATTCACTATTCAGTCGTAATTGATCTAGCGAGATAAGCTTGGTAACCATTACACCGTCTCAAGGTGCCCAAACAATGCATACTCTGGTATCACGAACAAGAACAGAAACTTATACTACAGGAACAATCAACAGGTATTCAATATAGCAGTTTAAAAAAAAATGGAGTCGAAGGTAACTGTTGTTTTAATCGTTATCGGCGCACTTCGACCATTACAATTGATTTGAAAACTTAAAAATCCGAAGAAGAATCAAATTCATCCAGACGAGAGCACTACTCTGATTCAGACTAAAGTTATTAGTTTATTAAGGAAACTTGCTAAACATTGGTCTTCAACGAAAAAAAACTAATATTGATGGTATTATCATTCAAATTAATTTGAAATAACATTAATGAAAGGAAGAAAAAAGAATGTGAAGAAGAAATAAAATGAAGGGGAAAATAAAAATGAAAAATAAGAAGAATTCGATTTAAAAAACTAAAGGAGGAGGAGAAAAAAATGAAATGCAAAAAGAAATAAGATGTAATGGTAAGTAGGGGAAATGAGAAAACAGAAGAAAATAAGAAGAAAAACAATTCAGAGATACTACTACTACTACTACTACTACTACTAATAATAATAATAATAACAATAATAATAACAATAACAATAATAATATCGGTGAGAGAAATTTCCCAGGGACCCAAGGTCAACTTTCCACTTCTTTCAACGTGTCTATCATAGCTTACCCCGTTCCACTGCTACGGAAAGGCTTGTTCCACGATAAAGTCTCACAACACAAGGAAAACATTACAACTACAAAGACGTTACCGACCTTCATCATGTCTTACCTGCCAAGTTCTATTTTTCTTTTCTTTTGCTTGTTCGATTGACTTGCCGACCTTCCTACCTGTCCACTTTTCTGACTGATAAATAATATTTGGAAGGGAACGTGGTCAATCTCTCCATACAGGTAATTTAGCAATATTATCGCCGAAGTCAGTGAGAATGAGGATGCCGAAACCGGATGGCCATCTGGGAAACATTTTTAAAGGGTAATAACTAATAACTAATGCGCTCTAGACATCAGTATTTATTGTTATGGTTGTTGTTGTTGTTATTATTATTATTATTATTGTTATTATTATTCAACTAGGAAGCAACACATGAACAAATTAACTCTGGAGTGCAAGTCTAAAATGCCCCTCATGACATCCAGCTACATGCATCACCGCCAAATATGCGCGATATTGATAAAGGCATGTGGGGTCTTGTTAGAAATAGCGTCAGGTCGGTTAACAGGGTTCATACAGACGTGATTAAAAGTGTTCTGAAATATCTAGACGTGACTCCCAACTCGCCTTGACTCCCTCATCGTTTTAAACTGAAATAAATACACTCTCGATACAAAACTATGATGTTCCTCAATGACTCTCACTCATGGACAGATATACACAGCACTAAGCATCTATATTCAACATCATGTGACTATTTTTGATATTATTATTATTATTATTATTATTATTATTTTCTTGGATTTCTGTTGTATATACATTTCCGTCCGATCTTTGATCACGATGGCTGGGCAATTAGCTTTGATTTTTCTGTCTCTATGCATTGTAAAGATCCATAAGATTGTTACATCTCCTATCTCCGTTACCGGGTCTGTGTAATGAACATACAAGATTCTTGCAGTTTACTTCCCGTAAACGTTGCATATTTTCCAGTGCAGATATTGGCCAACTCTGTCATGCCGAGTTTTATATTCAGTGGGTGCTAACACCGTGCAACCTGATACAAGATGGTCAGTTGTTTCTGGATATTTATCACAGAATCTGCATTTCGGTTAACACAAGTTTTCAGCATATGTACTTGCTAATTTCTTGTTAGGAAGCATTGGTTCTGTGCAGCAAAAATAAAACCTTCGTTTTTTTGTTTTTTTTTTTTGTTTTGTTTTTTTTTACCTGCACTACGTAACCACTGATGGGTACGGGGCTTGTCTACATGAACTTGTCTGGTATGATGAGGTTTATCGTACCATCGTTTCTGCAATCGGTATATTATTATAATTATTATTATTATTATCATTATTATTATTATTATTATCATTATTATTATTATTATTATTATTATTATTATTATTATTAGGCTGGTGCAAAAATAATGACGTAATAATGTCGTTTTTGACGTATTACGTCAAAAAACGACTTTATTACGTCATTATTTTTGCACCAACCTAATATTATTGCATTTGTATTTTCTGTGAAGATTGAATGGTACGTTTTCTGAAAGACAAAGAAGGATCTAACTTGAGTATCTGCATTGAGCCCATCACTTGCCATGTCTAAATACTCACGCAAAACTTATTAAATCTTTCTTTGAAGATTTTTACACGGTTCACTTTCTTTAAATGCAACATTATTTACTTTATCTTTCCCTCTAACTCTTCTACATGCAACAATCCTCGCTTTAACTTCCATGGCATGTTGTACACTACAAATCAACGCCCACTGACTTTGTATCGAGTGAATCTGTATATAATTGGTGATCACCTTCTTCGGATGAAGAGTGTTTTCCCAGGAACTTTTGCTACATATTGTTGTAAACAATCCATTTTTCATTACCTGTGATCTTTCTTTTCAAAAATGGGTCATTTTTATTGAACTTGGGCATTGAACCACAGATGGAAATACGGTCCATTACATTTTTTTCATTAAACCCAAATATCTGAGCGATTCACATATCTATGTATTTTCAAATGCATTACCGGTTTTGTTGAATATCATCGCGATATTCACATGTCGTCGTGTGAACTGAATTATTTTTAATCAGTGTTTCAGTTTGGTCATTATCAACGACTGCAGGCCTGTGAAAACGTTTTCCATGAACCCAGTCCTCCCCAACCTTTATAGAGTCCAAAAGCGTATTCGAGTCGCTGTGGGTGACAAATTATTCTCCACCATCCAGCCTCACTGTCACAGGCGGAATGTGGCAAGCCTCTCGTCGCTCTAGCGCTACTACCACGGAATGTGCTCGGATCCCGCCAGTTCAAACCTTTACGACAAGGACACATCATGATACCACTCACATTCCCTCCGTCTTCCATCAGAAATAAGTTCTACTCGAACAGCTTCTCCATGTGAAACGCTACTAACTGGAACCGACACCCAAGATGTTTCCCCACTTCACTACAATCTGAACCTGTTCAAAACTACGCTTAACCGTTATCTTCCCCCTCCTATTCGCATAAATTGCCTCCTAGCGTAACTCTCTACATCGAGTGGGCCCCGGGCCTTGTACAACATGAAACAACATGAAAAAAAAAAAAAAAGGATTATTCGTAATTTGGAAAAGTCGATCCTTAAAATGAATCCACAAAAAATGTCTTTTTAATAATATAATTACTTATGTGCATTTTTCTATATGTGAGATTTTATTTATATTTACCTATTCACACGTGTGTGCGTTTGCGTATGTGCGCGTGTGTGTGTCTCTTTTACGCAACATTATATTCGTTCCGAATCCTTATAGCCAGGCTGCCTTCTGTTCGAACCCCACAAAACCGTTGCAACAAAATAAGACAAAGATGAAATAAAATAGTTATGACCCATCCAACATTCTCCTCCTCTTTCTTTTCCTATCTTTGTCTCTTCCACTTTCTCGTCCTCATATTCTCACCCACCCCATCCTTCGAAATGAGCAACCCCCACCTCGCTTTTCCTGTCACACCCCCCACCACACGTCACGAATAATTTGGGGAAAGTGTTTACGCTGTTTAAACTCCGGCAAACGACCCTTAGTAACTTGATATTTAACAATCGAGATAAGAATTGACGGCCTTCTTTTTTTTAAGGAGGTGTGGGGTGGGTCGGAAAAACAGTGGCAAATTTCGTCTGGTTGGTGGGCGCTTCAAATTGTGGAGGGTCTGGATAAAGTTGGGGTGTGGCCGGATCCAGCGATTACCTTCAATTCATTGAGGGTCCACTGCTTTTATTGGTGGGTATTGGACTAATTTTCATGAATTCGTCCCATAGGGACGAGTGTAAATGTCGATTGTTTCAAGCAAGTGTATTGTTATTAAGTTTGAAGGATCTTTTGTTAATTTTACCCTAAATAATGTAAAGTTACTTATCGCAAATATTAATTCACCCCAAGAAATTATAAAGTTTAAAGATTTGTTTGTTTTTTATTAAATTTTTGGCATTCTTTTGAAATTATAAATTTGTTTAGCTTGCCTTGCAACAGCTCTGGAGGGATCAAGGAGTTATTCACATTTAGTAAGTGCAGGTGATATTCGAGATACTTAGGAATTTTTTTTTTACAATTTAAATAATTAAAAAAATATCTGTTTTTGGCGTGTTTATCCTAGGTGGGCGCGAACGTAGACCCCACACTTAGAAATAGTGCACCATATTTGTTCACATTTCGGGCGATTGCAAAGGTCAATGCAACCGGAATGCAATGGAAGGTGATCATTAGGTGTGAATTTTAGTTAATATTAATTCTTTTTTATTTTGGGATAAATTATCAGAAAAGATTCGTGTTTGAATTAATGTGGCCACGTATATGGTGCACCCAGCCGATATCGAAACCATTAATTTTGGTTATGATTAGCGAGAATAACCTGCTAGCTATTATTCACTGCCTTAAGATATAACATTAGTTCTACGAATGGGACACTTAGAGAAGATCAAATACCCACCCTAATAATAGATCCTGTATATCTGTAGCTTATCAAAGCATAGGTACAACTGTATTTATGTATTTTTACTGGGGTCAAGGTTTACCTGACAGTGCATGTAAACTTCGACCCCAGTAAAAAATATATTTTCTCACTGAATAAATTCTCAATCGCAAATCTATAATGAATTAAAATTTAGAGTTCTCGTTGTGATTGTAAATATTCTTCCATGTAAAACACCGATATCCCCAATAGGGAAAATAGATCTATTCTGGTGAAACCAGGCGTGAAACATAAAGAATTTACATGTTATAATAACAGCCCCAGAATGAGTGATGTGAAAATATAGTTGCATTTGTTTTGTTTTGTTTCTTTTTTTTTATCATTCTGCCCCATGCAAAGCGATTATGCCAAGAAGCAAAGGGTTACTGAAAATAAAAGATAATGAAAAAGACTTTAATAGGATGAAAGAACAATAAAAGAACAGCATTCAAGAAGACAGAACAGGGTGATTCATTATTGAAAAATTTGCGGCAAATCTTTAAATTTAAAATTAATAATGAGGAATGTAGACCGTTATCTCCACGAAATGCCAGTGCAGATTGTATTCACATGTAGACTATTTAGTGCCTATAACAGGATACACAAAATAAATCAATGGAAATATCAATAAATAGCAGAGTTTACACAAGTTTACCATATTAATATATTAATATCTATTAATACATATATACTTAATATAGACTTAATATACACTTAATATGAAAAATAAATGATTTGTAGATTTTTCTTTAAAAGATGTTGCTCAGAAAATTATTTCACAACAAATTCATATATAATTATATATCCTCATATATATATATATATATATATATATATATATATGGGGGTGTAGGTGTGTGTGTGTGTGTGTGTGTGTGTGTGTGCGGGCGTTTGTGTGTGTGTGTGCTATGCGTAGATAGCAAGACACTGGTTTCTATAGGCTTGGATGGCAACTGGTCTAGGAGGACAATTCTGAATTCAAAACCTGCTGAGGGCCGTTTGGGGACCTTGTGACACGTAGTGCACCTGGTCTCTGTATTCGGCCCTTCAAAAAGTGTGGATGGTTCTGCACAAAACCTTCACCACTATAATCAAATCATATGTGCTGGCGTTTGGTCTGTCGGTTCCTAGGAACTGAGTTGCTTGACCTTCATGCTTCGAATACTACGGGAGAGTCCAACATATATATATATATATATATATATATATATATATATATATATATATATATATATACACACACACACATTTATGCATGCTTCATTAAAATACAGACGCTATCCAGACACCTTACGTTACACCTATCTGACCAGAGCTCTATTAGAACCCATTTAAACACACACACAAACCAGTCTCCATTTGAAACATACTAGTAGAAAATACAAACATAATAACCCCATCCACTTGTAAAAAAAAAGATTAAAAATAATGGAAGCCCTAATAATAAAAAAGAAAAACAATTCTTATCAATATTATCTACGAACTAGGCCACAATGTGCTAACCGTGTTCGGAAAATAAAACACCTCTATAACACACTAGCTCTTGTGCGAACACAAGAAAAATTAAATAAAATGCTTAACCGTTGTACTTTGTCTGTCGTTTTTAATGAAACATGCATAAATGAAAGATTGCTGCCTAAATACACAATATACATACATACATACATACATACATACATACAGGGTACGATGAGAAAATTGTCGCCATTTTATATTCTTAATTTCACGCATTCGCGTTGTTTTTTACTTTATCGACTGCACAGTATATTAGGGTCAGTTTGACACCGTGTATGAGAAAAAGAGTACCATGACGCAATTCACTCATCCAGAAATTTGGAAACGGCATGCTGTACTGCTTGGCATTCACGCCGGAAACTACAACGCAAACAGGTGTTTGGGTGTCAATCTGAAGACAGTGCAAAGGATTCGGAAAGAATTGAATGATATATCCAGTCAACATGATGTATGGAGTGATGGTGACATTATGCCTCCATTCATCTTCCCACGGGTGTTCGGATTTAACGTGGAGTCCTACATCAAGTGCCTTGAGTAGGTAGTACCTCCCTGGAAGACCGTGTATCTAGTAAGAGAACTATACACTATGCCGCACAAGTAGGAGAACCCAGTCATGGCTGTCAGACAATTTCTGCAATCACATCACCCTTTACATATCGCCACCTATCTTCACAGACTGCAACCTCTTGATTATTATGCGTGGAGCGCAGTTGAGCGAGAGATCAACAAACTTCTTGTAACAACAAAGATGAAAAGGCAAAAATTATGGCAGCATTGATCAACTTAAACAAGGAGACCGTCCAGAAGAGTTGCATGAGATTCTGAATTCGTCTAGAGGTCGTCTTTGACGCCAATGGCAATTTTATTGAACAAAATTTCTCATTAATATTTTAACATATTTTTGTTTGATTTTGGTAAATATATCTGTTAAAATGAGATGTCAATGTTATTTTAGTTTTTGCGCAATTTAGACAACAAGCAATTTAGACAATTTATCCATGTTTCTTGAATGTATTTATTTATTATAGAACAGTAAAAGTTCTCCTTTCTAAAAATGGTGTCAAAGAAGGACTGATGAGACCCCTGGTGGTCTGACAACCGCAGAAATACAGACTACCGCTGATATAAAACATCATAAAGTGCTATGCCTTTGGCCCAAGAATCTCCTCTTAGATCAAAAGACACGAAGTTCCTTACTAGCATGGTGGAAATCAGTAAGAGGTGGAAGGAACACTTTTGGGATCTGCTAAGCTGGGATAATCATGTGGATCAATCTGCTCTTAATCACCTGCAGCAATGACCCATCGTATAATCTATGAATAATCTTCATACCTTGGAGGAAGTAAAAGCATCTATCAGCAAATTCAACATCGAGAACGCTGCCAGAAATCTTGACCGAAATCCTTCAGTATAGTAGCGATTACTTGGCTGATATCAGGCATAGAATAATCTTGAACACCTGCAATGCTGGGCGTGTCCCACAGGACAGGAGAGATGCGAACATGATACTATTGTACAAAGGCAAATGTATAAGAGGGGTTTGTGGGCATTATCATGGTATAGTTTTACTTTCACCAGCGCTTAAAGTCTTAATGGGGATTTTGCTTTCTCGACTGAATCCTCACATTGTGGATACGGTACTGACAGAATCAGAAAGTAGCTTCCGGCCTAACAAACCAATGATACCTTTTTTGACAGCGCGACAAATTCAAGAGAAATCCAATGAACAACAACAATGCCTGTTTTCGGTCTTCGTATACCTTACAAAGGCATTCGACACTGTAAACAGAGAACCTATATGAAAGGTCTTGAGACGTCTTCGCCATCATAGATATCGTCCAGTTGTTTCCTGGTTATATAGGGATATCTGTTAACGTTGGTGGGTTATTTTTAGAACCCATCAAGGTACGAAATGGTATCAAGTAAGGTTACCATGTATCACCTACACTCTTCTCTATTTTCTTTTCTGTTGTTCTTCTCCATGTGTGACCAGACCATTTATATTCAATATCGTACAACTGGTATACCATTCAACAACTGATACTTCGCTGCTAAATTTAAGATATCCCAAGCTCTTGTCCGAAATCATCTGTATGCTGATGGCTGTGACTTGGTAACCTCGACAGAACGGGAAGTACAGGCTCTGAAAGATAAACTTTTCCGTTCTTGTAAAGCCTTCGGCTTCACTATCAACCTGGACAAGACAGTGGTTATGTTTCAACCTGTTCTGGATTCGCCTTACATCGTATATCAATATTTTTGGATATTCACAAACTGTAGGTGGTAGACAAGTTCATACGCCTTGGTAACACTATAATCAGACTTATGACAATACAATATAGGCTCATGGGAAAGAAATGGCGATTGATGCTTTTACAGTTCTAAATGTTCGAGTCTGGTCTAAGAGAGGAGTACAAAGATCGCAATCTACAATGCCCGTGCGCCGGCGTGCCTGCTGTACTCTTGTGAGACATGCAGTTGTTTAACACAGACATTTAGATGATCTGGTGAAATTCCACGAACGATGTTTAAGATCGATTCTTGGTATCCACTGGGTATTTCACACGCCAGACAATGTCGTCCACACAAAAGGCCAACCAGCATGAGAGCACACACTCATCGGCATAGGATTCGCTGGGTAGGTTATGTAATTCGCCTTGATGAGAGCAGAATACCAAACAAAGGCTTTACGGCGAATTGCTCTACGGCACTCAACTCTTGCATAAAACAAAGCTGCGCGTTAAGTACTGTTTACAGAGTCTCTTACAGATTGATATTGAGTGGGAAGCTGCTGCTTGTGATCGATATGAGTGAAGGCGTTCAGTTCATGAAAACACTAAATAAATTTCAATGAGTTGGACAAATGTCAAGCAAGGAAAGGGGGAAATCATTGATCCAACAATCTATCAATTTACATGTAATGAATGTAGCACAGTATGTCCCTCCATTGCAGGGATCTTTAGCCACAAGGTCAGTCCTACTGGTTAATCTTTCGCAGATTATGATCAGTACTAATAATTTAAAATGGAAAGTGCACAAGAAAACCTACATGAATGGTTCTGTTCTCATCTGTTACATGCAAATCCACGCCAGGCTCTGCACAAAACAGCATAGTTTAACGCATCTGCGAGAACCAAAAACTTTGATCAAACTTGATCATAGTCGTTTAATGAATTGACAGCCATCACACACACACACACACACACACATATATATATATATATATATATAATATCATAAATTAATTGATTTAAAATATGGTTTTTCGGCTACACAGTTCTAACCATGTTTCAAAAATGGAAGGTCCGAATTTAATTTTGTAATTAAATTAAAGAAATTAGTTCCATTTCATCCTCAAGCGAATTTTGGAGTAACTTTTAAAATTACTGGGTTTTAAAGACACAGCTAAAATCACACCAGATTATATATCTTACTGTTCTTTCTTTATATATATATATATATATATATATTAACAATATAACTCTAGTAGGTATTTACCAGAACGCCCAGGCCGCTACCGGGTGTGACACAAGGTCGAGTTTTAAAGTAGGTTTAACAGTAATACGGTGGAAAAATTGTCTAAACCCCCTCGGCATTTCAACTTTTGGGGACGCCTCAGGTGTCGGGTAATAAACCAAGCCCCCTCCCGACGGAAATAAACTTCATAGGGTTTAGGATTATTATTTTTTGTGCCATGTAGTATAAGTCTAGTAACCCATAATGCCCTTCATGAATGTGAATTGTATGTGGTACAAGATAGTCGGATGAAAGTAGAAGGTTTTCGATTCAGCCAGTAAATGCTTAATAGCATCAAGGATAATTGAGGAATTGAACCATTCTGTTCAAAAGTGTGATTTCTCAGTGTATAATTAACAAGACTTACAACCAAATATATTCAGAAAGCATTCGATGTACATCATAATATGACTGAAAGAAATTCATTGATGTCACTCAAAGTACAGGGTATCATTTAAAATATGAATATCTGTGTAATTACATGCTCCCGGCAAATTAAATTAAATAGGTTTCATGTTGAACAATAAAAGATTTATTTATGAAAATTCGAAAAAGATTTTCAAAAGGATGGACATTTTATAATCGATTTCACAAAGCTTCACAAATATTTAATATGCGCACCACCTGTGACACGACATACGTCAAATCGGTCGTCCAACTTTTACAAAACACGTTGTAGCATGTCTTGCGTAACATTCTCGAGAATACCCGGCCATTGATATAAATGGTAAATTTAGAACTACTGTTAACAAGGAGAAAAGTATTAGAAACAAATACAGATCAATATTCGCCGACATTTGGTAACGAAAAAGAAAATAAATGAAAATGAACGATATAAAAAAATACGGAATTTGATTTAGTGTTGTACAATAATAATTTATTTTTCTTAATATAAATTTCTGTTGGAAATTTTCATTCATCATATTTTGTTGCTTTTTCTTTCAATCAATGCTGTTGGCATACACTCGCATCCGAGCATGGGAATCTTCATCCTCTGTCCTTGTTCCTTTTCTCCAACAGTTTTCCAGGTCTCAGGGTCGATTTCAGCCCGTGTCAGGGATGTCTTCAACTGATCCTTGAAGCGTCGTTTTGGGGTCTCCGCCACTAGCGAGTTCTCCAAAGAGGATGATATGTGGGAGACCAGTAGGACGCATTCGGACACGTGACCCACCCAGCGTAGGCGATGTTCCCTAATATTAAATCGGAGAAATAAAGGCCTGATTACTGCGATAAAAAAGGACCAATCATGAAATGACACAAAAACAAATAAGGAAGATGATCTATTCCAGAAACCCAAACAAATTATGACCATGAATTATTATATCTACCATTTTTTTAATGTTACCTTCCTTCAGAATATAGCCGATCATAGCTCTCCACACATTCTTTTTATTTATTATCTACGAATTACTATGATGTATAACAGTGCATAAAATGTGATTCTAAAAACAGATATCTTTTTCACTTATTAAATCTTTTCTGATGCTTTAATGACATGCCTGTAACAAGACCTTTTCTCATGTAATGGACAGAACACAGGGAGAAGATGATTTATAACTTCCACAGATGACATTACGGCAGAATATAAAGCATCCTCACACAAAATTCGAAATCTTATCAATGATTCCGTTTCACGTACTAACAACCGTTGCGGCACTCTATAAATTACTGAAAAGTAATAAACTCTTTAACCTGCCTTCGTCTCGGTGAGTTGACGTTAACAAGTCTCGGGAAGATCTCAGAGTTCGCGGCCTCCCTTCCAATACTC
Source organism: Acanthosepion lycidas (assembly GCA_963932145.1). Classification (NCBI taxonomy): domain Eukaryota; kingdom Metazoa; phylum Mollusca; class Cephalopoda; order Sepiida; family Sepiidae; genus Acanthosepion; species Acanthosepion lycidas. Next base: position 37,890,169 of record OZ010587.1, read on the forward strand.
TATTTAACCAAGCTGTGTCGTCTAATATTCGACACTGATGAGATATTAATCGCAATGATCCTGTTAACCAGATGAAGGAAAGGAAACGAACGTGAACGGAGGAGGCAGTCACAATAAAACTTAGTTTGCTAGGCAGGGTATTTTCATGATAAACGATTTTGTGCTATGTTTTTTTAGAAGTGCATTCTGGGAGAGAGGTAAAGGAGTAGGAAGAAAGTAAAGAGAGGTAGAGTGAGAAACGATAAGGAGGAATAAAGTAAGGGAGAGGAGAAGGAAGATAGGAAGGAAAAGAACTAGGAGGAAACTAAGGAGGAAAGTAATGCGGAGGAGGTGGAGAATAAAGACGAAGTGGGAGGAAAGGAAGGCAGAGGAGAGAGGGCAGCACTAGTGAAGAGATGATTTCTCTGACCCTCAAAAATGGTATCCTCACTTTTATTTTTCTTATTTGCATATTCGCATCTAGTGATTATCACCGGGGACTAAGCGACACCAAGTCACTTCAAGTCTCCTTATTCACGCAAACATCAGTGAGATCTCAATTCGAATTTTTAATATTTTCAATATTGTTTCTCGTGTTTTAGGCACAGTTCTAAGCGCGCCCTATATTAAAGGCACGTTCCTAACTTTCATGTCCAACTTTTTCCTTAATTACTGGTTGAGGTTCCGGTGATTTTATTTTTGAAAATATCTTTCATCTTCAATACTTTCTTGGTCCGTAAAGTGGTCGATAGTATATTGTGGGGGTTGATTATATTATCCAGGGTGGAGGTGATAAAAATCTGGGTGATAAAAGGCGTCGATAAACACCGGGGATTGATTAAACATTTTGAACCATAAACTGAAATTCGTATCAATCAAGAAATGAAAACATCTATAATTCAATAAAATACAATTTTAGTTACAACTCAGTGATTTATAGGGAACTAGTTCACTTCCTGCCATTTCTTTGAAGGTAAAAGGTCATTTCCTATTCAAATCCTTTGTCTATTTAAAATACTATTGTTAACATAAGTACCACCAAAAATTCTCGATACATAAGGTTTAAAATGAATTTTCTAAAATGAAAATTGTTCTTCAAGATTTTCTTTTAGTTTTAATTTCAAGCTAATGGATTCAATTTAACGTTTCCAATAATCATTGCTGAATTGTAAAACAATTTTAAATTGACTGGAGGGAGTTTTTTTTTATTTTGAAATCAATAACATCGCTGATTTTAGCACCACTGTTAACCTCCCGTCATCGCAGTGTAATTCTCTTTATTAAAAAAATCTTTTCAAAATAAAATATACTTTTTTGAAACTTTATTTAAGAAATATTAGTTGATTTAAAGTTTAATTAATGTGGTTTGAAGCAAAGATCGCTTACTTTTATTTTAAAATATCGCATAAACGATCTTTTTTACACGTACCCGTTTAGTTAAAGCATTAACAGGTTGACAGTTTGAACGATAAAAGGAAATTTCTTTTGATCTTAGAAAAGATTAAAGGCACTTCGGTTTAAAAAAAAAATAAGCCCGTTTCTTGATGAATTTCGTCTTAACATCAAGAAAGTGATTAGACAACAGGAAAGGATCAGTATAAAAATAAGTAGACCAAATATGTCTATATTATTCAATGAAACATGTTTGAATAAAGATATGCATCATATATATATATATATATATATATATATATATATATATATATATATATATATATATAATTGATGCATTTGTTTATTAATGCGATATTTTCATTAATTCAAACGTTATTATAGTCGACACTTTTATTTGAAATAAACGCCTCAATATATATATACATACATACATACATTATATATATATATATATATATATATATATATATATATATATATATATATATATATATATATATATATATATATATATATATATAAGTGCGAGCGTGTGTGTATGTGTGTGTAGGCTGCTGAAATTTTTATAGCCTTAACTTCTTACAAAAATGTAACTAATTTCGCAAACATTGGAATATTTTGGGGGAAGGACAAATTACTCGAGAACTTTTCAGTACCCTCGTGATTTTATGCATATGTTTAATATTTCATGCAAAATTCCCATCAATTAGAATTAGACATAAACGTAAGACGTCATAATAATAATAATAATAATAATAATAATAATAATAATAATAATAATAATAATTATAATAATAATAATTATAATAATAATAATAATAATAATAATAATAATAGTAGTACTTATCTCGGATGTTATACCAGATATTGCTTTCATGGCTTTTGATATTAATTGATTGGAGATGTTCATATATACATGATTTGTTTTAGAGAATGGAGAGGGACTATAATAAACATGAAAAGCACTTGACAAGGCGTGCCATAAATGGTTACTACACAAGATCTCTAACGATAGAATCACTTTACATGTTCCTCAAGAACCAAACTAGTGATATTCTACCATCGCCTATCGGACCTAGAACGTTCACCAATGGCGATGAAAGGATGTTCTCCGAGTGAAGCCCCGTGTCTTGAGCACTTATTGAGACAAACTCAGACTAGACCTCGAGTGGAACTCGTATATACAATCCATACTTTAAAAATGGTCAGTTACCTGTTCCGCACCAGCAACTATCTGCCTCTTGCTCCTATCCTCAACCGTGATAACATCAAGATCAGACCAAAGATGAGAATACTGCTACCATATATGAGTTGGAACCCCATAGACTTCACTTTCCAATCTCGATAGAGTCAAAAAGTGTCTCCCCGTCCTTGTGGGTGATGAATTATTTTCCACCTTACAGCCTCTTTCTCACAGACAAGACGGCACAAGCCTCTTGCTGCTCTATCGCTATTTCCATGGAAAGTGTTTTAATGAACTACACTCCTTAACCCCACCAGTCCTAACCTTCACAGCTAAGAACTGCCATGTCACGCTAATCGTAGCGAACCACCCTCGTTCCCTTTGTATTCGTTTGGTGAGATGTACGTTCCACTCGAGTAGTTTCTTCCCCCTAGTCGTTGCCTTGTGGAACTGATTCCGAAGGGGATGCTTTCCGGTTCGCTACAATAACCCATTTAAGTCTAAAGTTAACCGATCATCTTTTCCACATCTATCGGCATAATCTAGGGTCTCTTACTCTCTAACCCTCCAACTCGTGTAGCCCTCGGACCTTGAAAAAGGTGAAAATCATCGTTAAAAAAATTTTTTTAAAAATAAAAAAATATCACGTTCAGTACCATAGACTTGCTGCCTGGCATTAATATTTGGATGAGATCGGAATTAGTCGGGAAGCATTATGGCCGGCTCTCGAGAGGGTTGTTTTGTTTGAAGGATGAGGTAACGAAGACAACTTGGGAGCCACATTACGATGTTCGGTTAACCAACCTGAATGGATAAAAATAGAGGGGAAAACTTTTTAATTCATTCTGAGATTCCTTGTATTTAAACGGGATATATTTTATATTAACGTAGGTACTTCTACAGATTAGGGGTAAATTTAAAATTAGATATTTAAAATTTTTTAATTTATCCTTTGTAGTTATTCTAAAATAATTATAGCAGAACGAGTTCGCGCGTTTTAAAAATCACTGACAACGGAATGCAGCTTTTATCGCAGTTACAATAAGTTTGTCTTTGTAATTTAGCCCTGAAGATGATCTTAGAAAAAGTCGAAAGTACTTCGGTTAAAAAAAACTACGGGGCTTTCCTTCATGAATTCTTAACATCAAGAAACTGATTAGAGAAATGGAAAGGATCAGTATAAAAATAAATAGACACAATATGTCTATATTATTCAATGAAAAACACAGACACACACACACACACACACACACATATATATATATATATATATATATATATATATATATATATATACTAGTTCAAAAGTTTCATTTTTAAATTGTCCCCAAAAGTAGATGCGTTGTATTTTAAGAGAAAATTCAGTCAGTGCCATGCGTGATACACGCTTAGCTGATCATGTATCTTTCAATACATGGCTGACGAGGTAGATTTTTTTCCCGCAGTAGGTTGCCATTTCTTTCTGCGGTTGACCAGTTGCCATCCAAGGCTATAGAACCCGGTCTGTCCTGCTATTTACCCATAGCTGGTGGGAGAAGAAGAGGATTCATACATGTATGAGCTCGTAAGTGAATGTAATGGATTCGACTGGGATTCGAACTCGGCTCTTCGATTCCTCCTTTCACTTTGATCTCTCTCTCTCTCTCTCTCTCATTTCATTTCATTCGTTGCAAAAGTCTCTTTTTTTCAGTGACTCTAAGAGCTATTTTTCTCTTTTTTTTCTTTCTCCTGTCATCATTTGATGCTAATTCTAGGGGTGGCTTCAAAGTTTCCCACTGTTTTGTGCGTGTATGTGTGTGTATATATATATATATATATATATATATATATATATATATATATGAAAAGATTCTTATAGGTACAAATTTTTTTATAGCAAGGAATAAGCGGAATGGAAAGGACATAATTATGAAAACTAAGAACTAAAACAAACAACCGGTTTCGTCCCAGTACTCCTCAGGTTTGATACACTGGGATTATTTATTCATAAACTTAAAAACAAAAACTATTCAATGAGGGGGCAGGGCAAGAAAAAAAATATGATAGAAAGAACTAGAGCCCAATCTCATTCAAATCCAACAAGCAATCTCTCTGCTTACAGAGAGACGGCCTGCGGGATTTGATGTAAATGGACTCAAGAACCTTCAACTGATATGCGGAGTGTGACTTCGCAAGAATGGAAAAACAGTCAACACTCAAACCAGCAACACATTCCCTGCTAGTTATAGCGTGTTCCGCTATAGATGACCCGGATGTATTCACTAGTTGGCTTTTGTTAGCGGCCGGATTTAAAATTCTGGGGGGTAAATGTTGTTTAATTCTAAAATCCAAGCGCTGAGACGTTCTGCCTATGTAGTCACATCCGCAACCACATTTAAATTTATATATAACAGAATTAATATGAAATGGAGGCAGAAAATCCTTACGCCTGGAAGAAAGAATTGATCGAGTAAAAAATATTACTCGCACATTAGCAGCATAAAAACACTTAATAATGGAATGTGAAATTCGTCTTGCTAAATTTTCACCTTCTCTGCCAATGTAAGGAAGTCGTAAATAAATTGGACATTTCTTAACAACATACGGTCTATCCCTACTAAATTTATCAATGACCTCATGCATAATGGAATCCAAAATGTCCAAAGGATACCCATTTTTAGAAAGAGTCATTTTTATAAAGTCCAATTCACCGTAGAGGAAGGAATTTGAGCAAATTTTAAGAGCTCTAAAAGTCAACGTTCTAATTAAATTAATTTTTCGTTGACGTGGGCAAAAAGAGTCCCAACGGACATGAAAAACCTGAAAAGGTAGCCTTCCAAAATACTGAAGTCAAATAGCCATCATCACCTCTATGGACCAAGACATCCAAAAAGGGGAGACAGCAATTAGACTCCTTTTCTACGGTAAATTCTAAGGACGAATGAACAGAATTTAATACAGAAAAAAATGTATTGGCTTCACCCTCATTATCAAAGAGGCAGAAAATATCATCAACATACCGATGATACATCATGAAAACCAACAAAAATATTAGCAAGCGTAGGACCCAAAGGCGATCCCATCGCAACCCCGTCTATTTGACGATACATAATATCACCAAAGCTAAACTCTACAGACGTGGTGGCGAACTTCATAAGTTCTCTAAATACACACTCAGAAAAATCCGGAGGACGTAGAGAAGAGCGATATAACATATCACAACAAATCTCCACTGTCTCTAACAAAGGAACACAGGTAAATAAAGATACAATATCAAAAGAGCATATGAAACCACCGCTAGAGGGAACACTGTGTATTGATTCCACAAATGTAAATGAATCCTTAACACAGTATGCTAAAATGCAACAAAACAGGTTGCAATAGTATTGTGAGCCAACCAGCAACCTTATGCTGGGCCGACCCAACCATAGATAAAATGGGTCGTAATGGGACACCATCTTTATGTATTTTCGGCAACCCATATAAACGGGGACGAATTGACCCAGTGGGCCTAATATCTTCAGAAATAACGGAAGATAATAAACCACCTCTGACCCACTTTAATAACTGTCGTTGAAATTTGGCTTCTATTGAAGCAGTACAATCATGGGTCTCAACTGGACCTAATTTTAGAAATTTCGATGGATCACCAAGAATATCCTCCATCTTAGAAATATAATCACAAAGGTCCAGAAGAACAACACCGACACCTTTGTCGGGTTTAGTAATAACAAGATTGTGGTTGTTTTTTAACCCCTTTATTACACGACGGTGCAGTTCACCCCATTTAGAATCAGAAAAAGAATTTTAAATCCGGCCGCTAACAAAAGCCAACTAGTGAATACATCCGGGTCATCTATAGCGGAACACGCTATAACTAGCAGGGAATGTGTTGCTGGTTTGAGTGTTGACTGTTTTTCCATTCTTGCGAAGTCACACTCCGCATATCATTTGAAGGTTCTTGAGTCCATTTACATCAAATCCCGCAGGTCGTCTCTCTGTAAGCAGAGAGATTGCTTGTTGGATTTGAATGAGATTGGGCTCTAGTTCTTTCTATCATATATTTTTTTCTTGCCCTCCCCCCTCATTGAATAGTTTTTTTGTTTTTAAGTTTATGAATAAATAATCCCAGTGTATCAAACCTGAGGAGTACTGGGACGAAACCGGTTGTTTGTTTTAGTTCTTAGTTTTCATAATTATGTCCTTTCCATTCCGCTTATTCCTTGCTATAATATATATATATATATATATATATATATATATATATATATATATATATATATATATATATATATATATATAATTGTATGGTAAAGCGTTACTTATTAATCTATCTGGCTAGAGAGAATGAGCTGATGATGAAACATCGAATTTACATCAATTACCATGAAAATATTTGTAGAAAAGGTAGAAGGCAGCCATATTACTGCGGTGGGAAACTGACTGAAGCCGAGATGCCGGATTACCGATTCTTCGGGGAGCATTGACATTATAGACGTAGCAACCCCAGCTTATGTCAATCATTTCTAAACCATTTCTTCTTGGTTCTTAATGTACCACATTCACATTGAGTGGCAAAACCCTTACAGTCAGTCAGCTATGTGCCATGCATAATACACGCTTAGGCGATCATGTATCTTTCGATATATGACTGACGAGGCATATATATATATATATATATATATACTGACTTCCCCGAAGTAGGTTGCCATTTCTTTCTACCGTAGACCAGTTGCCATCCAAGGCTATAGAACCAGGTCTGTTCTGTTATTTACCCATAGGTAGGGGAGGGGAGAAGAAGAAGATTCATACCTTTCCTAAGGACATTAGCACGTAAGTGAAAGTAATGGATTCGACTGGAATTCGAACTCGGCTCTCTGATTCGGATTCCAGTTGAATCCATTTCCTCCAGACCGATAACATCAGGAAGTCTACTTCCTGACAAATCAACCGTGGTGAGATTCGAACCCGGATTTTATGGTTAGAAAGCGAACATTCTAACCACTCGGGCAAAGCGCCCATTGATATTAAAATAAATACATACATATACATATACATACATGCATACACATATACATATATACATACATAAATAAAAGGATTTTTTTATCTGATATTATTTCTTCTTATTATA
>OZ010587.1:37902838-38000338 GCA_963932145.1 Acanthosepion lycidas
CGGGTCTTAGCTGTGAAGGAAAGAATTGAGAGAACTAAAGAATGTAGCTCGTCAGAACATTTGCTATGAAAATAGCAAAATTTGCGAAGTTTCGTCTGTGATTGTAGGGTTGAGAATAATTCATCACCCACAATGCCGCGTAGACGCTTTCGAACTCAGTAAAAACTTGGAAAGTGAGGATCGATCATCTCCATCCCAGATATGGCAACACTATTCCAGTTTTTTGTCGTCTCATCTGGACTCTTGTAAAGATATGGCATAGCAGGAAGAGTCAGATATTTACTTAAGTGGGACAATGAAGCGACCATTTTCCATTTTCCCAGCATCTTTAGCGGTGAATAGTAAATATGAGTTCCACTTGAGATCCGTGGTGAACATGGAATTCAATGGACGTTCAAAACAAGGCGCTTCTTCGAGGGACCAACAATTCATAAAGATAGGCGAAAATTCAGGGCCTTCTCGGTGATGAGGACATTTTACTAGCTTCATTTTGGAGATATTGAATGTTACAAATCAGTTATTACCCCATTGAGCCACCAGAAAAGAGATCAGCTGCTAGCTAGATTTTTGGAGATGCACTGATCTTTAATATAAAACAATTTGAGCGTATGACCGTGTAAAGAACCTTGGGGAAAATCTGCATTGATCTGAGTTTCTAATGATTGGCCGATAACAACGATCTTTATAGATCTAACTATAAGGCAGGACATGATAATGGAGTAAATCTTTCCAGAAATTCTATAGATTGAGAGTTCATGTAATAACCCCCTATCCTCTACCTTACTTTTGATATATCCAAGGCGATCTTCCTTGTGATACATTTATTGTGTAGTGCCTGATTCTGTGTATAATTACAGGACATCAGCAATGGACCGAGAAAATTGAAATAAACTATGAAACGAAACCAGTTATTATTTCCCTATTGAGCCACCAGAGCTCGGTCAGAAAAGAGATCAGCTGCCAGCTAGAATTTTGGAGGTGCACCCATCCACTGTTGCATCATCTGCATAGATATTTACTAAAGATTCACGACTGATGCACTATCATTATCAACAAAATCAATGAAACGCCAGATAATAACAATTATCATGAGGGTGACCAAATCAGATACAGAGCAACCTCGGTTCTCGATCATCTCACATGTTGAACGAATCGGTTTTCGAACAGAAAATTCGTGATGAAAATGCCTCGGTTATCAAACAAAATTTCGGTTCTCGAACATTGCCGAATCGAACCGGATCGAGCCGATCGAACCGAATCGAGCCGAATCGTCCGAATCGAGTTAACCCGAACAGAATCATTTCTTAGTCGACCGCCGTGTTGTATACATTCTTGTGTCGTTTTCTTTACCAATTTTATTGTACAGTGCCTTTTTTTTTCTCTCTTCATTAGTCCTCAGTCATGGCTCCAAAGAAAGATAGCAGTGATACTAGTAGAGGAAAAAGAAAAATTAAGAGAAAAACAATTGTTAATGATATTATCTGTATGATGATGATATTGTCTCTTCCTACTCAGTTTCATATGATAAAATCAACGATCTATACTATTCTTATAAATAAAGAGACAATCATGTATTTCCTCCGCCTTCCAAACAATAACATATCTTTCCTTCCCCTTCCACTTACGTCATCAGCTCTCCTACATAGAGGAACGGTAAAATTGCTGTTCGTGTATATTTTAGTATTGTTTTTTTTATTTTTTTTATTTTTTTTTTTTTTAGATTTAATGATTTTCATTAATTTTGTGCATAAACTTGAGCACAAAGTACTATTGTTAAAGTTTGAATAAGCAATCATCTTGGGACCAGGAACCGATGAATCAATTTTACAATGATTCCTATTGGAAAAATAGTTTCGGTTTACGAACATTTTGGATTACAATCGGGCTTCAGGAACGAAGTAAATTCGTAAACCGAGGTTCCACAAAAGCTTTGACCAGGAGTGCGAGGACCGATAACCGGTCAGCCCATATTTATTTTATTTTATTTTTACGGTGAGTAAGATTCTATTTTACTTTTCTTTGCTCTTCCTGTCTATTTCTATTCATATATTTATATTTATTTATATATACTTTTAAAATATCCGTTTTAAAACCATAATAAAATTATGTACACCCACTGCATATATTATTTTACCAAACTTACTAATTGAGGCCTTGGACTAGAGAAGTAAAAGCTTAGTAAAAGGAAAGAGTAAGGACCACCAGAAGATTGTGGCCTTGTACCAACCTAAGCGAATTTAATAAAAATAATGAAGGCCTCCTGCACTTGGGGAACGTGAAGGTGGCCTTCATTTACAGGTACAAAGCGATTAATGTGAGCGAAGATGGACACTCTTTTTTTTTCTTTTTCAGAAGCAAAACAATAATTGCTGGAGTTGAAGAGTGAAATCGAAGAAAAACGCGAAAATATTTTTCCGACTTCAAGCAGAAATAGAAATTTAAACTCTTTGAATTCGCGTACATTTTTTATTCTCGTTCTTATGTGAGAAGGTGAACGAGGACACGGCGTCGCAGACTCATCGAAAAACAACTGGAGAGGTCTGTCGAAAACTGCGACGCTTATGTTCAGTGCGAAACTTTGGAAGGAAACGTTTGAAGTTAAACCAACAGACAGAAAAGACAATTTGAGAAACGCCAAAAAAGAAAAAAAATATTATATACTGAAAATGATAATAATCATTATGATACGGATATAGATAAGAAGATGGGCGATGAAATAGCAATTTTGATAATAAATCGTCTGCTATCGGGGTTACAACTATTAACAGAGTACACTCCATTCACTTCTCTGTCTTCAAATCGATAAAAGTTAAAATAATATTACCAGCCTCAGTAATTACATAACTAATACAAGAATTGTGTTTGAAAGTAACAAAAATATCGGGAAGGAATAGTCATCAACTCGGAATTGTGTAAATAGCTTAAGTCTACAAATCGTATCAGCACAGCACAAAGACTACTTTCAAAGCTAAAAGGAATTTAAGATCGAATAAGCTAGAATACAAGGTTTGGAGGTCCGTTTGTTTGTCTAGCGGCATATCAACTCCTTATGGGTCATTTAATGTCGAAATTTAATTTTCTAGTGAGAATTAGTAATTTCTTTTACAAAAAATCTATTTCAGGTAATTTTACTATAAAAATCTATTTTTATACTTTCATAGTGTTTTGACCCAGTTTACCCATATTTGGGACTCTGACTGGTGCTACAACCCCTGGTCAGAGTGAACCTGGGAACAACAGCAATTAAAAGGTGGTTCTACGCCCCTCAAAAACCTCCAAATCAGAGGCCTTGCTGCCGGATATAGTTTATCGTCATAGCCCAGGACGTACTAGATTTGGTTACTGCGATAAAAAGAAAGAAAACCTGTTAGTTGTCGACGATGCTGTAATTAATGATTACAAGAAATACAAAGAAAATATCAGAATTTCGCCCAGGACATAGAGAAGCTATCAGAACATAATGACACAAAGTAAGAACACAAGAGAGTTGACCGGTCAGTTGAAAAGTGATTGGGGCCGCGCGGGTGTCGGATTGAAGAAAGAGATTCGAGATAACTTACTGTTATTCGAGACCCATCCACAAACACCAGACATATGTGTAAAAAGGAATAAATATTGGGAATTCAAATTCCATATGAGTAGTAATGTCAGAACTATTGCTTAACAACGCACCCATAAGATAGCCTACCCAGCTGAACTCGGTCAGACATCATGTTACGAATACCGTAGCCCATTAGTTTTATAGGAGCATTAGATAGACAGAAGCAGTAGGAACAGTAGTCTGTCTAGAGCGACATCTTGAGGTTTTCAATTCAGAGTTTTAGCAGGATAAAGTTTTAACTCTATGCATTGAACAGGGCAAATCTTAACTCTATGTATTGAACAGGGCAAATCTTAACTCTATGTATTGAACAGGGTAATGTTTTAACTGTATCCATTGAACAGGACAAATGTTTAAGACTATGCATTGAACAGACGAACGTTTTACTCTACGCATTGAACAGGATTAACTCTATAAACTGAACAATAAAAACTATAAAGGTAACTTGACATTTGTAAGATCAACAATATTCTCGTGACCCTCGTGGACGATTCACTTGGCTACAGACAGTTGATTATTTGAGTTGTTCTTTTATTGCTTATCAACCCTTTGTAAGTTATTTAAAGCCACAATACATTTTGGTCAGCACGAATAATAATTTTTTTTGCGTTAATTATTCCATTAACAATTTTTTGAAAATAACAATGATTTTTCCAGATACGAGTCATACTATGTGAATGTTAGGAGCCCGACTGGAATTCGAACTCTGCTCTCCTATATCCCTGATTATTTTCACTAGAAAAATACGTGGATTATTAGAGAGGTAATGACTACGGATTTGATTTATGGATATTGACGTCTTAATAGAAATTATTGGAAGTTTATAAAAGTAATTCCTCGGCATCATTCTTTCATGGATGGAGAAATGAAGATGCTATGAATGAAAAATCGCCAACTCATTGGATGATGATGGTGCATGCGCAGTACGCGAAAATCGTTGCAACGTAAGAAAAACGTGTGCGTAGGTGCTGTAAGAGGTGGAGGCATGTGGCGAGAAATCAGCGAGGCGTGTTCGAATTCAGCGATATCGTTATATTCACTTTCGCACAATATCTACGTGGAAAGGCATGAATCCGTCTCTTCCCCCCACCCCCGTTAAATAGAATGTCAGAGTGGATTCTATAACCCTGGTTGGTAACCAGTATAGAAGAAAAAAAATATTTGAATTCAAAAGCGTATGTGGACCTAGCGCATTTGATAGTCCCTACAGCATAGACGAAGACGCTGGCTCTGCGAGTGCTGAAGAAATGCAAATGGAGCTAAGCAGACGGGTATTCTCGAAAAGAAATGCCGAGGAAGCGAAATCGTTCTCATCTGCAGTGTGCCTTCAAGTCGAAACAGCGCTAATGATGATGAACCCAATGAAAAAAATAAAGACTGACGTCATTCTCATGAATACGAAATATCAAAATAAATGGTTATTAATAGCATCAATATTTACATAATTTTATTTAAAGATATTAAATATTACAAGCAACTATAATGTTTATTCAACTAAGCTTATTCAGATACAAGTTCACGGTATGTTCAGACAAGCTAGTCTCTTAGTCTGTTTTTTTTTTTAATGACAATGTTTCGACTACTGTAATTTTCGTTCCTCTTCAGGTGGCTGTAGAATATTGAACGGAAACATTTATATAAGCTAGAAGAGTAAATTATTGTCACGTCCTCGAACCGCTAAATAACAGCCCCTCTTCCGGATCTCTCTCTCTCTCTCTCTCTCTCTCTCTCTCTCTCTCTCTCTCACAATAGTGGAACACCAAGAGGAGGCTGAAGATTAACTAATAATGTCAGCAGATTTATGTGCTAACCAACTCTCTACGGTAAGTCCCTAAGCTACATATTTAATAATCATGGCTTAGTCTGGCACAGGGTGATAATTGTATGATAATAAACGAAGATTGAATTTGATAATCCGCTTTAGTGACATCAGCAAACGTCATCATCCCAAAGGAGAATGGAGGAAGAAAAAAAAAAACGAATGGATGACTGATGAGATTAGCGACATGATGCAAAGGAGACAGAAAACTCTGCCAAGATATGAAACGGAATACAGAAAATTACACAATGAAATAAGGACCAAATGCAGGCAAGCTAAAGAAGAATGGCTGAACAAAAAATGTGCAAAAATGGTGAGATTGAGTAGCGCCAACAAAGGAGATATGCATAAACAAATAAGCGAACTAACAAGACAGAAGATGTACTCGCCAACTGGCAGCATAAAATCAAAAAATGGGACGCTCATATTAGAGAAGGAAAAATTATTCAGCACCGGAGCGAATATATTGGAGAGATCTTCCACGGGGAAAGAGAATAACCAGCAATACACAGGACTAGTGACGGTCCTGAAATTCTAAAAAGCGAAATAGAAGCAGCATTGGCGAAACAAGGCGGCAATGCCAGACAGAATTGTAACAGAAATTCTAACAGCCTTAGATGATTTTGGCGTAGACAATATTACAGAAATAATAAATGAAATCCACAACACTGGGGATATACCGGAAGATCTCATCAGATTTATTTTTCATGGCATTGCGTAAGAAACCAGGCGGAAACGAATGCGAACTCCACCGAACAATGACGAGCCACATGACAAAACTCATCATCCGTATTCTATTGAATAGAGCGCGCAGCAGTATCAGGCCAGAGATAGAACAAGAACAGTGCTGGTTCGTTAAAGACACTGGAACAAGGAACGTGATATCCACGCTCAGAATGTTATCAGAAAGAGCAATGCAAATACAGAAGGATGTGTACCTATGTTTTATAGATTATGCAAAGGCGTTCGACAAAGTACGTCAAAAAGATCTGTTGGAACTACACAGCAATCTTGATATATTTAGGAAAGCTATTAGAATAAACAAGAACCAAACGTCCTGTATGCAGATCGAAAATGAGTTCAGCAGATATACAAAAATAAAAAGGGGCGTAAGGCAAGGATGTCTCTTCTCACCGGACTTATTGAACCTATAAAACGAGGCAATTCTGAGAGAACTGGAAATCTTATCGGGATTCATCATTGACAGCCACAATTTTACAAAAATAAGATGCAGAAATGACACAGTGCTGATAGCAGACACAGAAAAGAAATTACAAAAACTCCTACAGTAGCAAAAGAGAGCGAGAAGAAGGGACTAAGCATAAACTACAAGAAGACAATGTATGGTCATCAGTAAAATGATGAGCCCGAAATACGATTTGCAGGTCGGAGACACTAAAATCAAGCAGGTGCGGAAATTTAAATATCTGGGAAGTGTTTTGACGGAGGACGGTAAGAGCGATGCTGAGATCCGTAGACGAATTGAGACGGCCAACGACACATTCCAAGGAAAGAGTACTGAGCTGCTACGCGGCATCTGTCCTCCTTTACGCAGCGAATGTTGAACAGTCTCATCAAAGATAATGTAGAGACTCGAGGCAACGGAGGTATGGTTCTACAGAAGGATGATAAGGATATCATGAATCGAGCGGGTGAGCAACGATGAGGTTTTGCAAACAAGGAGGAAACTTATAATTAACAAGAGGAAGAGGCAGCTGAAATTTCTGGGACACGTAATAGGAAAGGAGGGCTTGGAGAATCTGATATTCCCAGGGCGAATAGGGGTGGGGAAACAAGGGAAAATGATTTAGCTAAGTGTCGTCCGACAAAAGGCCAAAGCAATAGAGTACCGAGTGGGAATCGAACGTCCACCTGTTTACGAGAATAGATAGCTCATTATCGCGATACTACAGGCGAAGACAAGAAAGAACAAAGTATGAAAAGAAAAATGGTATTTTGTCAACAAAGATAGTTTAGATAATGACTTTCAGGCTTTCTAATGACAGACAAATGCGAACCAAGGCTGACACTTTTTGTCATCGTTGGGCTCTTGTTTCGAATTCACGCCTCCACAGTTTCCAGACCGACAGATTTACGGAGGCTGAAAAGCGTCCTAAGCCTTTCCTGATGACAATTCGTTTGACATCAAAGCCGATGTGATTTGCATAGACTCTGAAAGAGTTCGAGAGAAGTGTGCAAAAATGGCTATCACATAAATCAAATTAGCAAATTATGTTGTTAAATTCGTTAGAAGCAAGAAATTGACTGTTATATATATATATATATATATATATATATATATATATATATATATATATATATATATATATATATATGTTCTCTATCTCATCGAGAAAAAATTCAAAAAGAAAACATGGTACATGATATATATATATATATATATATATATATATGCGTGTGTGTGTGTGTCTATGGGGGTGATATCGATATATAAATTTTTATATATCAAGAACCAGTTTTCTGTAGTCGCATCAATGTAAACAGACTTAGTCCGACGAAGTCCTAAGGGACGCAACGCATCACCCGAAAACTGTCACCACTTTGGCATTCATATATATGTATATATATGTATATATATATGTCATTCATATATATATATATGTGTGTGTGTGTGTGTATGTGTGTGTACAGATATTAATTACATTAATATAAGTATTAATTACACTATAAAAAAAACAATACAACATTCCCTCACAGTTGTTTTTAGACATTAAATTACGTCAGTTAGCATCCGCTATAATTTACTGAGACTTTTCAGTTAACTTGAAGTATATTTAGGAGTAAATTATGAAAACAAAATAGCATATTTACTTCTGTTTATAAAAAATTTTGCAGAATAAAATCCTTATATTTGCCTTGGTAAAGTCCTTCAGAGGACGAAACGCGTCGATTAAGAGAATCTTTCCTTTTGTCTATATTCTTAAATACATCTTCTACGCTCAATTTCTCTACATGTTCCTGACAAACATAGCTTTTACAATGTGGAAGAATTAAAAACAACAGCGGTAAAAAAAAAAATGAATGAGATTGGGCTAGGGTTAGATACATTGGACGTCAACAAATTTACAACTGAAAATTAAAATTAAGTGTTAATTAATTGAAGCTTGCTGCATTTCTGTCTCCCTCCTTAAATATATTTCCATTCTGTCTACCACCATATATATATATATATATATATATATATATATATATATATATATATATATATATATATATATATATATATATATATATATATATATATATATATATATATAGTCATACACAGTGGAACTATTTCGCTCATTAGTGTAGTCTGACATCCGATGACATCAAGCCGGGATCGAAACCCGACTGATTCGGCAACTGCCGAAGATTTTCCCCCTAAACGGTTGAAAGAAAAGCGAATTCTTTTTGTTGATTATAGGAAAGAAGAATTTTTAATAAGTAAAAGCTCGAAGTGGAGAACGTTTGCCTTTCAATTTATCTTGGCTTCCGATCAATATTCATTTAATAAATACTTGCGAGGTTACATTTATTCCATTTTCAAGTCGAGCCGCCAGATCAGTATCAGTAATATTGCTGATTCCTAGATATATATATCGGGAGCACTAGACATGTGTGGCAGCAATATCCTCGGCATGGACGAATGGTAAACTTGTAAACATCTTTTAAAGTGCTAAATATCAGGGATAGAGCGTATGCAAATATAAAAATGAACATTGAAGTCACCACCCAGATGCGATTGTCAGTTTCATGTTAAATGCAATCATCAGGCCATCAATGGCCTAACGATTGAGTTTAAGCTGTCGTTGCTGGGTGTTGACTTCAATGCCAACTTTTATATCCACACATACGCATATATATATATATATGTGGCCTGACGATTGCATATAGCATGAAACAGACTGTTGCCTCTAAGTGTTGACTTCTATGTTCACTTTTATATTTACACACGCTCTATCTCTGATATTGAGCACTTTATTCCATAAATATAGCACACCTTAAGACTATATTTCTTTATATATATATATATATATATATATATATATATATATGTATATGTATATATATATATATATATATATATATATATATATATATATATATATATATATATATATATATATACATATATATATATATATATATATATATATATATATATATATATATATATATCATATTGAACTGCTGAAAGAATTATCCTCTTCAGTTTTTGGAATGTTAATATTTCATTTGGAATTTCTTTCCGGATGTCAATGTTCTTGATAATCTTTCTTCGGTGTGCAAAATACATATACTAAGGTTTGTAAGACACTAAACATACGTCTTGCTGACTTCCTAAATTTCATGCATGTTTTAATGTCAATTTCTTAAGGGGCTGGGGAAAAAACAAAAAGGAAATGGTTATTCTGTATTCACGTTGTAAGAAAATGAACAGGCATCCAGTCATTTAACTTCTAGGCAATGGACACAATTTTGACACAAATGATTATTTTAAAAGGAAGAAATGATTTTACTCTCATTTTTCGTTCCTTTTTAAAATTTACATTCCCTATTTATGCAATCCTTATATTTATTTATTTAAAACTTTTCATTAATTCCAATAATTACATATTTAGGGATAAAAATGAAACTAGATCCACGTTTCTCGTTTACTGACTGGTATTTGGTAGAATATAAATAGTGCGCTGTATTACGAATTATTGAAGGAAAGTGTTACAGTCGTTACCTTCAAGGTTTGAGCGCTACTTACAAAACAGGGAAGCCGTAAAATCATATTTCTCCATGGCATCGATCAGTTACACTTTACTTTGAAAATGCAAAATAACCGTAACAGGTTTCAGCTGAGAAATTCTTCCTCATGGGGAATATTCCCCAAACTTTACAGAATTGTATTATCATTTGTTTCAATTAATGTAGCATTCCTTATCGTGTTAACATACAAAGATGTCGTCTTCAGTATTCAAAATGTCGTCAACAGCTTTACTGTGATGACATTTACAGCTTTACTGTCATTTTTACAAGATCGAATTCAAAATCCATAAGGGATTTAGAATGGTACATTCTCCCTCATGAGGCATATTCACTTGGAATTATTATTTGTTTCAATTAATACATCATTCCTTCTCTGATTCAAAATTTAAAGATATTTTCAACGTTGAAAATTTTATCGACATCTTTACTGCGCCCAAACTAGTGTGTATTTATCAAAGTGAAGTTGAAAACTTGCTTAAAAATAGCTTTAGATAGCCATCTAAAATATTTTAATGATTAATAAATATATGTAACTATTAACTATTTTTTATAATAATAATAATAATAATAATAATAATAATAATAATAATAATAATAATAATAATAATAAAAGACTGGAAACTTCTGAACTCACATAATAGAGAAAGAAATAAAAAACCGAATTCTGTTTAACTTTTAGTACGCATAAGAAAATAAACAAATGTTCTCAGACACAATGCAATAACAATGTTGATTAAAACAATTGTCGAATAGACATGACTGCCATTGATAATTAACATTCGTTATCGTCTTGTACCAGCAAGAAAATTCCGAACTTTGTCTAAAATGTCCTTAATTGTTATCATTACAAGTCAAATACTTGTAAAATCGTTCCTGAACTCAATGCTATGTTAATGTCTACTTGAAGGCATGGCGCAGACCAAATCGAAGGGGACGGATGCAATGGCCGTTCTCCCGGATCCCTACATCGTTGACTCAATTTGGGATTGAATTCCTGCCGGTGCGAAACCCTAGCTCCCATCGCTCTCAATCTCAGGAAGGGTCGGGTTTTATTCACACTGCCCCCGGCCGAGACTGCAGACGTGATTTGATCTCGCAGTCTGCGGACGCGCTCAGTCAACCGATTGGGCGAATTAGTTTTTATTGTGGATCCAATGACTTGTTTTAAGCAAACAAGAAAATAAATCATCGAACAAACAAAAACAATAAATATATGTGTATATACTCAACTTGCAGAACTGAAATTATGTTAACCTACAATATACGTGCATGTGTGTGTGTGGTGTGTACGTGAATGTACTTGTGTGTACGTGTTTATACATACATCTCTCTCTCTCTCTCTCTCTCTCTATATATATATATATATATATATAGGGCGTCCCCAAACATCTACTCACTGCCTTATAACTTCCTGATATTTTTCTTTTTCAGATCCAATGCATTTAATTTAATATTTAATTTAAACCGTTAATCTTCTTTGTGAGTTTATAAGCATTAATATTTGTTAAAGTTAACCACAAATCATGTTTACAATTAAATAAAGACTGTATTTATTGTAATCTAATGAGTGAGTATATTTCTTGGAACACCCTATATATATATATATATATATTCAGAAGGAATTTTTTTGAGATTTTTTCCCAATTGCAACTTTTCTAAAAGAATTACTATTTTCCTAAGCCAACATGACCACAAATATGTTAAAAAATCAAAAGAAAACAGTTAAATCCATCACCTGATGTTTTTGAAGATGTGCAACACATACGTCCATCTTATACCATAACAATCTATTCACAATCTAAATAATATTCATTAATAATAATAATAATAATAATAATAATAATAGTAATAATAATTTCTTAAATCTGACTCGCTTATTTTTTTTTAGCAGGCTTTGAATTATGGCATTTTGGGTCCTCCACATGCGTTGACTGACCTGATGAACATTCATGAACGTTCTCAAATTTAAAAGCCTTGATAAACCAATAATATCCTCGCTTTTGTATATAAACACATGCAACAAAATAAATCCTACATTGCCTTGATAAAGTCCTTCTGAGGACGAAACGCGTCGGTTAAGTACAGTTGTCTCTTTTTATTTATTTTCTTCCTTTACAGATACATTCTATCGCAAAATAATTTACACACACACACACACGCACACACACATATATATATATATATATATATATATATATATATATCATGCACATGGCGTCAGTATTTACTCAGGGTAAGCAGTTTATTACCTTTATGAAGTAAATCTACAAAAAAAAAAAAACATACTTAGCATTTCATGCATAATAACCTTCATCGTGAATCCCTGATATATATATATATATATATATGTGTGTGTGTGTGTGTGTGTGTTTGTGTGTGTGTGTGTCTGTGTCTATGTGTGTGTGTGTGCAACGGTATATTTAGACCGAGATAGTTTTATTAAATTTAACAGATAGAAAACATCTGTTGAGCGTTTCGCTGAGCTTTTCAAATTTGATTTTTTTTTGATGGGGGGGGGTTGTTTTAGTTGCATATCAACCTCTATGGGCTATTTAATGCCGAAATCTAAATATTTTGTACTCAATTTCATTATTACTGTTATTTAAATAATAATGGTACAAGTTTTACTAATTAACCCATAGCTGGAGGAGAAGAGGTGGATTCATAGCTTTTCTCAAGTATATTAGGGCATAAGTAAGTATAACGAAAACAACTGGAACAGGAACTCGGCTCTCCAATTAACAATTTCGAGCCATTATCCATTACACCACTCGCACACCCAAGCTTACAGAGCTTGGTATTTTCAAACGGTCATCCAACTAGTTACTGACCAGGTTCGACGTTGCTTAACTTCGGGATCATACGGTAACCGGTGTTTCAACGTGATTTGGCCATAAGCCTCTTCACATTTGTCTCTTATATCAAGTGGAAACTTGTTAAAGAACTTGCAAAATGAAATAATAGCACGTGAACTCCCGCTCGTTACAGAAACTACATACTGTCTATTTCCGGAAATTCAATTTTCTATCCTTAAAAAGGAACAATGATAGTTGAAAGGAATCAAATTTTAACATTTAGTTACGTCATTCAGATGCGGTACTACAGAAGAATGCTGAAAATACCGTAGACAGAGCATGCAAGCAACGAGGAAGTTTTAAGCAAAAAGGAAACAAAAAAGACATAATGAGAAAAAAAAAGGTTTGCATACTTTGACACTCACATGGGCGTATTGAAGGACAGAGAGAGACATGGAAAAACACCGAGTAACTTACATAACGAGCTTGTGTATATGGATGGCAGAACAGAGAGTGGGAAGGAAAGTAAAAAGACAGGAATTGCTAAGAGCTACAATCGATAGAAAGTAGCTAAGAATCATGCTTGATCACCTCCTGAAGAGATACGCCACGTAGAATAAGTTTGCATATGCAAAAGCCATTTAATGATAAACTCCTGATCATTAGGAGAAGTATAAGTAAAACTAATTTGAAATTGTAATTGACATTGCAGTTTGCTTAAGGACCAAGTTCCTAAGTGAATTTTAAAATTATTCTTTTCGTATAAATTGACAGAATGGCTGATGACCCCATCAGTAGTCCTAGCATATAACTGAACCGCATATAGTAGCCTGTGATCAGCAAGCAACAGCCATTAACTTTAAAATTCCAAAATTACCACACCCTATTATCCTAGGGAAAAATTACCTCGTGCATATAAGCGCTGTTTTATGCAATTTACTGGTTGTAAGTTCAATCTTTGCAAGAAGTAGTCAAATCTTTAATGCGAATGAACTCTGAAGAATTAACTAATATTAGCAGAACGAGGCACTGCCGATTAGATAAAGGGTCCTAATCTCTAATCAAAAGGCATGAACATTTTGTCATCAAATTTAAACTACTTCTATTTCGAGCGAATTCGAACACCATGAATTAGTTTCTTCCATCGTTCTCTCTCAAAGGAATGCGCAACCTGTTCACCCACATAACAAATGATAAATAACTGGATTTATTACTCATTCTCTTTTCCAATTGCTTTCCCACTGACATTATAAATATTATTCACCAACTCTTACTAGCAATTGAAATATTCAGCGAACTGCATGCATTAGTCTGTTGAGACGCTCCATGAAAAAACGCCTTGATGTGGTTACGTGCCCTACGTGCTCCTATTATCCAGAGAACTTTGCTGCCTGGGGTTGTTCTCTTGACCTCGCCAGACAGAATAATAGGTAAAACACAGACAAAATCGTAGTTTCCAAGAGGAACAAATGGTAAAAAAGAACACCCGAACGGACAACAGGTCTGTACCGATAAACAGATTAAAACTATTGAGCAATCTAGAGGAAGGCACGGTGGAATAATAGATAGCGGTTCGGAGTTCGAATTCCAGTCGATTCCATTACATTCACTTACGTGCTAATACCCTTCGAAAGGTATGAATCCTCTTCTTCTCCCACATGGGAAATAGCAGAACGGGTTCTATAGAAAGAAATGGCAACCTACTGCGGGAAAATCTGCCTCGTTAGTCATGAATCGACGTGTATTACGCATGGCACATAACTGACTGACTGAGCAATTTAGGATTCTTGCATGAAAGGTTAATGTAAGGCCAATTGGAAAAATGAAATTAAAGCACCATGAACAAAAGACAATTTCTTTGGTAAGTATAGGTAGAATTCTTCGATTCTTGACCATTGTCATATTAACACTATTAAAGCTGTTAAATATCAGCTAATATTGAAAGGTAGAAGAAAAAGTACGCAAATAACTCTTAAAAATTGTCACTTACTATAGACATTTAAGAAAAGGCGTCGAATCAGAGTGCCTAAATGCATGAGGCACGGTGGTGTAATGGATAGCTACTCTGCTTGCTGAATCGGACAGCCGAGTTCGAATTCCAGTCAGATCTAATGCATTCACTTACGTGCTAATAACATTGGGAAAGGTATGTACCCTCTTTTTCTGTCCCAGCTATGGGTAAAATGGCAGGTCAGACAGGGTTCTGTAGCCTTGGATGGCAACTGGTCTACTGCAACCTACTGCGGGAAAATAAATCTAACTCGTCAGTCATGTATCTTTCGATATATCACTGACGAGACAGATTTTTTTTTGTATTGAAACATACATGATCGCCTAAGTGTGTATTACGCATGGCATCTAACTGACTGATGCTAAAGACAACGATAGTCAGAAAATAACTGTAAATAATTTAGCATCTGTCTATATTTCTGAAATGAGGTAACTATTTATTTATGTAACTATTTATACTATTTACTATTGTGCTCATCTTTATTGCCATTTTCATGACGTTTTGGCCACGGTCTTCTTTAGGTTGGAATTTCGAACCGAACTCTTTATTTATGCCTCCAATGACACATGGCCCAGTGGAAAAAAGCGTGACATAATTCAAAGAGTTGTGAGTTCAATACCTGGCCACAGTAGTGGTGACCAAAGACTTGGAGAGTTGAGTTACTCAATGGAAATAATTGAAACTGAGTTATTTATTCCGGTGGACGAAATAAAGAGTCGATTCGAAATTCCAACTTATATCACCGGAGCGGACAACGGTCTAAACGTTGTGAATATGACAATGAAGTTGAGGACAACAGTCCGAACAATGTAAATAGTAAATAATTCATCTTCGCACTTTAGACAATACAGTAATGTTGAATAATGAATTGTACTAAAAACAATAAAAATGTAAACATTAGGTCAAGATCCAAAAATATTTTAAACTTCAGACCTTGAATCCTAACAAACTGATCCTTTACCACTGAACCACATCCCAAGCACCTTCCAACTATCTACAGAATGGCCGCTTTGAATGTCCTATTTTCAAGTTTTATCAGGAAACGTTTTGCAAAAATCTGTTCGAAGATGACGTCTCTCCACCACCGGGTACTTCTAAGGTTTGCCTACTACCCAGACACTGATCCTGAGGGGTGAGTGAAGATAACTCGGTCAAAATTACTGTCAACCAGGAAAGAATAATTCAACATGTCAATAATTCATTCTCTAGTGTCGTTTTCTCCCCACTTATTTGTTTGTTTGTTTTTTCGTAATTAACTTGTCTGATATGGTAGGTAGGCTTATCTCTTTGGCCACCTGAATCATTTGGTTTCTTTAAAACCTTTATGAATAACAGCTGTTTTGAAAACAGTTTACTTAATATTTGATATTAGAAATAACGCTGCGAAAAATCCTCTTCATCAGACACAATATTTTTCATTGTAAAATATACGCAATACAATCTTTCCTCTCCACCTACAAAGCCTTATGTTTAAGTTAAGATTAATAAACATTAACCATAGAACAAGAAATTGAATATGGTTTCCAAAGTAGACAGTTTAGCCTGAATTGGAAAATTGGCGTAACATAATCTTCTTATTTTCAGCTTCCTTAATTGTGGCTTTCTCCATAGCTCAGTCAAAACCATACGCAATATTTTGTTGCCAGTGTAATTTCAGCACAAATCGGAAATATTAATGCTTAATATACTGCTGATATTGTTTATAGTAATAATTTTTTAATTCTTTGTTGTCAATTATTAGGTTGGTGCAAAAATAATGACGTAGTAATGTCGCTTTTTGACGTTAAAAAATACGTCAAAAAACGACATTATTACGTCATTATTTTTGCACCAACCTAATATTATTTGTCTAGTATTTCTCTCATTAATGATTTTCATTACAATTCTCTTATAAAATTATTAACGATTGTTAATACGGATATTATATATTTTTATACGCATATTATATGCAAATGTAAAGTTTGAAATGTTCAGATAAAGCAATTTACAAGACAGGGCTAAAATAGGTATCTCGTAGCAAAGTAGTTTGCTAATTTTTTCGACAAGTGTTATCGCACTCACGATAGTAAGAGAGAAACAGAGATAGGGTGAGAGAAGGAGAAAATGATATCTGGGTGTCGCGCTCATTATATATATATATATATATATATATATATATATATATATATATATATATATATATATATATATATATATATGAATGAGAGAAAATGATAAATTATTTTTATATACTAGAACAGTGTTTGGAAAATTAATGACAAACAAAAGTGTAAACTATTTTTCGCGTAACGCGTTTCGTCCTTTAAAACTTCATCGAACTACACGAAGACAACGGACCTTGAAATATATATATATATATATATATATATATATATATATATATATATATATATATATATATATATCACATTAAGCATATACACATATTTACAAAAAAAATAATTTAAAATTTCAGCGTAACCTCCCCTATGTGCGCAGTTGTAGTTACATCAACATGCACATCCATTTATTCCCATTAAATTATAAAGGACGAAACGTGCTATACGACTAATTTCTCTGCTTTGTCAGTATATATATATATATATATATATATATATATATATATATATATATATATATATATATATAGTTATTGAAAATATTTGGCAAGTAGATTTGATTACGTGTTTTGCCTTTCTAGGCTTCATCAGATCCAAAAACGAAAGAAAGAAATGTGTGTCTATTTGTGTGTCTGCTTTAATAATGAATATATATATATATATATATATATATATGCCTGATTGATGTAGCTGTTTAAATTTCTTTTATTTTCATTTCCCAAGTACTTTCGATCTCCTCTCAAGATCATCTGCAGAGGTGCAAGTGGTCTAAAACTATATGTTGTGCATTAGTATAAGTATTTATATATAAGATGTGCGTTGTTTTCCATTGCTGCAAATTTTTTTATTATGTTTTTAAATGCAAAACGATTGCCAATGTGCTGAGCGTTCATTAGAACAGGAAAAAATATCCGTTTTTTAATTGTTTCCTTTGTGTTATAATTTCATAGGGAAATGAAAATAAAAGACATTTAAACAGCTATAGCACATTTCTCTCATCCTTTAACATCAATACACGGAAGGTTATTCGTGAGTAAGAACGGATTTTATTAAAAATTAGCAGACATAATGTCTGTAATTTATTCAATCAGACATGTCTAAAAGAGAATTTACTGCCTAAATACACACGCACGCACACACACACACACACACACACACACACACACACATATATATATATATATATATATATATAAAGAAGAAAAATTAACCTACCACCAATAATCATGATGTAATGTACAATGAAGTCCCCCGTTTTGAACTCAGAGTTTTCTTTATCTAATCTGCCAACCAAGAAAAGAAAAATCAAAATCAAAATCTCATTTGCTTCTCAAGAAATCAATCTTGTCTCATAATTTTGAAAAAATTAACTGTTCTTTTTAAATGCCATATCCCTTCAGGACTTAGATGATTATCACTCTCCACTGAGCACTTTTCTCTTATTATTTAGGAATTGTCATTAATTATTACCAAGTGGAATGGTTTCCCGTTGTGAGTTTTTCTTCTCTTTGAACGGTTATCACATAAGGCTAGAGAGCACACTCTATCCATTTATTTAATCCATATCTGGCGGGAGATAAAAGACATGGATTCAAGTAAAAGTTTGTCACTTAGGTGATCGCTGTTATCTTCAATATCCCGATTCCTGGGTTTCATAGACGGACCTGTTTAGGATATGATTTACGGGTCCCTTCTTCATTAGCCATAATTATTTAACTAATCTCAACTTTTTTGGTGATCTAACTGATCAATGGTTGAGATTATTCTTTATGAAAATACGGTGTTGGCAGATTTCTGGTTGCTGCCGCTGACTGCTAGTAAGAAAGCCTCGGACGTTTTGATAGCGCTGATCAACAATCACATAGTATCGGGATATTTGTAGTGTCATGTCGCGCATAGTTAGCCCCCACCCCTGCATGTATTTCGGGTGGAAAAACCCTGACGACACGTTCTGTTATAGTCGTAACGACATTCTGATAGTCATAATTATTATGACATTTTGAACTGTTTCAATCTTTCTTATCAAATCGCGAAATGAAAGTTATCCTGAACGACCATTCTTCTAGATCTTTTTATAATAATGCAAGTGTGCTCCTGGAATATATCCTGGGACCTACATTGTTCCTAATTTTCCTCAGTGACCTTCCTGATGTCATCATTTCTCAACTCTGTATCTAGGCTGATGACACAACTATTTTAGTAGTATATCTGATCACTTCGACAAGATCAAATTGGCAGCTGATCTCAAAACTGACCTAAAATCTATTGTTAACTGGAGAAAGGGATGGTTTGTAAATTTTAACGCCTCCAAAATGAAATTGCATTCTATTAATCGTCTGAGAGAAGCGTATTTGCTTTCCATTAGTATGGCTGATGCTAACCTCCAGGAGAGTAGCTCATTGTTCATTCTCAGACTAACGTTTTCTGCTGACATGCAATGGAAAGTGTATATTGAATCAATTGCTAGTTCTGCCGCTAGGAAAGTTTGTTCACTGTATCGTGCTAATTCTTCTTGTAAGAATCTATATTCTGTATACTGGGGAGAACTCGGAGCAAGATAATATGCCAAACAACACATCACCGATTCCTTGACCAGCATTCAGTGTCATTAAAATAATTATTAACTATGGGGAAAATTTCGCTAGTATTTCAATAGTTTCAACCCTTGAAATATCCCAATTAAAAAAAAAATCAACAATGCTACGGGTGCGCCATTAAATCTGTTACAAAATGTACGGATTTCATGCAGTGAACGACTTGGTTTGCTGAGAGACTTCGTATGCAGTCCGCTATTTCTTCAAGGAGCAGGAGACACCGTGTTATATTGGGTCGTATACGTAAAAAAAAATACAAGAAGTTTCCGAATATTTGGTTCAATCTGAAAAAAATAGACAGAAGAGCCGTATCAAGACTCCACCCAACGGCCATACCCGCTCGTTCTTTTGGGCTGTGGTATGTGATGTCTTCCCAAGCAGTAGGTTGGGTGAAAGGGTGGTGATGTTCCTTATCGCTCGAGCTGTCTACGGTTATCATTGCTGAGTTACTGGTCCAGGGTGGAATTCCATCCCGTACAGACGTTCTATGGGGAACCGGAGAGTGATTCACGATAATACTATAAGCGACCATTTCGCTAGAATTACGCAGAAAAACTATGTTGTACTAAACTTCCTCATCCCAAAATATATGGAGAGAGAGGGATATAGAGAGAAAGAACAAATCACAGAGAGACAGCAAATATCAACCCCCTACTTCAAACATACTTTCACTGTCTGACAAATACAAGCATATATACACACACACACACACACACACACAGACACACACACACACACACACACACACATACATACATATATATATATATATATATATATATATATATATATATATATATATATGTATGTATATATATAATAAACACCAACCTTTTCTGCTACCACGGTTTCCACTAATAATTGGTTTCTTCAGGCAATGAAATGCACAAAAGCTCGGTGTTTATTATTTTAAATATTAAATAGCTCTGCACTCTCGATTTTTTGAACTGCACTTTTATTTAATATAAACGTTTCCCATACAAGTTGTACTTTAGTGTTTTTAAAAATAGTTTTATTATATAGTTATCTATCTATCTATCTATCTATCTATCTATCTATCTATCTATCTATCTATCTCTCTCTCTCTCTCTCTCTCTCTATATATATATATATATATATATATATATATATATATATATATCACCGGGAATTTATTTAGAAATATCCAGCCTCTGTCCATTAATATGGTATTGAGTTCTTTTTTCTGGTGTGCCTCTGTAGCATACAGTCCTTAGGCGTTGCTTATATATATATATATATGAATATATATGAGAGTCTGATGATCCGCAGTCCTTTTAAAAGAGTTGTGGTGAAATAATTTATTACATTGAACCTTAAAGTGGTCTGTTTTTATTTAAATTATTTGCTCTTGATTTACATTGAGCTCTCTGGATTATATCCTCCTTAGGTTTACCCATACGGATTACCAAGTTTTTCATAAACTATATATATATATATATATATATATATATATATATATATATATATATATATGTGTGTGTGTGTGTGCGTGTGTGTGTGTATTCTAGATATTACAAGAGTAGTTGATGCGTACATACCATACATGCAACAATTCATCAAGGGGGAAAATGCACATCGGGCCAAGATGAAAATCCAGAAAAATCACTAATATTTAAGGAAAAGAAAAAAAAAAAACAAAGACCAGAAAAAATTCATAAATATCTGATCAAAGTGCTCGATATTATGGAAAGCCGCCTCATTTTCTAAACATTTAATATTATCATTTTTCCTCTACTTGTTCGGACGCATATTCTCGTTCTTGTTGGCTTTAGCACAACGTTTCGGCCGATACGTTCTTCACCATTATTTGATGAGCTTATCACTTAGAATAACTTTGCTAAATACGTGTGAAACCTTTTTTCAAATTATCGCTCTATGTTAAGTAATTTTTATGTAAATATTTAATATATATTTTTTTTAGTCTAGTACAAAAAAACTTAGTCTAGTACAACGATAGTGAAACATTGTGTCTGTATCCACTTCATTACTAGATTATTTCCCTTAACATCTATGTAAATCAGACGACGTTAGCTTTGTACTGTATGCCCTCAGAGTGTTTTTCTTTTCAGTCGGCCCCACTACTTTTGTCTTGCATTTTTATTTTGTTCTGAACAATTTATGAGATAAATAAAATACAAAATAAAGGAATGTCGTGCGAGATATGAAATCATAGTTGCAACCATAGTTCAAAAATCTTTAGTCAGCATAAAACAAAAACGAAATAAAAATAATGTCAAAAGCTATGATTGGTTCAGGACTCTGCTTTAGAGAGTCGGGGTGACTTTGGAATAAAGATCTGTAAAGCATGGGCGTAAAGAAAAAGGGCAGTCGGGCCACTCCCACCCCGACCAAATGAACTATTATTAGCGAGGAATGAAAACAATAAACGTAGAAAGAAAATTAAAATATTTATTATTTCCACAACCTGTGCCCGAAAATTAGGACCAGAAAGGTCATGTCGGCGAAGTCAAAACCTTTATAAATACAAATATTACTTGGTGAGAGAGAGAAAGGTCAGTACTTCAAAGGTATATGTACTTGGAAAAAAAAAATTAAAAATAGGAGGTGGGGGGTGGAGGGAAGGAAAATCTTGACATCAGATTGTTCAGCACCCATCTCCACCAACGGATCATAATCTCTTCAGATGAAAGAGAGGTTTATAATTGTACGTTTCTACAGTTTGAATAATTAAATAAACAAGTCGACAATGAAATGGACCAAAGAATTTTTTTTTTATTTTCCACCATTTTTTTTTTTTTCAGAGAGCAACAATAATTTACGTCTTTCTTTTTGAAAATGACAAGTAAGGAAGAATAGACCATTTTGTATATTCTACATATAAATAATATAATATATAATATAAATAATACATACAAATAATTAACGAATTTTTGAAAATGATATAAGGAAGAATATACTGTTCCGGACATTTTTCTAAAACCTATTTCAGAAACTGGAAATTCTTGCAGTTGTTTTTTTTGTTTGTTTTTTTTCCGGTGAATACCTTAGAAAGTCCAACTCCAACGGAATTTATTTGTTTGCCGTTCTTAAAGAAATAAATGTTTAATACCCAATAAGCATGAAACCATAATGTCATATAACACTTAAAAGGCCACACAGTTTAGTATTATAAACAGTTTAGTATATATATATATATATATATATATATATACATACACACACACATATACACATGGCATAAGGCTTGCTATAATTTCCATGCCTCAAACCGGAGAGGTTTACAATTTAATTTTGTTATAGTTTTCTTGTGTTATAAAATGATCTTTAGATTCATTAAGTTTCAGGACTCGCTTGCACGCGTGCGCGCGCAAACGCACAAAACAATATCGATAGCGTATATCATAAGGGCGTGAATTAAGCCTACTTATCGTAAACATATCCTGAAAACTTTATCAATATCTATTGATCAATACTAATTTTATTGAGGGTACATTGACATGTACAATAATGTCCGACACAGTATAATCAGTTACAGTCATCCGAGTTCTTAAATATTTGTACGAATAAAGAGAGGGCGTAATTAGAATTAAATAAACCGAAGGATCTCTTAGAATCAACCGAAATATTGTGACTATAACAACCAAAATATGCTTGCTGGTCCAAACAGCAAAATGTTATGTAATTACTGTACTTATCTGTCGATATCTCTGATATGAGGTATTATGATTATTTACATTATTCAGACTGTTATCCTCATCTTCATTGAAATATTCATAACGTTTCGACAGTCCGAATAATGTAAATAATGTAAATACTCTATTTATATTTAATAAACTAAGCTTAAGGAGTTGTTTATTCTAATGTTATCTTCCTTCTTCAGTAGGCCAAATCATTTTATGTATAATGGCTGGAATTCTTATCATTACACCATATGTTGTTCAGACTAAAATTTCATCTTTCTTATTGTAGTGATATTGAAGTGACTGCCTAATTAGCATAACTAAGACAGAGACTATATAAGTAACGAAGCAATAACGGCAGGGACAGAATACGATATGCAAGTCTTTCAATATTCGGTGTGTCCTATCTTGTTTATCATCTCTCAGCTGTGCCTCCGTCTTCAGACAGAGCGCAACAAAAAAATTGAAAGGTGCCTGGTTTCGGGGAACCACATGTCCACGACAGTACCTCCCTCTTTTGCACTAGAGAGGAAAAGGATCTGGAGTAATACCGATGGTTGTTGGGGTTGAGCTATTTTTGGTGAATGCCCAGCTGCACGCGCTCGTCTCCCCATATTAAACTGACCTCGTTCCGTTCCCTTTCTGCATAGAACGAATAAGATACACGAATCTTGCGAGTTTTCAGTTGTAGCTTTCTTCGGTCAGAGCGCAACTCTGTTATATTTTTATCTTCAGACAAAGCGCCAGCCCCAATATTGAGAGGAATCCGGTTTCTCGGTGCAATACCTCTCTCATTACACTAAAGTGCAGGATCGGTAGTCATTCCGTTGAGAGCGCAACCGACAATCGCGGAGGCTGGGCTATATTTTATATTTTAGGACCTACCTCCGTTTCCCCACATTAAACTGGCATTGTGTCGCAAGGATTGCTTTGATTTTCATATAAAAATAGTTCTGTTTAAGATTAATGTCTTATATAGTGAAAAGTGTTTGAGATTTGCATTTTACTTGACCTTCAATAAGTTGGCATCTATTTGTAAAACTTGCCTTAAGTATAACAAGCCAATTTATGAATGAAATGTTTATTTAAAATTTTTATTTTAAGTAGTGAATATATCTTACTTTGCGAAGCGAAAGTACAGATCTAACGGAGCCATTTACGAAACCGTGGAAAAAGAATGTTGAATTCATATGGACCGAGGAACAACAAAAAGCTTTTGCTAAGTTAGTTAGCAAAGAAACCAGTTGTGAAATTTTTTGACGCCAGAAAGGAAATTACGTTGACTATAGACACCAGTGAACATCTCATATCTGGAATATTATCACAAGGACATCCAATAATTTACTTATCAAGAAGTTTGACAAATACTGAATTTAATTATTTAAAAATCGAAAAGGAGGCCGTAGTTGACGACTATTAGAGCTCAACAAATTTTTATTAGAAAAAAAAATTATATTGCGACCATAGACTGTAAGAATTTATATTTAAACCGAGGAAAGAATTATCCAACGTTATGACAACGTTATTGAGGTCGGCAACAAAATGGCCTCTGAATGATATAAAATATGTTAAACGAAATTCAGTTCTACACATGAATGCATTATCGAAGTTGTGATTTTTCAAAAATCCAAAAAGAATATAAAGAAGATTTTGATGATGCCTTTCTACATTGGGTGAAGACTGATAGACTTTGGATAGAATGGCTGCCGAACCTATACAGGAACCAGTACTAAAAAGCATGACATTAAGAACACATGGGGTAATTATTCCATTGCAGCAAGAACATACAACGAAATAAGGCACAAATTATCAATTGGGAATGAAGGGATTTGTAATGGTGATACTGCTAGGAACTCAAAGAAATCTCGTAATAAAAATGTACATGATGACATACACTGTGGAATAGTATCTACGCAAAAAAAGACCTAAGTTAGAAGCATATGGTGGCCGGGATAGTCATGAGGTGGAATATGTGAAAAGATTTTTGAACCGTAAAGAAACAAGGGACTTTACGAAAAGTCAACTGCACACGTGGCTTAAAGAATTAAGCTTATAGAATCGCGTTCACATGGATCATGAGTAAGTTAATGGAGTGAGACTCTTATTAATATTTCTTTGCTGCTCTGAGATAATTCGTGTACCTGACAAATTTAGTTCTACTGAAAAACATATTTTAAGTCATATTCTCTAGAAAAAAAATACCAAAATCCCTGGTATCTGACGACGCTTCGGAATTTTGCGACAAAGGTAATTCGTGGATACGAAAAATAGGATGTACACTGTACAAGACACCTCCATATCCTCCTCAGACGAATGAGATTACAGAAAGAATGGTGCAAACTATAAAGTTGGACCAAATGACATGTTAGCAAGAAAAAATAGAAATAGCGAGACTGCTTTTAAGTTAGCACGCTATTCCACAGGCTTGAATGTTAGAAAGCCCGTTTACCTTAAACGGTAAGGCAAATCAGAACTGCATTAACTATGTCATATTCTATCGTTGAAAGAATGTGGTATAAAAAGAATAAGTACTCAGTTCCTGAATAGACAAATTTCAGAATGCAATAAGGAAACAAAACAGCTGTAATACTAAGAAATGGAGGTTTTATACTTGCCCATTCAGATCAAATAGCAAATACATATCGAATATCTAAAATAATGATGTTTCCAAAAAAAAAAAAAAAAAAAAAAAACACCTTTACAGGATGAAATGTCTGAAGCGGAACGTATGGATGATAAAGATTAGCTATAATGAATACTCTGAAACTTCGGAAGAGTTGATAAATGAAGACGGTTCTGAATGCGAAACAAAGCGAGATCTCCATTAACATTTCAGAAGATAGAACAGATATCAAAGAAACCCCGAAAACAAATGGTGAGTTATTATCCAAAAAAGACAATTTTGGCACAAGGCCGAAGGGGAAGTGGAGAGTGGCTGGTAAACTATCCTAGACCTAACTAACCAGATTTACGACTCATTCATCTATTACAATTTACTTATTCACAACAAGAACTCATCTACGCCATTCAATCTTACATGTACCACAATACCACATATTCACAAGGAACCTAAAAACCACCCATGACATAAAAATTTAATTATATACAAATACCCAAAATGTTTTTTTCTTATCTTTTTTTCTTACAAAAATGGCTAAAATCATGAAATGAGGTGGGTGGAGGAAGAGGATGAACCTCGAAAACGAAAGGAGGATCAGAAGAAGTGACTGAAATACCCGGGGTATAATATCCCTGCGGTTTATGGAGATGTAGTGATATGTAAATTACTGCCTAATTAGAATAGCTAAGGCATAGTAACTATATAAGTGCCCAAGCAATAAGGAACAAAATATAATACGCGAGATTAACGAAATCCAGTGGACTGAGATAATACGAAGGAAATCACATTAGTCAATATTTCTGAATATGATTATGGCTGTATAGAGTAATAATCAGAATATTGGTATCGTAGGAAGATCAGTATATCCAAAAAAGCCTAGTTTTACCCTTGTGCCAGCTTAAGTTAAAATTAAACATGTAGATCATCTTTCCTGGTTAGCGAGCAATTGACGTTATTTTCAGGATGCTTCGTTGTTGCTGAAGCCAAATGTGATGGCAAATTGACCACCTGTCAGTGGCAGTTCGCCAGTAACACCAAATGAAACCGCTCATGCTAGCAACAATGGCCCACAACTACCTCAACAGCTCACAATCATCCATCAGCCACGAGGCAGGACCAAGAAACCAAAGAAAACGATTCCCCCATTCACTTCTTTCCGCGTTTTCTGTCGTCTGCTCTTCATGTCTTCCACAACTGTTGCGGCTTTTACTGCAGCAGATAGATTCCTGACATTTTTTCGTTTTTTATTTCCTTTTTTTCCTCCCTCATAAAGAAGGCCATTCTTGTAACCATAACAGTCTCCATACTCTCTGCGATATTTGCTGAAGAAACTCAGAATATCTAAAGCCACCATATGAAATCTAAAGCCACTGTATGTATTGAGGAAGGCGGGAAAAGCATATCGATCAAAATAAGGTGAGTGCAAAGTAAATATAGGAGAACTGCACGGAAAATACCCAACCATCTAAAATAAAGTGTTGCGCTATTACGATAAAACTTGGCAAAGTTTTACAGGTACTGTATATAGAATTCAGTGTTTTCCTTCTCTTATGCTGGTTGCAATGGAGCTTCTGCTATTTAATCCATGGCTAATGGAGGAAAGGTAAGCGGACTCATGCCTTTCCTATGGTTATTTGTGCGAAAGTAAATGTAATGAACTCGCTTGCTGCTTTTCTCTTTCCGTATCGATAATTGTTAAACTACAGGAACGCCTATGATTAGATGTTGTATATTACATCCCAGTGAATATTTACCAATCATCTTGCAATTAAAATTTCTATATAACAGACTTGTACTTTCTTAAAAACTCAATTATTATATTGGAAAACCGAAAATGATTATAAACTTGAATTCAGTGAAAATTGGGAAGACTGATAAATACTTGTATTTTTAAAAAAATTATTTCAGTATCAACGCATGCAAGGCAGTAAAGCTACTAAGACACAAAGGGACAGATTACGTTCATTTCGCACTAGTGCCCTTGAGAAAGACTAAAAATTACTTATGTCCTTCCTTAATTTATGAATAAATCATAAGGCAGTCCATTTTGGGAATCAAGCTAGCAGTCCGATCCGCTAAAAATTCACTCGACACTCTGCCGTAAAATGACTTAGTATAGTTGTAACACAAAAAAGTATTTAAAAAAAATAGTCTTCTTTTATTTTAACTTAGAGACTAAGTAATTTCTTAAGTGATGTCTACCGAGTTTCTTTGTTGTCAAATTGTTATAGATATTTGGCACAATCTAATCCTCATGACGAAAGTCGTTAACCCATGTACAACTGATCAATGAGTCACAGAAATCTTCTTTCCCATTATTTCTTGTCATGTGTTTATATAACTATATTAATCATTTTTATTGATTTAATAAAAAAAAAACACGACAAACATCAATGTAATGAGATAATGCTAACGGTTTATTTTCTCACACATCTCGCTTGTGGAACACTCTTCCGGCTCCATGCTTTTCAGCCAACTTTAATCTGCCAAAATTTTAAATGCAATGTCAATCGCTATCTACTGTCCTCATGATTACTTTTTCCTCTTCCCGCTCATTATTACTTCCACACACTGTAACCCATTGTGTCTTAGTGGCTTTACTGCTTTGCTAGGTGTGATACCAACAAAAAAAATTATGAAAGGCGTAAATTAAAGGTAAATAAAACAACTATGGTAATTTAATGTTATAAAATAATTATGGTTTGCACAAGATTTTATTCACTCTCCTTCAACACAACGGGGCCTGCAAATGGCAATAGATTTCTCAATATATTTCGTGATAGAACAACACGTAAAGAGAAATAAATCTATAGCTTTCCCAAAAGCATCAGTGTTAAGTGAGCATTCGTATTTCGTTTGGCGATTCTGCTCTACCAACCATTAAGCCACCTCTTAACAGTGCGCTAATTATACAAGTCTGTTGAGCACACAACTTCCATTTCCTATCAACCAACGCAATATCATCATCTGAAACTCGGTTCAGTATCATCATTTATCTCAGCACCGACATTGTAGACACCGTTATCGGACTTAACGAAATATCGAAAAAGAATCTTAAATTACTCTCAGACCTCTTTTATATTTTCATGTGTTCTTTTGCCTGTAAGTCTATCGTTTGTTTGTTTTTAAAAGGAATTGACAAAGACCTAAGAAAAAATGTGGGCTTTCGATGTTAACTCTCTTTGAACGTAGAAACGCTTCATACGATTGTTTGCTATAAAAGGGGGATTAGAAAATTAACATCGTAGGGAATTATCTGAAATTTCGATCCACCATGAACATACAGCTATTATACCTTTTACTAAAATAAATACTAGTTCGGTATCCGCTGCTTCGCTAGCGGAAAAAGGATCAACATTTCAAATCTAAATTGTTTGTCCATTTCAACTACTATATTTAGTAGAAAATATATTCAGCTTAAATACAAAAGGAGTTATACACTGACTTTAAATGGAACCATACTTCAGCTTATAATATTTTCCTGTTACCCAGGGGTTGTTGTCAGACAGGGAAACTAACCCTCGCGATACAGATGAGCAGCTGAAATTCATTCAAATTATTTTTATGCATTTTTCAATTTATTGATAAACAGATTTTTTTTTTTTCATAAAATTAAAAAATACTTTGGAAACATAATTTTATTTTCACCGAATAATTTCCGAAAAGTTCAGTAAACGCTTACAGTTATCTGACTTGGAGATTTACCACCACATCCTGTGAAAACATCTGTTTCCCTACGTCGAGGCTAGTCAGTACCTAGATGGGTGACCGCTTAAGAAACACCTGGTATCGTTGAGGTTGGTGTAATGGATAAAGGCTCGGAATTGTTAATCGGAGAGTCGAGTTCCAATTCCAGTTGGCTTATACCTTTGAGAAAGGCATGAATCCACTTCTCCTCTCAGATATCCATTAATTTGTAAAGATCTGTGTCACTAAATGATTATTATCTCAAAAAAGTTCTTACAATCTAAAAATATTTTCTGGCTTTAAATAACCTGCAAAGGGCCGATAAGACGAATCGATAAATAATGATTTTTTTCTGGTGGGGAGTGGGGGGAGTTAAAAGATTAACGGGTTTTCCATTGAGTTGTGCCATTTTCACGCTCATTCCTCATTTCTGCCATTTTTACACGAATCTTTTGTAGGTTACCAAGATCAATATACACCTGAAAGAGCAGAAAAAATAAGGACAATAGTCGGAATAAAAATAATGATCTCCTCATCCCCGAAATTCGGCTTAGTTTGGTTTGTTTTACGGCATATCAACCTCTATGTGTTATTTAATGCCGACAATATTTTATTGCTGGTAAAATTATTTTTCTTCAAAAATTCACTGCTAGTTTTACAAATATCTATTGCTGGTATTAAAACTCATTTTTACACTTTCATAGTATTTCCACCCCAGTTTGGGGTTCAACTGTTTACCCATAGCTGAGAACCTGACAGGTGGTACCACCCAGGGTCAAGGTGAACCTGGGAACACCAGCAATTAAGAGGTTGTTCCACGCTTCTCAAAACCTCTTGATCAGAGGCCTTCCTGTTTGATCCGAAATTCGAACATACGTGTAAGTGTACATGTTGTCTGGTCTGGTTTCGCGCACGTTGAGAGCGCTCAATATTTATTGTGCATAAACTACAACAATTGTTGCCCAAAGCCAAAAGGGGGATTGGCTTGAGACTGGTCGACACTATCTTATACTTGGATAATCAGATTCTTGCCCCATTCATTCGTTCATTCATTACAATTTGTACATTCACTATCCGTCATCATTCAAACCTACATATACCACACACACACACGCAGAGAGAGAGAGAGAGAGAGAGAGAGAGAGAGAGAGAGGACCTATAAAACGCCCCATGACATAAAAATTTCTTTGAGTATAAAATTACATATAAAAATTTATCGACGGTAAATGAGAGGGAAGGGATAAACCCGAAAACAAACTAAAGTATAACAAAACACAAAAACTAAAGATAACTGATGTTGGTAAGGCCCGTTCACCCCTCAAAAACAAAATAAGAAGGCTTCTGTAGTCTGTCTTCAGACAAAATCAAGAGATTCCTCCGCTAAGGGAGAGGGAAGGCTAAAATAAATATATCCATGTGAAAAAAATCTGTCAAGATGATAAAGAGGCCAAAACAAATTGTGGAGTTTGGGAATCACGACTGATTAAAACCAAAGAGGAAGCCGGGAACAGGCCAGAAACGACATTTATTCACATTAACTAGGTACACAAAAAAAGTCTATCCTAACCAAGGGAGAGCTCCACAAGAAATCGCCCCGTTGTGACTTAACGGGACAAAGAAAATCAAAGCTAGTCCCGTTCACGCGAACCAAGCTTGCCATAGTTACCCACCTTTCGCTGAAATCTGTCAATACTAAATACTTTCTATCAGTTCTAGTCTTCATCCTGCGCTGATACTGAAAGAATCGGATTAGATCCTGATGAGAATAATGTTCCTCTATCTGCGTCGTCCAAATCACCATACTAGCCGTCGCCAAAATCATCAGAAACACCATCCATTTCACCCCAGAATACACTTGTCACACGCGACTGCGTGATCAATGAGTACGAGTTTTTCTGGAGCACTACGAGCCGTCAACTCGCCGACATAGTCCCACAGAGAGCGCACCCGATGAAAATGGTAGAAGGCGTGCGAAGCCGTTTCTTCTAAACCAAGGTCACACCGCTGACAGTCTGGAAAATCCTCCAAGCCCCATCTGAACGCCACGTCAATGAGAGGCAGCCTATTCCGAAGCAATTGCCAGGTAAGCGAAAAATCAGGGTTACTATGGTAAATCGCCGCTGGCGCCCAAGAACAAAAAGAGTGCAACTCGTACGCCGACAAGCTGAGCCGGCCGTAGAGTAGATCCTTCGCAACGTTCTTCACTAATTCCTGATACAATATTCTTCTAGGCCAAGAAAGGTCACAGGATCAAGGAATGACCCACAAGGTCGATCGACACTCTAAGAGGAATAGCGATTGATCCCGGGGCTTATAAATGCGCTCAGCTCTCGAGACGGGAGAAGTGATGGTAAGGTGAGGGAAGGCGGCCCTAACACTCCCCTACAAAATCGAGTCCTCTGTCAACGCTCGGCGTAGGAAAGCCTATGAGGTATGTCAGTGACTCTCCAAGGGTTGCATTCCCGACTGCTCCCCATGAAACAGACGTCGGTCACAGACAACTCTGTCGACGCGATACTTGCTTCCACCCTACAAGAGGGAGGAGAGCAAGTGTTGGATCGTATTCTTACGCCCCTTACAGAGAGGAATACTGACAACTCGAAATGGCCCTGTCGGCTGGGGCTTTAGAATACGCCGACTGCACCTCTGTAGAGGGGTAAGACCCCCCCCCAATGAGGCGTCCTGGGTATGACGTTAAATTGCATCCAACAGCAAGGCCTCTGATCTGGAGGTTTTGAGGAGCGTGGAACCACCTCTTAATTGCTGGTGTTCTCAGGTCCACCTTGACCCGGGGTGGTAGCACCTGTTAGGGTCCCAGCTATGGGCAAATAGTGAACTCCTAGTTTTCCAAGTTTTACTCACGTCCTGGGTATGACTGTAAACAACATCCGCGTCCTGGGTATGACGGTAAACTACATCCGCGTCCTGGGTATGATGATAAACTACATCCACGTCCTGGGTACGGCGATAAACTGCATCCAACAGCAAGGTCTCAGATAATGTTTTCAGAAAAATAATGTTGCCAGCTCTAAGTTTTTGAAACAATAATGTTGCCAGCTATACGTTTTTTTGTAAAGGAATAATGTTGCCAGCTATACGTTTTTTTGTAAAAAGTAATATTGCCAGCTATACGTTTTTTTGTAAAGGAATAATGTTGCCAGCTCTACGTTTTTTTTTGTAAAGGAATAATGTTGCCAGCTATACGTTTTTTTGTAAAGGAATAATGTTGCCAGCTATACGTTTTTTTGTAAAAAGTAATATTGCCAGCTCTACGTTTTTTTTGTAAAGGAATAATGTTGCCAGCTATACGTTTTTTGTAAAGGAATAATGTTGCCAGCTATACGTTTTTTATTCCATACAAAATAGGCATTTAAAATTCATATAAACTGGATTTGGCATTAAATAACCCACAGTGGTTGATATGCCATAAAACCCAAACAAACAAACAAACAACTCGAAAAGGATGAGAGGAAAGATGTAATTGGCACACGCCTCGGCCCTAATCTTCAAACACAACCTCCTTCTACACTGTCTCAACCGCCGCGCCGACCTTTACCTGTTCTTCTGACCAATTTTTCTCTAGCTGGAATCCGGGCCTGAGCCACACGCCGAGAATGTGGACGGGCCCGTCCGTCCGACCAAAGGTCCCCGAAGGGTAGACCCACTTCCAGGCAATTAGAAGCAAGCCGGGGGACTTCGCGGTTAATCTTCGCCCCCGTGACCTTTTCGTGCCATTAAAAGGCCTACAGTAGCACCTTAATGTCGCTGTGGGACGACACGAAAGTAGATACGTCATCAGCGTTCGCTGAAAACCTGACTCAATCCATACCTGGGGCAGTCGGCAAAGGAGAGCCTCTAACGGCAAAGCGTAAAGTAGGAGCAACAGCGGGAAACCCTGACGAACTAACCGAGACTGCGCAAAATCGCGCGACCGCTTTCTGCACTGGGAGAGCTATACAGGAGGCTAATCCATCCAAGTCGAGTTCGTATCTGGCAGCCAGCAGGTTAGCAGCCAGGTACCGGTCGACCCGATCAAATGCTTTGGAATGATCCAAAATGATCAGCGTGTCTTGCTCGTCGCCTTTTAGATCCTCTAGGATTGTGCGGATCAAATGAAGGTTGCTCTGAATTGTTGGCTCTTCACAGAACATGTCTGCTCGGGTTGCAACACACTCGCGGCAACTGACTGCAAAAGCTCCGACAGGATCTTGGCTAAAAACTTTAACTATGTTCATCAGAGTTATGTGTCTGTGATCATCTAAAACCGGTCCAACACCCTTGCTCTATTTAAACAGCGTGATCAGGGACAGACCCCCGGCGGAACCAGTTGATGAATACAACATTCAAAATCGGAACAAAGATGTGTAATTCATAGAGCAGAGCATCAAGTTCCGGAGACTTGCCACTGCCGACCTTCTTCAATGCCAAGTAGACTTCACCCTCTGTGATCTCACCCTCACAGCTAACCGCTTCAGTCTGCGAAAGCCAAATAGCTGCGAAACTCTTCGTCACAGAGACCAGACTCCTTGGTAAATGGTTCTCGAAATGCCGCCGAAACGCCGCATACATGCCGTCGGCTGATATCAGATTCTGGGCGTCTTGACCCCGCGAATGTATCAACCGGAACCTCGACAGATCTCTTCTTTGCGCAATTCTGCGCCCATATTCACAGCTTCGGAAAACTTATGCCTAATTACCTAACCCTGGCAGCACTTTCTAGTCGTACGCTGTAGGGCCTTCCTAGTTAGGCCTTTCTCTAGGGGATCCCCCCAACCTCCACCCGGGAAAGACTATCCTTGAAAGCCTTCACCTTGTTAGCCTTATCTACTGCGAGCCGCTGGCCATATTTGGTGCTGAAGGTCTTAATTCTATCCTTAAACTTCTCCCAAGAACCTTTTCCCAATGACAGTCCCACTAGTTCCAGCCTCACTAAAGTAGTTAGCTGTTGCCTGAAGTCCCGCCTGCTTAGTAAAGACAGGGTGAACTTCCAGTATCAAGCCATTCTAGGCCGAGAATCTATCGCCACACAGGCACAGATAAAGTCCGTGGTCCGAATAGCCTTCTGGCATTCTCTCCTGTGCCTATCTCCAACGTCATCAGCCTATCTAGGACAAAACCGCCAACGTCCATGGATACGTTAGTGGAGAATTATCGGGACCCTCCCATCACAAAACCTTTTAAGTTTCTTAGGTTCAGGTGTATCCATCTGCCCCATGCAAAGTTCTGGAAAGGTTTCTTTAGCCTCAAATAAACTCACAGATACTTCCGGATAGTTCCTTAATACAAGAAATCGCTTTCGGAGATCCTCCACCGACTTCCCGTCGACTGAAGATATCATGAAAAAAGATCCTTCTTTTATGTGGAAAGGCCCTTCTGTACCTCCCTTCTATCAACCTATGTAAATTTCCTGCCCTTTGAGGAAATGTTTCCTCTCCCTCTTTTTCCTGGATGTGTGGGGCGGAGTAGAAGTGGACGGTTGAGAATGTGTGAAAGTGGAGGGGGACGGAGCCCTAGCAGGTGAAGTGGGCAAGCTCCTTGACTTGGGAAGTGCGTCATCAATTTCCGCTGCTGACGCAGGGGCAGATTGGGACCTAGCTTTGACCATTTCCCTCTTCTTCATGCTTCGTCCAGCCTGTTTTTCTTTTTTGATGCGCATCTCTTCCTCCTCTTCAAAGACGAGGACGATGGTCAAGCCTTTCATCAGTCTCCATATCGGAATGTAATTCCCTTTGCTCTTGTGTTTCTGCAGTTGTTGATGGTCTTGTTGTTTCTGCTGATTTTTCCGTTTTGTTGTTGGTCTTGTTGTCGGTGGTGGTTTTGTTGTTTCTGCTTGGGTTACTGTTGTTCTTTTTCTTGTTGCAGCCCTTTTGAAGCAGCCGATGCTTTTCAGGCTCTGACCTCTCCTGGGGTTGTTGTTGTTGTGAGGCCTCCTGCTGGAAGAGGGGCTAGACAACTTCCGTCCCTTCTTTGTAATCTCCCTCCAAGCACCATCGGGAGCCTTGCCAGACACTTCTGCGGTTTTCGCTGCTGCTGCATGGCTAGGCT
Source organism: Acanthosepion lycidas (assembly GCA_963932145.1). Classification (NCBI taxonomy): domain Eukaryota; kingdom Metazoa; phylum Mollusca; class Cephalopoda; order Sepiida; family Sepiidae; genus Acanthosepion; species Acanthosepion lycidas. The sequence continues at coordinate 37,938,533 of OZ010587.1, forward strand.
GAGACACTGCTATTTTGCCGGAACACACTTTGGACATGTGTCCCAAAGAACCACATACCCAGCAGTAGCGATGACAGCCTTCAACCACAAAGGGCATCATTTTGTCCTCACACAAATTAGTAAATTCTGGATCTCTTCAAAGATTTCCTTGTCAGCATCACTATTAAGATGAAGTCTCGTGGCAATTTCAGATAATCGTTGCAGTTACCCCCTCCCCATGACCGTACTAACTCAAAAAAACAAACAAAAAAAAACAGCCTATCTGTACTGGTACTCAATAGACATTAATATTTGTCAGTCTTGTACCCAAATATTCTGTTTGAACGCGGATTGACTTGGTAGTTATGGTACTTCCTGACAACATCTTTGCTTATTCTGTCGACAGCAATATATCCAATAGGATGCCTTACCAGAATCTTGGGTCCTATTTTTGACTCTTTAAGGCTTCTTCCATGGTTTCCCGTCTGACACCAATAAAACTCCGAGTTCCTACGTCGGTGGTCAGCAGGAATATGATCCTTGTTTTTACGGCATTTATTGCCTCCGAAATTGCTAGTTCATTTCCTCTGATGAACTCCTCATATCTTTCTTTTAAGCCATTATAGTAACTTGCGTCTTCTGGGGGTCTGTTTTCTCCCCAGGACGTTCTTTAAGGTGGTGACCTATTTTCTGTTTGCACAGCCGGTGCGTCAAAATCTTTTACTATGGTGGGTCAAACGCGCCACAGCCGAACAATTAAAGTTCGACTTATACAATTAAGGTTTATTCACACAAAAAGGAAAAAAAGAAATTAAATTTTCTCGTGAAAAGTCATTGACTAAGAAAAAAACAAACTTACAAGAACCTGGAATAAATAAAAACAGAAAAAAAAAACAATGAAATGAATTAAAGTTGACCAACGACAATTAAACACGTAAAAAATAAAAAGGAAAGTAAACTAGAAACAAATTAAATTCGTGGGAGGTGGGGCAGTGAAGCACAAAAAGAAATTACACTAAAAAAATAAAGCTTGGTTTACACAAAAAGAAGTACACAAAAGACAAAGAAAGAGAAACTGAAAATAAAATGCAAAAAGTTCAAAAAGTTTCACAGATAATATAAAACGAAAGAACTTAACATATTTTAAGAGTTCATATAGATACAAATCGAAAATTCTCGTCAAGCGAACATGCTGGACTAGAAAACAATTCGGTTGAGCATATTGAGAGCGCTCCTCTCGACTACGAATAAGCTAGTTTTATGCAGCTGTCCCAGACCTACGGCGACAATTGGCTAATATCTACCCACTATATGCAAATTGCATGCGACACTTACGGTAAGTAGAAATACACGCACCCAACTCGGAATCTCTTATCGGGCTGACCCGATTCTCTGTTACAATACACATATATATATATATATATATATGGGGTGCTGCAGAAATAGCTCCCAGAAATACGTCCCACAAATTAGCTAGATGGAGATATTATTGGTAGTAATGCCTTACCATTATGTGGGAGGTATTTCTGCCGCACCCTCTATATATTAAGTATCGTTAAAAATCTGTTAAAAAAGACAATTTTATTTATTTACTACATTCACTATATTGAAAAATGTTCTTATTCTAATACAGTTTGGCATCTTTCAGAGAGTGAAATAATTTCAACCTCCAGAACAAAGCAAAGAATTCCTCTAGGTATAATTTGCAGTCTTTCAAGGAATAGAATCTTTTTCATCAACAATCGTAAACAAATGTCAACAAATAAAAACGACCTCATTTTGTATTCACGTCACAACAATTTGATAAAATTTGTAACAATCATCAGTTTTGGCAGCATCAAATAAGTACCCAATGAAGAAAAATGAATTGCAAATATTGTTAAAAAATGATCATAGACCTGTTTCCAAATTTGATTTTAAAATTGAGAGAAACAATATGATTCCCTAATGCTATTAGGTTCAGAGTGAACTTTACTGAATTTCAGACATAAATCAAGAACAGATTCCAGGTTTTGGAGAATAATTGAAAATAACATGAAAATCTTTTAGTAAATTGCCAGAGATAATTAAGGAAGCAGGGGCGATAACGTGGTAATCAAATGGATATATATAAAAAACAGGCAAATACTCAGTTCATCGTTATGTTCATATAGGTATTTACTAACCTTAGCTTATGAATACTAAGTGAAAATCGAACATAATACTCTTTCACTAAACATTGCTCAAAAGTTAATCCTTCTTGGCACGCATATACATCCATAGCTGGATGGCGTTTCGTCCAGACCCCTCACGCGGCTAGGCAATTCGCCTTCACTTCCGGTTAGTCCGTCGATGTCATAAGAAAAGGTGAAGTTCGGCTCAAATACGAACTAATTTATATGTAAACAAGCACAAAAATGTATAAAGTATATATATATATATATATATATATATATATATATATATATATATATATATATACGTGAATGAGTGATTCTGACCATGAATTTGGGATTGAATCTCAACATGATCGATTTGTCAGGAAGGTGACTTCTTCATGGTCGTTATGGGAATGCCTGAAATTCATATTTCGGGTTGACCCAAGCCTTGTGATTGAAATTGCGGAAACTAAACTCCTTGTGATCCGTCGGTGATTGTGCTAGCATGAAGTCACAAGTCATCATGATGAGGCTTTCAGCATGCTGGCCCTGTTAAGACTATTGATCACGCTAGAAACTCTAACTAAGGTCAACGTAGTTGCAGTATAACCGCAGGTAGACTCTGGGTGCGTTTAACAAATATGCCTAAGCAGACGTCTCCAACAGGTATTAGCTAACCGCTTTGATATATATATATATATATATATATATATATACGGGCGGTTATATTTACATATATATATATATATATATATATATATATATATATATATATATATATATGTATATGTATGTGTATGTATGTGTGTGTGTGTGTGTGTGTGTGTGTGATCCTCAGACGGTACTGTTTCGATATATCATCAATGTGACTAAATACCCGAATGCCTCAATCCAGGACCGAAACCCGACCGATTTGGTGTCAGTCAGAGTTTCGACCACTTAGCTATCTTCACTAACAGCTACTAATTCTAGTGTATTGTTTTTACGAATGTAAACAAATGCCAATCAGTCAGAGTGCTCCAAATTCATTTTACTGAAGACCTTTGCACTAGCATATATATATATATATATATATATATATATATATATATATATATATATATATATATATATATATATATATATATTCCTCCAAACAAGTTTGATCAAAAAGAACCGTCAAGACCTGTCTGTTATTTTTTTTTTCTTTATACAATAATAAGATTTTGAGTATTTTCCGGATTTCGATTATCTTGGTCATTATCAATAATCAATGTGGTATCTGGGTGGTGGCTAGAATTACTTTGTCTACATAGTGGTAATTTTTGGCAAGCTGAAGTTTGAAATGTTCTGGTGTGACGTCATATATAACGCCTAGCGGGAATGAGGTGGCACTAAAAGAATTCTATTTATTTTATTTTACTTATTTTTTTTATTTATATGCGCACGCTGATTATATATGGGAGAAAATGATATATAAAAAGAGAGTAAATTAAATTGGCTATAAATTTGTTAACTAATACCGAAATACATTTTTAAAAAAATTAAATTTAATGTTTAAAATTTCAGCGTTCTTTCTGCTTCGTGAGTATGTGTAGTTACATCAAAGATCAGTTTTAAATCCGATGAAATCTAAAAGGATGAAACGCATCACACCAAAAACTTTTCCACTTTGTTATTAATTTTCCTAATATATATATATATATATATATATATATATATATATATATATATAGAGAGAGAGAGAGAGTGAGAGAGAGAGAGAGTGAGAGAGAGATTACAGTCTTAGCTTTTTCCCTAATTCTGATACACTGTTGACGCTTCTGTCAGGCTTAATAGGCGGCCGCCTTTTCCGTATCCCTCAGACGCATTCTGTCTTCAAAGGAGATTTCCCGCCTTGTTGCAAAGGTCAGATGCAAATGGGCCAGGCTCCGACCCGGTTCAGGTAAAAGGTCTTGGTGTCGACCGATGACCGTACCAGTCACCGTGTCTTTCGAGGATGAGGAAATACTGATACTCTCTCTCTCTTTCTCTCTCTCTCTCTTAATATCTGTATATCTATTTTTTTTTTCTGTCAGTCACATTGTGCTTATATCTATCCCATTTTGGTTATATATATATATCTTTGCATCTATTTCGTGATTCTGTATTTGTTTATATCTATTTCCCTCTTACTCTACGTTTCTTTCTGTCTCATCTACCTAAACTCTCAGTCAGACTGTACATAACTATCTGGCTGTCTCTATCTTTCTGTCTGTTCCACTCAGTTCATATCTATCTCAGTCTGTTAATAATATCTACCAATCATTTTGTTATAGCTGAACACGCTGATCTGGAAAACTATAGACAGTTCATTCCTGGTTAGATGCTCCAAGAATTTGGACTTATGCCGAGCTAGTTTACGAGAAAATAGTTGTGTCATACAATCTTGCTATCCTAATCACAATGTATCTCATAAAATCTGTGAGAAGTCTTGTAATAGCATTATGTTTAGCAAATCCATCTTGCAGATCAAGATATGCGTCGATTTTACTTAGTCCATAAATCAGTAGAAAGATAGTGTTTCGTCATTCTTAGAGTAGAGAGAATTTTCTATTCTATTCATGACTTTGTATCAGGTTGTCACACATGAAATAACGCACTTATAGGAAACTAGCAGGCTTTGCCCGCACGCTATCGCTTCGCAAAGTAAGATATATTCACTACTTGAAACATTTGAAACAAGAATTTTAAATGAATATTTCATTTATAAATTGGCTTGTTACAGTTAAGGAATGTTTTTCAAATAGATGCCAAGTGATAGTCAATAGGATAGATATCTGGTAAATATAGAAAATGAGACAAAATTTCATAATTCAGGCTATGCAGGTTTTGGACAGTTCATTTAGAAGTGTATGGCGTGCGTTGTCGTGCAGTAAAATTGGGCCATCCCTATTCACAAGTCTAGGATGTTGTTATTTTTTTTCAATTTTTCGTGCATTTAATCAATTTCTCCACAATACAATGGTTGTTGTTATTGTTTTCCCTTGAGGCAAGAATGAATAATAAATAACCCCTTAGAAAGACCACAATACAGTAACCATTAACTTTATAGGGTGCAGTGGAGGTTTGGTGTATTGATTTGGTGATTCACTTATATCTAACCACTGACCTACTCTCTTACTGTTGTCAAAGAGTATCTATTCCTCATCGCCTGTAATAATTCGATGCAAAAATGGTTCTTTTTCCAAGTTGTACTCATGCAGTAAGATTACTCGACATTGTTTCATTGTAATCATTTTCATTGGGCATATGGGTTACAATACAGGGTGTGCCCCAAAATTTGACATTATTTTAAAAGCAATTATCTTGAAAACTACTAAGTCTAGCTTAATGAAATTGAATAGTTTAGGTGTTGAACATTATAAGTTTATAATGGGATGATTTCATATATGTACACCGCCTGTGGCACAGCATACGTCAAGTCTGTAGTTAAGTTCTTGCCAAACACGCTGTAGAATGTCGCCGGTATCATTATCCAGTATGGAAGTGAATCTCTGCTTGAGTTCGTCAATGTTAGCAGGAAGAGGTGGGACATAGACCAGTCCCTTCATACAGTGACAGTTCCGGTGGTCATTTCATCAGAAAACTGTCTTCATCTCCACCATACTCGATCCATCTCTCTGGCAGATTCTCATTGAGATAACAAAAATAAAACATTAAATATAAAATCTTGATCTGTTTCAATGCATTTTATGAAAATTTGAGATTATTCAACAAGAAATGACAAATTAGTGGCTTGCGAAATGTGGACAAACCTTTTGGGACACCATGTATATTGAAAGAAAAATTATCTGTAAAGAAAGTGTAAAGAATTGGTCAATATTTTTTTTATATACTAAGGAGGTAACTTCGTTAGACGACCGGATCAACAACCAACACCAAAATACATTATTTCATGTGTGACAACCTCTAATATTTAAACTCTGAACTCTGAACTCTGCCACCATTATTCTTAGCCAACGCGTTTCGTCCTCTATGAAGGCAAATATGACGAGGGGACGAAAACGCGAATCACGTCGGCGAAGAATAGTTTTTCCTCTTGTCTTTTTTTTCATTTTGTTCCTTCACAGATACACTCCATCTGAAAATAATTTACACACACACACATGTGTGCGTGTGTATGTATGTGTGCGTGCGTGTGAGTGTATGCTATAAAGATGAATAAGTAGACAAATATCGAGTTAATTTGACTGGCTGACTGGAAATCTATTATATGAACGTTATAATGATATATATATATATATATATATATATATATATATATATATATATATATATATATATATGCGTGTGTGTGTGTGTGACTATTTAAAGCAGAACAAATAGGTGATATATACCAAAGCGATTACTGTCCGTCTAATCACGTAGATGGCCCCATGTGAAATGCGTGGGTAGAAGTCAAGAATGCTTTTGATCCATCCCTGCCAGCCAGCGCCCAACACTCCCAACATCACCCACACTTGATAAAAGTCTGCTTCACCCCCACTCCATTTCTCTTTCGACCCTGTTTCTCTTCTACGTCAAGGGAGTTCTCTATTTCGTCTTACGGACGTCGGACGCGTTAATTGCTTGTTTTCAGGTTATTTCTCTTCTTGTATGTGCCGTGTCCCTTAAGGACGTAGGCGATCATTACTCTCCACCTCTTCCTGTCCCTTGTAACTCTTAATAAGTTTTGTATATTTGTTATTTCTACCAAACCCTGTTCTGCTATTCATTTGCTCAAGCCCATCAAGTATGTCAGACGCTGCTTTCCTCTGTCACTTTTTCCCTTAATCTGCCATGTGAGTATCAGATTTTCCAAGCCCTTCTTCCTCATTACATGCCCCAGAAATCACAACTGCCTCTTCCTTATGTTAAGTATAATTTTCTTTTTTGTTTCCATTCTCTCGTTGTTGCCCACATATTCGGTGCATGGTATTCTCAGCATCTTTCTGTAGAACCACATTTCTGTTGCTATAAGTCAATTCCTCATATTTCAGTGCCATATGGAAGGGCAGACATCACGTAAAAGTTCAGTACTCTTTTAAAATCTCATGCCTCTTTCCATATATCTTTTTTAGTTCTGGTTACAAGAAGGGATGTGCGCTGTGGTGTAATGGATGTCAAAATGAGAACTCGGAGAGCCGAGTTCAAATTCCAGTCGAGTTCGAAATGCCGTTGAGAAAGGTATGAATCCATCTCTTCTCCTTCCAGCTATGGGTTGAATAATAGGACAGACTGGGTTCTTTAGCCTTGGTTGGCAACCAGTCTACCGTAGAAAGAAATGGTAACCTACTGCAGGAAAAATCTTCTGCCTCGTCAATCATGTATTGTGTATCACGTGTGTCTTTTAACTGACTGACTGACACAAGCATGCTAGAAACTGCATCGAGCTTTTTTTAGTTTTTTACTAATGTTTACCCAATACAAGGCCCAGGAGCCTCTCACGGTAGAGGGTTATTGTGTGGAGTTATATTAGTGTAGGAAAGAATAAGCGTTAGGAGCATAGAGCTGAAGTAGAATTTAAAAAGAATCGGAAACCCAATCCTAAATAGGAAATAAGGGATAAACCTTGACACCTCTTCAAAAGACCCCGGGGAAGGGTGTGAACCGGAAGATAATCAAACCCATCTACTCCTAATCGTCTCAGAGCCCTTGTTGAAGAAGTATTATCTTCTAACCTCCAACCTATTCTCTCACATGCGAGCCCTTCTCTGCTCTATCGCTACTTCTATGGAAAGTCCTCGGATGAACTACATTCCTTGATTCCGCCAGGTCTAATCTTCACGGTTAGAACCCATCATGCCACTTACATAATAGCAAACCCACCCGCATTCCTTCCATATTCCATCGGCGACAAGTAAGTTCCACTCAGCTTCTTCTCATGAATCACTGCATCGTGGAACAGACTCCCAAGATGATGTTTTCCCGATCACTACAATCTTAACCTGTTTAAGTTTATGGTTAACCATTATCTTCCACTCCCATCCATAAATTTCAATTGCCTCTGAACGTGCCCCTCTACCTAGAGTGGCCCCCTGGCCTTTTAAACTAAAATGGAGTTGATTTAATTTTAACCATGAAGCTAAGTGCGTATCACGGTATTGTGCTTGGCCAGCAACTTGTACCTCCTGATCTTCTTGATAATACAGGAGGTCTTTCCCAGGTAAGTGTACAGCTGAACGACAACCCGGGTGGGACTGTCCATGCACATTGTACTTTGAGAGAAACTACATGATTTCTGGTGGTGAAACATATCTGCATGATAAAGATTACTTAATTTCATCACGTTTTTTGTCCTTGTCTTTCTTCCCTAGCTTCTCTCGATTATTGATTCCTATCATTATGCGGCCTTATCCTTTGCACACATATCTGAACATGTATTTCATGCTTTCTGCCAACAACAAATAAAATTATTGCTACTAGATGACAGTAAGGTGTTTGCAAATTTTGGAGTAATAATCTTCCAATTACTATATAGTATATAATTTGTATTTACTCAGCCCTCCCACGAGGTCAGGTTGTGACACAAGATCGGTTTAATGTGGGATGCCGAGCGCGTACACCCAGACCAGGATCAAAAATTTCCCGAGCCCCCGTCGATTCTGCTGGCCTCGGTGCGAGCACCGATCCCACTCTCTAGCGCAATAATAACTAGCTAATAAAGAATTAATTATTAAGGTTTATTTTAGGACAAAATTAAAACATCTTTGGTACCAACTGTAGTAAAAATCACTGACGTTGATTTTCTTTAGACAGAGGCCACCTTTAAGAAGGCTTCCATCTAAGGCCTTCAGACAGCTTTGAAATCTCCTGCGTCTCTTCTGGATGGTCTCCTTGTTTATGTTTGTGAATGCTGCCATAATCCTTGCCTTCAGTTCATTGTTGTTGCTACAAGGTGTTTTGTTGCTCTCTTGCCCAACTGTGTCCCACACACAATAAGCCGTCCAACTATCTCTAAAGGTGTAGGTTCCAGAATTTACACTTCTCCCAAAACCGGGTACTTAAAAGGTAAGGAAGAAGGATCTAATGTTGTCTTTATATATGCGTCCCTTGACCAACTCTGCATCAATATCTGGGACATGTTCTCAATTGGGTTCTCAGTTGGCCACACATGTTATTAAGATAAAGAGATTAATTCTTTGATCACGCTAGCGGTAACCCTCTTTAGTTATTCTGCATTGCTGAATAAATTACACTTGGGTCATCCGGATTTTGACTAGAGTTGCAATTGCGTTTAGTAGCGTTAATATTTTGTTCTTCCACTCATGTCGCCGACATGTCAATGGATAACCGAATCCAACGAAGAATTTTGATAAATATTTCTATCAGATTAAGATCGTGTAAATATTGCTATGACTTTTGTTTGTAATTCTTTCAGATAAAATTAATCCGAGCACTTTATATCAGTGGTGATTCCTGCTCCACTCGAATAATGCGAGTGTCTAGTCTATTTCAGATCAACAAGCAACGCTTGTTCATTCTTGACTTCGCTGACATCTTTTAAGAATAAAAACATACAAAGTGGATATTCACTATTCACTATTTTTCTGGGAATATAGCTTTGTTTCAATTTCATAACTTTAAATGTTGACCTAATGTTCGTAATGGTAATAATGTTTTAAAGACAAAAGTTGTGACTAGCTGAAGAAAATACAATTCAACCCAATTTCAACAAGAAAATACAATTCTAATAACTAGTTTTTGTTCATCGTTCTTATAATATGAGCTGATCTAACAAATTTCTGTCCAAACTATTTTATGAATACTTTTTAAAATTTTAAATCGTTTTAATTTATTATTTTTAAGCTTTGTAGTTGTGTTACAATTTACTATCGTAAAACTTTGTCGCAAACCGATTTTACTGATGCTGTATGAACAAAATTGGGTTGGACTGATTTAAGTAACACAAAGCCTGAGCAGAAAACATCATTTCTTATATAGTCAATCATTCTCGTTTTAATATTATTTTAATAAAAATTGTGTAATTAATGTAAAAACGTGTCATGTATAATAAATAACAACGTAATAAATTATTATTTTAATAATGTTAAATAAAAATATTATTTATTTCATTTATAAAATTATCTTTTATCATAAATTAAAGAATAATTGTTTTCATTAATTAATTAATTATATTTATATTAAATGAATTAAAATTTCTTTTGAATGGTTTTCAACAATGCAAAAAATAACTTTATAACTTGTTATTAATTCCAGTGGGCACAGATAAAATATCAAAAAGTAAAAAAAATAATAATTTATTCAGTTAAATGTAAAAAAATTACTAAATCATATTAATTAAATAATTGAAATATTAGACATGTTATTTTATAATATTACTTATTTTATTAAATAAATTAAAATATTACTTACTTTAGTTTTAAAATAGAAGATTTTACCAGTCAGATATATTCCCACTGCAATATGACACAAATTCTTTAATATATTTGATTACAAATCCTTCGTAAATTAGTTCTTTTTATAAATTAGGTATTTATATAATTAACAAAGATATTAGAATTTTCTTGGGGAAAATGTTCTTGGCCCGACCTAAGGTATTTGAGCATCCCCTTACACAGACACACAGACACACACATAGCTATTTCATAGGATAAACATTGAATGGAGCCCAGACAATAAAAGATCTGTTGATGATGCAGTAGGTGCAATCAGGTATCAATCAGGTTGCTTTTTGCATTTTTTAGTTTCATTAAGTGAAAGGACAAGCATTATCCGTTGACAATCTAGGGATATAAATATATCCTGAAGATTTTATTACTTATTTCATTACTTATTTTATTGTTTAATGCCAAATTTTCGATAAAAATATTGACACGCATAATGAAATTTGACATCGTGTATATATATATATATATATATATATATATATATATATATATATATGTATAAAGATAGAAATTATCTGGTTCAATTTTATACATGCGTAAAGCAAATTCCTTACCTTAGTAGTGAGATCGATCCTGGACGAATATCTTTTAAACTAAACTATACTTAATAAATAAAACGTAAAACTTCTACGTTTAATTTGGGATATATATATATATATATATATATATATATATATATATATATATATATATATATATATATATATATATATATATATATATATATATATATATAAATATATACATACATATATATATATATATATATATATATATATATATGTATGTATATATATATATATATATATATATATAACAGTAATTGTTAATTTTCATTCTCTTGTAAATCGCAGTTGTGTTGCCGAAAAGGGTGAAATTTGTTGTCTTTTTGTTTCAGTTACATTGGTGTGTGTGATGCGGCGTTTTCTAACAACCAGAATATAACTTCCTTCCCAACGGATACAAAAATACAAAACCGGTCCGGATATGAAAAACAAAACAAGCTTTCCCTTAAGTTTTTTTTCCTTTCTATTTTTTTTTTTTTTTTTTATAAAAAAAGAAAATGTTGTTACTATAGGTTGATTAATTCTAGGAGGGATGATGTTACCTGCAAACGTCGTGTATTTCGTAGGCTTTCTTTACCTGTCTATAGTCCAACGTTGTTTGATATCTGGGGAACTCCAGCAGCTAATGTAAGTCATTTTTACTGATGGGCTATTTCGACTGTTTTTTTGTTGTTGTTGTTGTCTCTTCGATTTTCTTTACAGTCTTTTTTTTTCTTGTCTAACCTTTAATAAGCAGAAAATATAAATGCAATACCAGTAAACATGGACATTGGTCATTGGTCATCCCATTCATTTAATCTCCTCATACGCATGCCAATAACTACGAATAGAAGCATGTACAAAGACATACTTTCTTTCTTATATATATGTGTGTGTGCGTGTGTGTGTGTGTGTGTGTATAATATACATATTATCCCTCACCAAGGTAGTGCGATTAGGTTTTTTATTTAATTTTTCATTTTCTTTTATAATTTTCTTCTTTTTTGGACATAAATAACAATTGTACAAATATTTTGTATGGCCGAGTGCTTTCGGCTACTTTTAGCCATTATCAAAGGATGAATTCTATTTTTACTTTTGACTAAATGTATGGATTGTTTTATATGTGCATCTAGCTTTATATTTAACAATTAAAAGTAAAAAAATAAAATTCGTCCTTGATAATGAATAACAGTCGTTTTTCATGTAACTTATATAAAGGAGAGATTGCTGCCTAAATTCACACACACACACACACATATATATACACACACACACACACACAAAGAAGATTAACGGTTTAAAGTAAATATTAAATTAAATGCATTGGATCTGAAAAAGAAAAATATCAGGAAGTTATAAGGCAGTGAGTAGATGTTTGGGGACGCCCTATATATATATATATATATATATACTTATATATATGCTGTGATCTATAATAGTTCGGGAACAGTACAATCAATATCTTGACTGCCTATTTCTATCACGAAGACACAGCTATTAATTCTTCATCAGTAAAACTTGCTTTCGAGGAACCTGCTTTATTCATCGCCTGACCGGTGGTAGTTTATTTGCTTTCATGCCTTCAGCCAAGGTTCTTAATATTTTGCCTCTTTACTCATTGTTTGTATTTGCAATATTAGCTTCTTCAAATATTTTCATGTAAGTCAATCCAATGTTCTTATTTATTAACTTTTAATTTTCTTATTTTAACTTTTTTCGCAAGAAGTAATTTTTATTATTCGGGTAATTTTTCTCAAATCCTTATTGCGATATTACTAAAGACATTTTTTTTTCTTTTTTTTTAACTTCGTAATTTTTTAAATTTCATTTTTGACTTCTCTGTAATCTGTTTAACTCTTTGTAATTTCCAATGTTGAGTCTCAGACGCTCCATCATTTGATATATTGTTTCTCTTTCGAAGTTATCATCGTTTACATTCTTTTGGATTCTTTACGTAACAAGTTTTTTTTTAAATGGATATCAATAACTAAGCTCCCATAAATATTTATTTACAATAACATAAACAATCAGGTTGCATAATAAAATCTTACTAAATAAGTAATTGCAAATATGTGAAACTATTGGCACACATAATATTATCGCTGGATATTATATAAAGTTATATGTTGATTATAACTATGTATAATTATGCAAAAATTTTAATTATCTAACGTTGGTTTTCTCTTTCTCTCTCTCACTCTCTCACTCTCTCTGTCTCTCTCTCTCCATATATATATATATATATATATATATATATGTAACAAATTTGAAAAAGATAAAGTCCTAAAGAACGAAACGCGTCACACGAAAACTTTTCCCACTTTATCATACATTGTGGCATGATGAAGGGTCTTGTTGCCAGACATAGGGTCTTCCAGCAGCAACCCTCTTGATCCAGGACAGCACAACCTCCTCAAGGCACGATGTAGGCTTTCGTGTTTTGTCTGAGGCCTTATGAATGGAAGCATATTGTCACTAGTGATCATTCCAAACACCTTCGTAAACGCCATTAGACTCATCCAACTCGTACCGAATCCTTTGCCCTATCCTCAGATTGACACCCAAACACTCCGAAATGTATTTGAGCTTCCGGTGCAAATACTAAGGAGTATAGCATGCCATTTCGAAATTCCAAGCGGAGTAAATTGCGTCATAGTACGCTTTTTCTCACAATTGGTGCTCAACTGACCCTAAAACAAACAACGCGCATACGCAAAATTTAAAATACTAAATAGCGACAGTTGACCCATCACAACCTGTATATGTGTATGTGTATGATGGTCAGCAAGCAAATAGTATTTGCAGATCATTGATAGAGAGTTGAAGCCTCACTGAATTCCCGATTCTCGTGGACTTCTAAAACAAACCTATTTTCGTATATCATACGGTATCTACTAAAAATTTGGTTTGTTGTAATAAAAATATGTCGGAACAAAAAATTAAAATCCATTGATTCTTTGGAAATTGCTTTGTTTGTGTTTCGAAAACGAAAATAATCAGATGAAGTTTTCGAGAAAATCTGAACGAATAAATGGGCCTTAAAGGCACGATAGAAGCTTGCTTGATTATGAAACCTCTCCGTATCCGAGAGGTCAAAAGACGGTAATTAAGATGCTGGCTTATCCTGCAAAGGGTGACGCAGGTTCGTATCTTGGCCAGGCCAGTAGACGAAATAAAGACTGTTAAAAACAACATCAACTGAGCGTCTATTCAAATTACGGATATTCACTAAAAAATAATGTAATAAAAAGTAATATATATGCAGATGTGAGTTGTGGTGCAATAGATATCTGCTGGGAGTGATAGGGCAGAGTTTGAATTCGAGTTGAATTCATTAGATTGACTTATGCACAAATATCCTTGGGAAAATGTATGAATCCCTCACTTATCTCTCCAGCTATGGGTTGAATAGCAGGACTCACTAGGTTATTTAGCTTTGGTTGGCAACCAGCCTACCGCAGAAAGAAAGTACCGCGGGAAAAAAAAATCTGCCTCACCAGTTATCCAAAGATACATGATCGGCTAAGCGTGTATCACGCATGGCATATAAATGACTGACTTATATATATATATATATATATATATATATATATATATATATATATATATATATATCAGAGAGAAAGAGAGAGACCAAAAAATAAAATTAAATATCCAATTTATCCCTCCATACTCGTAGATTCGAATATATGGTATCTACACGTCGCGTTAATTTATTTACAGAAATCGTAATTTTCTAAAAATACGTTACTTTATTTTTACAGGCAGGTTGATATTTAATTTTACTTGTTGCTATTAATGTTCTGTCTTTTGATGATTATAAAGACAGCTTCATCAACAGCGCTATCCTCCAGAAATAAATTGGTCGACAGTTCCCTTGGAGTGGAGTGGGGGTAAAACAGAATCGTTGTTATATATATATATATATATATATATATATATATATATATATATATATATATATATATATATATATATATTACTATAAAACCTCCTTAGGTACACATGTTTGGGCAGTGAAATTCACGTCAACTGGCCTAGATAATCGAAAGTCATATTAATGAAAATGTACCTCTCCGTAGGAATCAAACTTATATTCCTTTATCTGGGAGATCGCTTTAACCAGAAATGTTTTTACGGCTACGATGTCCCACTGCAAAAGCATATATACTTCGACGGAAAAGCTTTTATAAAAGAAATAGAACCGCACGCACATAGGCACACAGGCACATCATGCGCCCACACACATGCGCACGCACACACACACGCACAAACAGACGTACATACACACGCACGCACAGATGTGTGTGCTTATGTGTGTCTGTGTGTGTCTGTGTCTGTGTCTGTGTGTGTCTGTGTCTGTGTCTGTGTGTGTGTCTCTGTGTGTTATTAAAACCTACATTGGGATTTAAAGTTATCAATATATTGTCCAAAGTTTTTTTTCCTCTTCTATTCAAGGACTTTCGAACATCACAGTCATTGTCAAGAACTGGGTGACAAGCAAAATGTATTTCGGCCATTTTAGATACCCCGAATTGGAATTGGAATTGGTATCAGTTCAAATTAATATTAGTCTTTCATGAAATTCTTGATTCCTCATCGAACCCAGACATACGCCAAAATAATAGTTGTTTTTTTACAAAATTCTTTAGTTTTTTTTTTTTCTTCATTATATTTTTTTGGATAAGATTCATTTATGTTTACATTTTGTTATTCCCTTTTCATAAAATAGCAGTAGTGTTTAATGCAATAATAATAATAATAATAATAATAATTATAATAATTATAATAATAATGAGAAAAACTTCATAAATAATATCGGTAATAATCAACACATTAAAAAATTAATAGACGTTTTTATTGACTTGGTTGAGCTCATTAATGGAATGAGGTTTTTAATAAGCAGTATAAAAGGCGTTGATAATTGGTTGAAGTCACCGTTTTCATAGGACATCCTTTTGACTTGCAGGCATTTATCGATATTAGAAGATCGCTGTGAAAAATGATAATATTGTCAACAAAAAAATTCTAAGAAAATATTTAAACGGAATATGCACCATTAAACACTATTTACATCATTCAGACAGTTGTCCTCATCTTTATTGCCATATTCACGATGTTTCGGCCATTGTACGCTCCGGATTCCTTCATCTGTAGAGACTGGAGATGAGTGAAATTTGAATATTTTTTTTTTTTTTTGCATTTTTTAATTCTCCATACGCGCTCGTTTCAATGCGTGGGAATAAAAAAATTACTAAAAGCCAACAATATTACTAGCTGTATATATGAGAAGGTATGTAACGAGATAGCTAAGCTATCTATCTATCCATCCATCTATCTATCTATCTATCTATCTATCTATCTATCTAGATAGATAGATAGATAGATAGATAGATAGATAGATAGCGTCTGCAATAGAAAAACAAATTATTTCAAAGATACTCATAATGTGTGTGTGTGTCTGTGTTAAATTGTAAAAGTTTCTAGCGTTTAAAAAATAATTTGCTGTATATGCAGTGTGTCTAGTTTTTGAGACGAGTGCAAGTACGCAAATAAACACATACACCACGGACATACACGCACAACAGACACACACACGCGCGCACGCGCGCATATACATATATATATATATATATATATATATATATATATATATATATATATATATATATATATTTGCATACGAATAAAATGTAAGTTTCTTTCTCCACAAATGTCACTGTACACGGTTATATATTCCAATGTACATATTTATCTGTCCGTTCGTGTGTGTGTGTGTGTGTGTGTGTGTGTATCGATTGCAACCTGATGATCCATAAAGTAAAAATTTACTAGCTCTCTCACACACACACGCACGCACACACACACTTATAATAATAAAAAAACAATAGTAATAATAATTATCTATTTTTTCTATCTATCTCTCTCTCTCTCTCTCTCTCGCTATATATATATATATATATATATATATATATATATAAATTATTATGCGTTTTATGGTTTTATGTGTGAACGAGTTTTATGTATATTTGCATTTAAAGGCGTTTGGTTTAACCATTTGGGGGAGAATTCTGTCTGTTTATTGCAGTTGAAGTTAACGATTTTATAATCACCTTTTTACAGTGAGGACTCGATTCTTCTTCCTCTTCTTTTCCCTCGTCTTCTTCTTATTCTTCTTCTTATTATTATTATTATTATACTTTTTCTTTTTCTATTCAACTTTTTCCTTTGTTTCTATTTCTTTTTCCTTGTTTTTTCATCTTTATCATATTCATTTCGTTGATTCTGTTTTTGCGTACTTTTCCTACTTTTTTCTTACTTTCTTCCTCATAACCTTCATATTTCGACTTCATTTGCTCTTTTTCCACTTTTCTTTCTACCTCTTTTTCTCACTTTTTCTCTTCCTTTGTTTTTTTTTTTTTTGTTTTTTGTTGGCGGGGTGGGGGTCTTTCTACTTTTCTTTGTCTTCATCTTTTCCGCTTATCTTTTTTCTCCTTTCGTTTATTTTTTCTCGTTCTTTACTTCTTCTCTTGCTTTCTTTTTTCGTTATTTCTTCTTTTTACACTTCACCTGTATTTTCTTTGTTTCTTTCTTCTTTCTTTTTCCAATCTATCTTTTTCTTAATTCTATTTTATTTCTTTTCTTCGACACTACCTTTCTTTACCTTTCATTCCTTTATCTGTTTCATTTTCGTTTAATTATACTTTTCTTTTTTATTTTCCCTCTTTCTTTTTTCCCTTTTTTATATTTGTCGCATGTTTCATTTTGTGTTGTCTTCTTTTCTGTGTTTTTTTCTTGAAAATTTTCTCCTTCGTCCTTTCTTTCTTATTTTCGTTTTCTTTTTGTGTTTTTCTTTTCTTTTCTTTTCTTTTTCTTTTTTTTCTTTGGTTTTTCTTTTTTATTTTTTGCCTGTCTTATTTTTTTAAATTGTTTTCTTATCACTTTTCATTCCTTCTCTCTTCTTCCCACATTTTTCTTGTGTATTTCGTTCTTCCCACTTGCTTATTTTCCTTTGTCTTTTCTTTCCCTTTTCTTCTCTTGCAGTTTCGTTTTCAGTCGTCTGCCTCCTTCGTTTTCTATGACTCTGACATCACCATTCCTCTTTTTACAGATTCTCGTTGTCGCCATGAGTATTTTGGGGTTTATTTTGTAATTTAAAAAGCCATCAACTGAAAAAAAAATGATTTTATGTTGTAATGTCGACGCTGGTAAAATGAATCTGCCTTCGTTTTGAGACGTTATATTCGAATGTTGATGCGTGGACTTCTTTTTCTTTGTGTATCTCATTTCGCAGTAATTGCGAGACAAAAAACTCAGAGCTTAAAATTTATCAAATCTCAGACAGAAAATGGATTGTACTTAACTAATTGGAGAGGAAGAATTGCAAGACAAGGTGTGAACATGCAAATATATATATATATATATATATATATATATATATATATATATATATATATATATACCTTCGTTTTAAATGCATTGATTGACAGTGAAGTTTAAGTAAGGGGAACAAAATTTTAACTTTCGTAGACGCTTGCTGAGAAAATATTAGAAAATTACCAATAAATTTTAAATTTATTATAGGTACCTCTCTGTCTGTATTTACAAAAATCGATATGTTTATACGCACACAAATAAATTAAAATACTTTTCAAAACACTAGTGAGTTTTTCCATTTATCATTAGTAATTGCAGTTTTAATGTAATAACAATATCACTTGAACGCTACAAATTTATGGACAGTTTTTTATTTATATTTTTATAAATTATTGATAATTAATTTATTTCTTTTAATTGTTTTTAATGAAAACAATTCAAGTAAAAATTAATTATTCATCGAAAAATTATTTTCTTAAGACGAGAGTATCGATAATATATTTTATGTATAAAAGCATTTAAAAGCTATTCCAATTATCATAATGTCTTAGTCTTATTGCATTTTTATTTTACGATTCAGGGCAGATTTTCTACACCCGTGGTCCTGTATAAGATATATAAACACGAAGCGATAGAAACAATTAGATTGAATAAAAAGAATTGGGGGAATAACAGATTTAGAAGAATATTTTTACAAAGATTTTGTAAAAAAGAAATATTTAAAGGATTTTAAAAATAAGTTCATTCATTTCTGAATAAGCCAAGAACATTTTAAATAAAATATTTTTTCACCACAAAAAAGCGATCAAATTTCTCATATAAATTTAAGGTCCAGCGTTAAAAAACTTTTTAGTCCCAATTTCCATGGTTCTAAAAATATAAATATATATAAAACAACTTTTTACATAAAACACCTCTGATATTTTTTCTTAAAAATGACACAAAAACTTTGACACAAGAATTTTGAAGTTTTTTTTTTTATCATGTACATTTTTTTTAGTGAATTTTTGAATGTACCTATATATACATACAGGCAGGCACACACGCACATACACAGACACTAAAGAATAATGTCGGATTCAAAAAATCCTTTGATGGTTTATCTCTCTCTCTCTATATATATACATATATATATATATATATATATATATATATATATATGTGTGTGTGTGTGTGTATGTGTGTGGGGGTGCGTGTGTGTAAGAAATTTTGGATATAACTACAATATATCTGTAAAACAACCATATAAATATAAACATTTTCCTTGATAAAGTTTTCCTTTTGTTTTTTATTAATAATGATAGCAATGAACAGAGAGGAATATATATATATATATATATATATATATATATATATATATATATATATATATATATATATATATATATATATATATATATATTGCATGTTTGATTTAATAATTTAGACGTATTATGTCTATTTATTTTAATTTTTGTCCTTTCAAGTCCAGCAATTAATTACGTGCTGGTTGTAGAAAATTGATCAAGAAAAATTCCAAAATTTTCTTTCAAATAATTTTTATTATCCCATGGACTCTCAATTTTTCTTGGTCAAATTTCTACAGCCATCAAGAAATTAATTCGTCGACTTGAAGGGATTAAAAATAAAATAAATAGACATAATACGTCTAAATTATTTAACCAAACTTGCTTGAATGAAAATGTGCTGCCTGTATATATATATATATATATATATATATATATATATATATATATATATATATATATATATATATATATATATATATTAAGTTTATCTTAGCCTGGCATAATGTCATGTGTTGAATGGGCACTGCCAACTGAACATTAATGTTCTGCGAGCTAGCCCCTACATCCTGAACGCTACGAGGAAGGTTGTGTGTATGTCTGGACATAAAATTTATTAAATATAACATTAGCATGTCAGCTTCAGTCCCTTTCCAACTGCCATTACGTAGCTTCCCTGTGCCTTTTCTATAAAAATTTTCATGGTAATTGTTCTGATGAACTTTCTTCTATGGTATCTAGACTTTATGAATTTAAGCACAGCAAGGTCGGCGGCAAGGTCTCGTCATTATACAGTTCAAACGGCTAAATTTAACCGTAAGTTCTATGCTAACAATTTCTTCTCTCGCACTTCTTGCTTATGGAACTCTCACCTAGCTTTTTGCTTTCTAGTCAACTTTGACCTTCAAAAATTTATATGCAATGTTAATCGGCATCTGTCTTTTTAATTCATTTCCTTTTATTGTTTTCGCTCTTTAATAACGTTTTTCTTTTCTCATATTCTCTCACATTTAGTAACCACTTGCATCTTAGTGACTTTATTACCTTGCTTGGAGTGAAATGATTAAAAAGTATTTTTAGTAAATCTCAAACTGAAACTTTTATTTAATCTCCAGGGTGGATTTGCAGGGATTCATGCCCGGAATTACCAGATTTAATTTAATCGAAGAGAATTGATCGGTGATGACTATAATCTGTTACCAAAGTAATCTTGTATTTGGTGAGAACATCAAAAGAGTAAGGTGTCTTATATATATATATATATATATATATATATATATATATATATATATATATATATATAATAGGAAAGAATTCCAAAATTCGCTTGAGGATGAAACAAAGCTGGTTTAATTTAATTCAATTTAATTTTTATAATCAAATTGAAGTTTTTAGCTTCTGTTTTTGAAACATGAGAACTCATATGTAGCGATGGAATCATATTTTTAAAAATAATTATATATATATATATATATATATATATATATATGCGCATGTGAATACGTTACATTAACTTGTATAGATGCATTTTAACTAAAGAAAAAATGCATAAAATATGTACATTGAATATCTTTGTTTGTATTTTTGAGATTGTAACTATTTACACTATTTACATTATTCGGACTGTTGTCCTCATCTTTATTGTCATATTCACGCCGTTTAGGCCGTTGTTGGCTCCGGCCTTCGTCAGGCGATATGCGTTGAAATTTCGAACCCAATAACTAGATAAAACCATTGCTTGAAGTAATCCAGTGACTTGACGCAAAGAGTTGTGAGTTCAGTACCTGGCCACAGCAGAGGTGAACAAAAACTTGGAGAGTTATGTTACTAAAAGGAAATAACTGAAATTGAGATATCCAGAAAAGGCATGGCATGTGGAACTAGAACAATCTACCACGGTGGACGAAATAAAGGGTTCGATTCGAAATTCTAATGAAAAGAAATTCCAACCTGAAGAAGGCCGGAGCGTACAACGGCCGAAATGTTGAAAATATGACAATGAAGATGAGGACAACAGTCCGAACAATGTAAATAGTTTAAATAGAATGTCTAGAAATCTGTATGTGCGTGTGTGAGTGGTTGGAATATTTAGGCATGTGATGTTGTTTCCCTGTAATCGTACTTATATGTATTGTTCGGTTTCAATATTTGTTATGTAATGTAAATAGGTTTTTCATTATCAGGTTCCGGTCTTATTAATCTATTTGCGTATTAGACTGATGGTAAAAAAAATCCTTTGTGTTTTTGTGATAACAATTGCCACCAACCAAGAAATCTTTTTGGTCTAGTCTGAGGTCAGTGTACTTGTTACAAGTGTTATCGACCCTGAACACAAAAACCGCGGAGGGCCAAATCAATTAGTTCGATCATCACTGGATGCCTTTGTGTTATACGGAGCTAAGTTTGTCAAACAAACATCAAAGATAAATTGAAGAAAAGAAACAACATAATAGGAGGTCATTTGTGCGGATAGGTGAGGAAGATAACGGTTAAGCCTAGCCTTGAACAGGTTATGGTTGTAGTGACCGGGGAATCATCCTCTTGGGAATTGGTTCTACAGAGCAGTAGTTCGCTGGAAGAAGCTGTTTCGAGTGGAACTGACTTCTCACTGATGGAATACAAAGGTAATGTGGCTAGTTTGCTACTACTAAAGACGTGTCCTTGCCGTGAAGTTTAGAACTGGCGGGACCAGTGAATGTAGTTCGTCCGAGCACTTTCGTGGAAGTTAGCGATAGAGCAGAGAAAGGCTTGCCTCATCCCCCCTGTGTAGGAGAGCGTGGAGGGTGGAGAATAATTCGTCACCCAGAAGGGTGCAGATTGAGGTCTGGGCAGCTCCCGTGCAAATATGACAACAGTACTTCATTTTTTCCTGATCTGACTCTTGTAAAGGTAGAGGATAGTAAGACAGTCAGTGACTTACTGGAGCGGTACAGGGAGTCGACCATTTTACCTGCATCTTTAGCAATGGATCGAAGTCAGGTACGAGTTTGAGGCCCAGTAGTCTTTCAAGGAATAATGCCTCCCCGTGGGGACATCCATTCATTGTGACTGATGGTAGTTCGGAGTCCGATCGGCGATGATGATAAGAAAAGAAAGAACAAAAAAAAAAGAAAGAAAGCAAGAACGTTTGACTTATTTATTATGTTGGTGCAAAAATAATATCGTTTTTGACGTATTTTTTAACGTCAAAAAACGATATTATTTTTGCACCAACCTAATAAAAGAAAATCAAAAGCGGTAAGAAAAGAAAAAAGGAATGAAAGAATAAACGACAGAAGAAGAGGAGGAGGAAGAAGAAAGAAGAAGAAGAGGAGGAGGAAGAAGAAAGAAGAAGAAGAGGAGGAGGAAGAAAGAAGAAGAAGAAGAAGAAGAAGAAGAAGAAGAAAGAAGAAGAAAGAAGTTTATAGCAAAATAAAGATAGAAAACAAAGGAATGAGTGACAAAGCAAACGGATGAATACCAATGATTTTATTTATGTTCAAAATGTATAAATATATATTCAACAGTATGGTTGCTGCTTCGTTGTGTAGTGATTAATATACTAATACAAATAAGGATAAAGATGATATGAGTTCGATCCTAATTGAGTACACCATACTTCTGCTATACGAAACTATGCTTAATAAATAAGTAATACATTATTAAGCCAGATCTCTTAGTTAATGGGTGTAGCGTTTTCGTTTACTCGTCTGGGAGGCAAGCGTTTCCTGTAGTACCCCACAAAATCAGTCGCCTTCGACTTAATCCTCGTAAAGTACATATTTAATCGGACCGGAGAAACGATCTGTGACTTGCACACTTAAATTCCTAATCCTCACTCTCATATATTGGAGTTAAAGTTTGTTAGTCTACCCCGGTAGATATTCAAGTGGGCAGTTTGGTCAAGTTAAGGGATTTGTCTGGTCAAACTGATAGGTTCTGGCCAATCAAAAGTTTTGACAATATCTAAGACTTTCTTTTTTCCGTTTATTCTTGCAATTCTTTTTTTCTTTTCCTTTTATCCATAATTCATTTTATTTAGTTCTTTATTCCTTGATTCTCGTCTTCCTTCTTTCCTTCATTCTTTCCTTCCTTTATCCCTTCCTTCCTTCCTTGTTTCATTGATTTTTTCTTTCTTTCATTCTTTACTTTTTTCCTTCCTTCCTTCCTTCATTCCATACTACCTTCTTTCCTTGTTTTTTCTGTTTTTCATTCAAATACCATTATTTAGATTTTCTTTCTTTGGTTCTTTTACAGTTACCAGCACTATTATTCTTTTCTTTCATTTTTTCCTTCTTTAATAAATTCTTTCTTTTTCCTTTCCATGTAACATTTTTTTAGTTTTTCATTTCTTTAAGTTTTCTTTGTGTATCCTTTATTTTCTTCTTTTTTACTTTATTTTCTTCTTTTTTACTTTATTTTCTTCTTAATTTCGTTCCCTATCTTTCTTTCTTAATTTGTTATTTCATCTTTTTTTTTCTTTTTTTTTTATTCTTTCATTCTGATGTATTTTGTGACTGAAACATTTATATGTTATCGAACCACTTTCACCAAAATCGAAAAAACTATTTTAAAATGCCTGTAAAATTGATTGTTTAACAGAGGCAGCTATTCAAAGGAATTTTTCTTTTTCATATATTTTCTAAAAGTTTTATAAATAGTAATTTATTATAATTAAAAAAAAAAAAGATTTACTAAATATTCTTACAATGTAACATCAAAAATTTTAAACTCTCTCCACTCGAAGGAAGCGTATTTCATCAGTTTTAGAAAATAACAAAAATAACGAAAATAACTTTTTATGAAAAATTTTTAATCTTTTCATTTTTCTTTTCCTCTTTCATCGTACATTTCCAGTTTTTATTACAAAAATAAAATAAAATCTGGACTCTAAGCATGTATGTTTTTAAAAATAGTAGGTTTTAAATGTAGTTTGAATTCATTATCCTACAGCGAAGAACAACACGTGAGGGCAAGTTCTTGTGTTCGTTTGTGTGGCGCACACGATTCAAAATTTGAATTTTTTCAAATGGTATTTCAAAATGGCATTTTTTTTAACATAGAATTAATTACTAATTTGCCCCGTCAAGCTTTTAATTAGTTCCGACAAGTGGATATTTCATTGTCATTTATGATATCTTATTGATTTCATAGGACATAGAATTTACATTTATCGACTATAAAAACTACTTTAATCCATTGTCTCAAAATTCGCGCAGAAAATTTACACGCCTTTCAGTAAATCAAGATGCAAGGGGGATAACTCAATATACACTAGTTTCTTATTACAGAATTTTATAAGGATTTTTAATCTTGAAAAAATCTGCTCTTGAAAGTAAAACCTAAGAAACAATATTTTTATTATTGTTTGTGTTTTATTTACAAACACTTTCTTGGTTCTAGTATATGTAGGTATCGCCACAGGCTTCTACAAAATCTGAAAAACGTATTTAATATTATTTAAATATCTTTGATGTTAAATTTTGGTTATATTTGAAAGAGCTAAGGTTAATTGGTACTAAAAGAAAAATTGATTTCCGCGTCTAAATGAAGTTTTTAGGAATTTTTAAAACATTGACATTCATCGACTCATCGAACGGCCATTGTAGACGAAAAATGTAAGCAACAAATTTTAAAATGTCTTAAAAATCCAATATTCGTACCTGAGATGTGATTTGAAGTGAATTAGTACATTTAAAGATTAACTGGATTTCGAAAATTTAACAATTCTCTTAAAAAGCGCGCAAAATTAAATAAAAAAAGTATAGAACACCAACAGTGCAATAACGAAGAAATTGGTATTATGTTTAAAAATAAATTATCTTCAAACTTATATAACTAATAGTTTAAGAATATAATGTTTTATTCTATACACTTTAATGAAATTTAGTAGAATGAACAATTTTATTTGTTTTTATACTAATTAGAAGGATTTTTTAATTAAATGATAACTTTTAAGTTTAATACATTGCTTTTATTTTATTTTTTTAAATATTTTTCTTGCCTTAATCTTATGCAATGTGGTCTTTTTGAATTATTCTGAATTTAAAAGTTACCGAATTATCATATACCTGAAATATTCAATCAAAAGGGGTAATTTAGAATTATTTCCTTTTTTAACACTCACAGAAAAATAATCTAACAGTTGCTAAAATGAAAAATATAATTCTTTTAAAAAAAGATTCACACTCGAAAATAACATTAATCTTTACATTTTTCGATTCTTCAAACATGTCCTTTTTTAATTAATAAAAAGTTCTTACGAGCAGCAACAGAATCAATTTTCAAAATTGCACTGAAAATTTAAGAAAAAATGTTAAGTGTATTTTTCTATCCAGTCTGAAATAAAATAGTGTGTTTTATTAAATTATGCAAACGAAAACCCTAAAAAAGAATTATTTTTTTCAGTTTTATTGGTTCATTTTTGGTAAGGATCGGATGAAACATACCCCCCCACACACACACACCTCAAATATTCCCAATAAGTATTGAAAATTTCACTTGAATCAAATAATTCTCTGCTTCTTTTTTTGCGGGTGGGGTGCATTTTTTTAAACAGAGGGTAGAGATTTTTTGCTTTCAACTGGGAAAACGCACCCATTTTGGTGGTACCTACATATACGTAATTAGTTAGGGATTTTAAATATTTAAGTTAATCATTCAGCGTGTAACTATTTATAGAAAACTTCCTTTTCTCTCTTTATTTCTTAATTTTCTGCTCATTCTGGTTTTTATAAATAAAATGAAAAAATAAAAGATTTTCTTTTGAAAAATCGAATAAATAGATCAATATTCAAGGCTGAATTTTAAAAACTGAAATATCCAAAAAACAGGTTTTATTTTATTTTCTGTATGATCTTTTAAAACAATTTATCATCAATCTGACTCCTCCTCTTCAACATTTTTCTACACTTATTACAAATCGTCTTTACTTTAAAATCACGTGTTTGTAATTCACAAATATTATGACTAAAGCCAGAAACTCATTCCAGATACTTGAGATGTATTCAAAAGCTATTTGCCTAATCAGGAAAGCTTAACTTGCCATTTGCTAAAAGTTAGGCAAAAACATTTTGTGGGGATTTCAATCGGAGGACTAAATGTAAAAATCCAAGAAGTTAGAACATTTTTTTTTTTTTTGCAATTGATTAGTTGTGTGCAAAATCATTTAAAGATTTCTTTTAAAAAAATTTTGAAAATTAAATTCACTTTATTTGTTTTCATTCAAACATGTAAATCTTTCTTGTTCTATATAAAATGAAAATACAAAATAATTTGACCTACCATCATTGGTTTAAGGAAAGGTCTCCCTCCCTTAATGCTAAGAAACTACATCTTCAATAATAATTTATGAAACATGAACTAAAGAATGGATGTGAAAGTTTCAATTCCTTTCCTTTGTCAACAAAGCATGAAAATGAACTTATAAAAGACCTGCATAAAATTCCTTTTTCTTTTGTTGTTGTATATGTACATGAAATTATGCATGTAGAACAGAGTACTAATGTTTTCTTCACTGGTTGTTGAATTAAAAAAAATAAACAAAGATATCAGCAAACTCAATAAATTATTTGCTTTTCAGATTATATCCACTGGAAATAGAATTTTTTAGTCATGGGTAAGAATGGCTGAGCAACAGTATGATATCAATATATTAATAGGGACCTGACCCACATATAAAACAAAATTCTTCAGTTAAACCTGTGATATAACAAAATCCTAATAGTTATCCTTCTTTAGTTTAACTTTTATTTAAAATAAATGATGCATATTAATAGTTATTAATTTGATAGATAAAACCCACCAATTAGAGCTAATCGAAAGGATCGAACTCACTACATAATAATACATTGTACAACAGCTTACTAACTACTGATCCACAGCCATTGTCTCTGTATATTTATTGTGAAATAGTCTGACACAAGGCCACGGTTTTGAGACTGTCAGAAACGATTAAAATTAGCGACAATAATAATTGTTCGTGAATTTAGCTAGATGACCACAAACTCGTGGATAAGAGATCTCCAAAAATACTAAGGTTAATTGAGTCTGGCACAAGGCTTACAAGGGTGAGTGTCAACAAGCGTAAGCTGTTCTCAATATTCCAATACAGGTTGAGTATATTTTATCCGAAATTTCAAAATCCGTAAACCTCTAAAATCCGAAAGTATTCCAGGTGCTGGCAAAACTTGCCACAAATTTTCAAAAAGCCCTGCTACGTATCTACGTTGGCGCCAGTTTTTTTTTTTTTTTTTTTTTTTTTGTTACCAATCGTCATAGAAACACTTTCGTTCGTGGATTACTTACTAGGTGTTTCGGGATCAGTAAAGTGGTTATTTAAAATGACCTGCATTTATATATATTTTTTGTAAGTAGTGATCATGTTTTTTGTACACGTACATAACATTATTTTTACGGGAAATCATAATTTTACCACTTAAAAATCCGTGTGAACATTACATGACTAGCATCATTACCTGTATCTGTATAGACACAAAATTTATTAAATTTTATATAAAACTACTTTCAGAGTATATGTTATTTATATAAAACTATCTTCAGGGTATATGTATAAGCTGCTGTGTTATAAAATGTAAAGGGATATCGTGTTTATGTTTGGGTTCCATTCTCAAGCTGACCCATTTTATAGATGGCATATACAAATTAAAAAGCATGTATTCCAAAATCCGAAAAAATCTGAAAACCGAAGCATATCCTGGCCTCAGGAATTTTGGATAAAGGATTCTCAACCTGTAAAAATTTGCGATACTTCATGACATTCGTTCCAGATATTTGCTAACTTTAGCTTTAAGAAGAATAGGTGTCCGAGGCTAAGATTCAACTCACCAAGTAAATATTGCTTTACACAGTAGATCTTTACTAAATAAACCTTAGAGTCTGAAACAAGGTCACATAGAGAGCAGCCACACCAAACACAATAATAATAATATGGTAATAACCGAGAAAAGCAAACTTGTTATTGCTTAAGAGGTAGGAACTCTCAGCATTTATTGATCTAAACTCATGACACTTATGTTTATGTGTTAACGGACATGATATATATATATATATATATATATATATATATATATATATATATATATATATATATATATATATATATTTGTGTGTGTGTGTGTGTTTGGTTGAATAATCGTCTATTTATTTCTATTTTAAAATTCACAACTATCAGTTACATTAATTTTTCGTCCTAGCAATTCACACCTGAAGATGATCTTGGATGAGATTGAAAGTACTTGAGAAAATAAAAGAAATTAAAAGAATTACGGTGCCTTTCTTAATGAATTTAATATCAACATCAAGAAGTTGATCCGAGAATTCGAGAGGATTAAATATATATATATAATAGACATAATATGTCCAGATTATTCGACCAAATATGCTTGAATGAAGATATGCTGCCTAAATATACATATATATATATATATATATATATGTGTGTGTGTGTGTGTGTGTGTGTGAGAGAGAGAGAGAGACAGAGAGACAGAGAGACAGAGAGAGAGGGGGGAAGGAAAGGGAGTTCGTGAAAGAGAGACACGAAGAGACAAACTGAAAATATATCGACTTAACAAGAACGGATTCCTTTCCAAATCTTGTTTGGTAAATACGGTTAGCATTTGCGAAGTTGGTGCATTTCAGAACATTTCAGTGTCCACTGTGTATATAAAGGTTGCGCCAGGTATTTGAGAACATACATTAGTGAAGACAATCTAGCGCCAAAGTTTATCATTCTTAAACAGACACATATCAAGAACATTAATCTAACACAGGAAATTAAAATGTATGCCATCCAACTACAGAGACTCGGAAACAGCGAACATTCTAGAAGTGTTCAAGTGAATATAAAGGAAAAAAAACAGTTGTCTTTGCGCGGATCCTACAGAGGTATTCATGGAGATGTTGCACCATTTATATAATCAGCTCCGTTGAAGTACGGGATATACAATGTGCGATGGGTAAATTGTCGCCATTTTATGTGTTTTATTTCATGCATGTGCATTGTTTATTTCCAATTTGTCGACTGCACAGTATGGTAGGGTCAGCTGGGCATTGTCTTTGAGAAAACGAGCTCCATGACGCAATTCACTTCGCCAAAAATTTGGAAAAGGCATGCTGTACTGTTTGGCATTTGTGCTGGAAGCTCCAATACGAACATTTCAGACTGGGTGACAGTGCAGAGAATTCGGAAAGAGTTGGTTGGTAATCTTTCTGATAAGAAAAGAACTCCCGAATTTGTTGGTGATGGACTCAGAGCATGCCACACAAGCAGGAGAACCACATCACATCATCCGTTACATCTGGCTATCTAACTCCCCGGACTGCAGCCCCTTGATTATTATTTGTCGGCGCAGCTGAACGAGAGATCAACAAAACTCCAAAGATGACCTGTAAGTGAGGATTATGGCAGCATTCACCAAATTAAACAAGGAGATCGCCCAGAAGAGTTACAGGAGATTCCGAAGATATTTTTGTATAATTTTATTAAACACATCTGTTAAATTGAGATGCTAATGTTATTTTCATTTTTACGTAATTTAGGCGACAATTTATCCATCGCACCCTATAGAGGTGAAGCCCTTTATCGAGGGGGGTGACTGCTTTCTTCCAAATGTTCCAAGGAGTAGCTAACCGAAAAATTCCACTGACATATTTACCCTGAACATGCGGCCTTCTTGTTCTCCTGACTTTTGCCTTTTGGTTTTTCTATGTCTTGAGCGTCGTCAAAATAGAGATCAACAAGCAGCAAGACTTCATTGTTGTGAGTATGATGGACGAGAAACACTTGATCCAAGCCTGTAATCTTTTCCAATGCCACGTCTAATCCGTTATCGAAGTTGGGAGCTGTTTTTTGTAAATAAGCTTTGTCTGTTTTTCGAAGTTAGACATTTTTACTTTAAAATATACTACTTTTTCTGTTTCATTCTCCCTCTCAATATATGTATATATAGAATTAATGTAGAGAAACTTGTCACTTAACTGAGTGATGTTATTTCAGTCATGCCAACTTCGAAGTTTCGTGAGTGCATTGTTGTAATGCCTTCACTCTTCAGGGATATTAGCTTCTCTCGTCGAAGTCGGCATGACTGAAATAACACCACTTAATTAAGTGACAAGTTTCTCCATATTAATTCTATCCTCACCTTTTTATATCGAGTACTTTAAGACAAAAACATGCCAACCTAAAATGACTTATAAACTAAACACCAATTTTAGTACCTAAAAACTCAATTTAATACTATATATATATATATATATATATATATATATATATATATATATATATATAGATAGATATAGATATAGATATATATATATATATATCAATTAATGGCTTTTTAAAATTCTACATTATTATTGCTATAAACGTTTTATTTAGTGGGTGCATGAGTTTAATTATATATAATAAATTTAAAAAGTAATGTCTACCGGCCTAGAGATCGAAAGTGCTTACGTTCAAGATAAGAAAAGTTAGTAGATCTAGAATTTGACAGGTGCCACTAAAATATGAACATTTCTTCAATAGGGGAATTTCCTTTGCTGTGATGTCTTCCCGTGATTCAGTAGTAGATTATTGTCAGGAGGCAAATTATCTTTAAATAGGACATTCGATATCTGTGCCAGTAAATATTAATTTCACTGTTTTATAAAAGCAGTGATGTCTACACACGTGCGTGTACCAACTAAATACAACGGTTATGGTAATATATATATATATATATATATATATATATATGGGGGGGAGGGAGAGGCATTAGCTAAACTTATATTCTCTTAGCACTGATTCCTTTGAAAAAAGAATTTACTTCTCATTGCATTACGTCCGTTTTCCAACATAATTTGGCGAGTGAGCAATTAAATCACATTCATTTATATTATTTACACTGTTCGGACTATTGTCCTCATCTTTATTGCCATATTTATGGCGTTTCGGCAGTTCTGCTCCACGGCCTTCATCAGGTGATTGGAATTTCGAACTGAACCTTTTATTTCGTTCACTAGTGTAGATTATTCTAATTCCACATGCTATACCTCTTCCGAGTGTCTCAGTTATCTCTCTTTAACCCAACCCTCCAAGTTTTTGTTCACCACTACTGTAACCAGGAATTGAACTCACAATTCTTTGTGTCAAGTCTCTGCATCCAACCAACGCATTTATTCACTGAGCTAACAATATAAATAATTACTACGCTTCATGTCAGAAATATAGACAGATAAATCACATTCCTATAACTAATTTATACAGAAACCACAGAAACATGTATAAATCTTGAACTACAGGAACATCTATAAATTATTGCAAACCTGGGCCACAAACACATATATAAACTGTTAGAACCAGTGTCTACGCGCTCATGTACAAAATATCTGAGACAAAGACCTCAGACACAGCAATATTTATAAATTATTCGGGACACGGGCCAAAACAAGTGTATAAAATTATCGACACAAGGGACACAGACATGTATAAATTGTTAGCGACCCCTGGTCACAGACCCATGTTTATAACGTCGGCGATATGAGTAATTCCTTGGTTCGCCAATCAAAGAAGCTCTAAAACTGGTTTCTTCTTGCCAATCCGTTATACGCTCTTAATGTCAGTTGAGGTAAGGTTCAGGTATCAAGCAATCGTAAATTTCTATGAGTCACCCGTTAAATTAAAAAGCCTCAAAAAAGATATGACACTGACCTGGTACGTGTCTGAAGTAGTTGAATATTTCCCATTATCTCGGCGTGGGAGTCGGCTATATTCAGTCCCAGATAAAAGGACATCGATTGCTATATTTTAAGACAGCTAGATAGACCCTCTTTATGTACTTAATAGAAACCACTCAGTTTTCTAACTTACATCCTACAAACCATTTGACCGTTTAGTTAAAACGAACACAATACATATGGAGTCTGCTTCATTTCTGAGGGGATTTGCAAATCATTTACATACTCGTTAGTTTGATTCATCTCTGAGACTCCAATAGGTTTGGCCTTGTGCCGAACTAAGTCATGCTCGCCTCGTTCTAGAGTAATAGCAGAACCTATCATATGTACAGTGAGTTTATAACCTTACTAGGACCAAGCATTTGGAGTTTTGTTTTAGAATAAAGGTTAATAATTTGGGATTCCGATTAAATCACACTAAACACTGGTCTCATCTGATCACTAAAGTTAAGTAACGTTGAATCTGATCAGTACTTAAGTGGATGATTAACTTGGAACACCAAACAGCTGAAGGTCATGTGCTGTATACTAAACAATATCTAATAAATAACTGATAGGGTAATAATAAAGTTATTTATAATGAAATATTTCAAACTAAGTAAATCTATTATTATTTGTTGATAGTAAACAAAGATGGTTTAGAGCTTATCAGAGGAAGTAATGGCAAGATAATTAGAGATTGTGCTCCATTTACTCAGACTTCCGTGGCTGAAGTTATTTTGGCGATATCCATGTGTTCAGAATCTATTTTACAGTACTTGCTCGGCTGTCTGAAGTATAAATTGACCCAGAGTTTTATGGTACAAAATCATAAAACAATGATGGGAAACTTATTGGGTGTGCCATACTTATAGCCTTGTACCAGGCTATGCTCAGCAATGTAAAATATATTAGGTGTCTCGCCATAAAGTGAGGATTAGCAACCTTCTCTAGCATACTGTTTTCGATCCTCACTAGGTGTCCCAGAATTGCGGCCTTGTGCCAGATTTAGTAAATACTTTGATACCAACGATGTTCAAACACTGATTTCGAAGGTATTCATTTCGTGGACTGGCGCAATTTATTCTTATTACCTTCGTTTGTCACTAATTAGCTTTGTACTTAGTTAAGTTACTTTCAGCGTTCGAATTCAGGTGCATTCTGAATGCATATTTTCAAGGCTAGTTGACGCGCCCAACTCGGAGTATTGACGTAACACAATCTTCATACAATATCTCCCTCCAATTCAAGGCTTAGACTTTTATCAACTAAGATTGACGCCTGTCTCGTATTTGAGGTCGTTACGTATTTCATCCTCTCACGACTGGTCACTCGTCGAACCTAAGGGAAAGCCAAGGTTACGACTTCTTAAGTCAGAAAGTGAATCAATCTTCTTAGTCCTATTAACTCACATTTTGTGTCATATTCAGCTAAGCTTAATATATAACAGGGCACAATTTACGTCTGGCACAAGGCAAGAATACTCAGTGATGATTTAAATCTCCGTAGTAGTAAATAAGCCACAAACTTAGTTTATTAATGAGTTTCAGGGTAACTTGACATAATTGTCATTGTTGCTTAGCGTTACTAGTGAGGATCGAACATTTTTATGCCCTTTGTACATTCAGGACGTGGTTGATCATGGCTCTTCACAAACTCTTATCCGTTGTACTATCCATCCCTTTCCCTGTTCTGTCATCCATTCACACAAGCTTGTCAGTTAGGATACTCGCTCTTTCCTTCTTCTATTCAATAATGAGTGAGTGCCAAATTTTCCAAGCCTTCCTTCCTCATTATGTATCGCAGAAATTCTTTCTGATTCTAATTATAATTCCCCGTCCATGGTATTCTCATCATCCTTCTGTAGAACCATATTTTTCTGTTTATATTTCTGAGATGAGGTATTGAAACTATTTACACTATTTACATTGTTCGGACTGTTGTACTCATCCTTATTGCCATATTCATTACGTTTCGGCCGTTGTACGCCCCAGACACATCACCGAGTGGATAAAAGCGTTGGTTGAAGTAATCCAGTTACTTGACCCAAAGAGTTGTGAGTTCAATACCTGACTACAGCAGAGGTGAACAAAAACTTGGAGAGTTGAGTTACTAAAGGGAAATAACTGAAACTGAGATCTGCAGAAAAAGCATGGACTAAATAAAGGGTTCGGTTCGAAATTCCAACGTATATCACCTGAAGATGGCCGGAGCGTACAACGGCCGAAACGTCGTGAATATGATAATAAAGATGAGGACAGCAGTCTGAACAATGCAAATAGTGTAAACAACCCTATCTCTCTTTCCTTAAGTCTCATCTTCATCTGTGAGGGAGTCCATCATTCACTTCCATGGAAAATTTATTACATAGTAGATCATTGTTTCTTTTGATTCTAACGAAATTTTCACGTTTCTTAATATTTAGTTCAACTTGTGGACTACTCAGTAGTAATTGTCTGCCAAACGAGCTCGTTAACCACTACACTCGAAGAGAAGAGTTAATAGAACTATCAACTAATATTGCATCTTTTTGTGCTTGAATTTGTTACTGTTAATATGTGTTCTTTTCTTTTTTTTTTTGCGTCAGATTTTGACTTAGTAGGCGGTTTAGCGAAACTTATTTCAGGTTAACGTGTCCAAACATTCCACCAGTCGAGGTGGAAACGAGTGTAGGGAGAGAATACGAAGGGCCGAGCAATGTGAGATGTCGAACATCATCCCTGTCAGAGGACACAGTGACGGGGGCGTGGTGTCCAATGCGTTGGATCGGCGTGGGATGACGTTATCTCGTGCCAGTGTTGAGTGATTGACTTGTGGCCGGGGACGGTCTGATTAGGCGTAAATTTACGAGACAAAATGAAAGACAGAAAGAAATGTAGATTTTGTGTGTGTGTGTGCGTGCGTGTGTGTGTGTGCGCGCGCGCGTGTTTTGTTTTATCATGATGAGTTTATTGTGTAAGTGGAAGAGAAAAGTATCTCTCACGTTTTCGAACTTCCACCTAACCCCCAATTTAATGTTATCGACTTTTCTTTTATATATTTTTTTGTTCATTTCTTTCTTTCTATTGTTTTTGTATCCATCAGCCTGTTTCATTTTTCTTAATCTCTCCGATTTCTCAATCTTTCTTTCCTTTTTGTTTTTTCTTCTTTCTTCTTTCTATTTACTTTACTTCCACCCAACCCCCATGTTTGTTTTTCCATAATGTTTCCGATTTCTCAACCCTTCCTTCATTCTTTCTTTCTTTCTTTCTTTCTTTCTTTCTTTCTTTCTTTCTTTCTTTCTTTCTTTCTATTGTCTTTCCTTTCATCTGCCGGTGTTTCTTCTTCCTTAATGTCTTTCTTTCTGTTTTTCTTTATTTCTTTCTGTTTTTCTTTCTTTATTTATTTATTTATTTATTTATATTTTTAATGTTGCCATCTTCCTTTTCCGCATTTAACTCCCAAGTGTTTTTCAACTCAGCAAACTCGCAAGTCTACAGACGAGTATCTATTTAGTTATGATTTGGCACTTACTTATTTTAATTAAATACATTTTTAAAACAATGATGGAACAGAGATACCTAAATGAATCAGGTTTTATTGTATTCATATACACTCGTATAAGTCCGATTGTTGTCTCAAAAGTAAATGCCTCGTATTTTATTTTTAATGTATTTTCAACTTATTTATCTTTTTTATTATTTAAGTTTGCCACAGAAATTTTGCCGTGGAAATTGTACAAGATGAACTTTCCCTTTTTTATTTTTTAACCAATATTTTTGTCTTGTCACAAATAACAGCTGAGCAAGAGTTTGTCAAAATGATGTTGGACCTAATTCTTCTATGAAAAAACCTGCTGGACGTTTATGGAAACCAAACATTGAATTATGAGCACATTTAGGGGATGTAAATGTCTTTCAGCGACAAAATGGCTCGCCTTCGCTGTTACTGATATTTACGTGCGTGACACACAGGATCTTATTAATCGTTGGCAAAAATGCTAACGTCCAAAAGAATAATTCCTTGCTATTTCTCAGGCTAACGTTTTCCGACTCACATGAAGTGGAAAGATTGTATTGCCTCAATTACTCGGTCTGCTGCTAGGAAATTTGGTTCACTGTGTTATGCTAGACAATTTTTTCTCGTCAGAATCTATCTTTCTCATTTATAATTCTACCATTTGTCCATGCATTGCTACCACATCTGGTCTAGTGTTTCTGTTATGTATTTAGAGATTCTTGATAAAATGCAATGAAGAATTTGCAAGATTATGAGTCCTGACATGGCATCTCGGCTTCAGCCGCTTTCTTCTGTTTTCTTAAGTCTTTTTCTTTTATTGTTCTCTCTGCTTAAATGTTTCTTTTCTTTTTCTCAAATTCTTTCACACTCCTTGAATCCTAGTAGCTTTATTGCCTTGCTTGGGGTTAATTGATTAAAAACATATCTCAAATACATAATTGTATTGTTAATTGATTAAAAACATATCTCAAATACATAAATGAAAACAAAATAATTAGGGAAACACAAAAATTTAATAGAGCGAGTAGAAAACTAGTATTGGTAGTGCTCCCATAAAATGATGAAAGCCATAACGGAAATTTTAACTCCTCTCCTTGGAACACTGAACCCATGTTAAAAATTTAGGTAACTTGATTCAAAAACTAAAAAGAATAAATGTAACTGAGAAAGTCATGGCGAGTTTAGATGTTAAACCTTTTTAGTCCATTGTTGCTGTTAACAAATGCTTAAATATTAAAAAAAAAAAAGTATCTAACATAATCAAAAATAAAATTCTCCCTATCAATATCTAATCTCATAAAAACCTGAAGACCTTATCACAAAGCAATTATATTTAACAATAATTTTTATAAACAAAAATTTGCATTACCAATTACCATTACTAAGCGGTGTATTGGTATGTTTTGTTAGAATTTCTTGAGTCTGATCCTTTCCAAGATATTTCAACTAAACAATCAACATATTCCCGATATATTAATGACGCTCTATTAATATATCACAGCAAAACTACTTTACCTGACTTTGTAGATAAACTAAACAAAGTCGAACATACAATAGAATCCCCTGATGACACGAAGACAAACAATAATTTCCTAGTCATTATGCTACACCGTAATAACAATAGACTAAAGCTAAGTGTACATTGCGAATCAAATGAAAATATGATATTATAAATTACTGTTCTCATCATAACAATAAAATCAAATCCAGAGTATCAGATTCTATTTAAGAGCACTTAGAATTTGTACATGAAGAAAGGAAATACTTTGAAACTACTTTTAATCTCCTCCATTGCTCTAATCATTTCATATTCAATATGAAACCATAGGCTGGTAAAATATTTCAAGATAGAAAAGTGAACCTTTCTGTCAAACTCAACGAATTAAAATATCACCAAATCACAACTACTATTGAAAAGAATTTATCTAAGCTTAACATAAAATTTGTTACACTTATTTCTAAAACAATAAAAGAATTAATACAAAACAAAATAATAAACTCAAACTTGAAGGAGGAATTTACTCTATCACCTGTAATAATTGCCACAAGAAATGCATCGGAGAAACCCCAAGGAATTTTAATTTCTTTTAGAAAAACGCGTCTAATGCATCAGTTACTCACCGTAATGAGTGACCATAATACTGATTTAAAAAAAGAAAAAAGATACACTAATTAAAAGAGAAAGTAATTTACTGAGACGAAAATATATAGAAAGTGTTTTAATTGTTAGATCGTTCACAGTAAATGTACGTCTCGTTTCTTATATTTCATCTTCCTTAGCAGATTTTCTATGTGCAATTGTGCATGTGTAGTTGCATCAACGTAAACATCACTTTATTCCGATGAAGTTCTAAAGGACGAAAAGCGTCACACGTTCACTTTGTGATAGATTTCCTAATATATATATATATATATATAAAAGTGTACATTGAAATCAACATCAGAGGCGACAGGCTGTTTCATGCTAGGCGCAATCGTCAGTGTTATCGACTTTTCGGCGGCCTGATGATTGCGCCTAGTATGAAACATCCGGTCGCCGCTGAGTGTTGACTTCAATGTTCACTTTTATATTTATATTTACATACGCTCTATCTCTAATATTGAGCACTTTATCCCATAAATGTAGCACACCTAAAATCTATATTTCTTTATATATATACATACATATATATATACATATATATATATATATATATATATATATATATATATATATATATATATATATATTATAAGAGATTATAATAAATTTGAAATTGCTACACAAAAGATTTGATGTCTCAATACTATGATTATTTCTTACTTACCATCACCAGAAGAAATACAATCATAGTATAGATAGATAGATATGAACATACTGAGATAGATAGATAGATAGATAGATAGATAGATAGATAGATAGATAGATATGAACAGACATACATAGATAGATAGATAGATAGATAGATAGATAGATAGATCAGTGAATAATATAAACATATTGTGTCTATTTCTTTTCATACTGATCCTTTCCGTTTGTCTAATGCGTTCTTGATGTTAAGATGAAATTCATTAAGGAAGGCGTCGTAGTTTTTGTTAACCCAAGTACTTTCGATCTTTTCCAAGATGACGTTCAGGTGTAACTTACAAAGACAAACTTATTGTAACTGCAATCAAATCTGTATTCCGATGTGATGGCGATTTTTAAAAACACGCACGAAAAACTACCATCATAACGGAATGCAGATTTTATTCGAATAATGTCAATGAGTGCAATCATTTTTACATGAAGGAATTCAATTACACACCTTTGTTAGTACATACTTTGATGTCCGCCGCCATTTTGCCAGACAGGTGCTCAGCTGCCATCCATAACAAGATAAAATATGGATTATTGGTACAAATGTTCAATGCTACTAACATCCGACTTAAATAAATCGTAGGCTCAACATAGAAATAAGCGAAGGAAATATTTTCAAAACGACCGACGAAGAAATATTTCAATCAAAGCCGATGTTTACAATTGTTTCATTTAATTAATCGATCTTTTGTTTTTAAATTTATAGAAGTTTCTTGGTATTTGCATTGTTACAGAAATGCCGGTTCTCAGTTTCAGCGTTAACCTATGAATTCTGCTACTGTAAGTTTCTAAATCTTTGAAGGCACTGAGTTCGCATGAATATTCTTATACGAATGAGGAATTAAGTCAGCGCAAAGTCTTTGAGAAAAAAGACAGAAAACACAAAACAGTAAAACTTCAGCATATATTAGGTTGGTGCAAAAATAATGACGTAATAATGTCGTTTTTTGATGTTAAAAAATACGTCAAAAAACGACATTGTTACGTCATTATTTTTGCACCAACCTAATATTTTGCAACGCTTTATACAACCAAGTTTAAAAAGAATTTGTCTAATACCTTGTCTGAAGTGGGGACTGAATTCCACTCTCTTAGACCATAAATTGAGAAATAAAACATTCTGTACTTTATTAGGCATTAAATTACATCACTTAGCGTCCTCCAAAGTTTACCTTCACTTTTCGAGAGTTAAAATTTTGAA
The DNA here is from genome assembly GCA_963932145.1 of Acanthosepion lycidas. Taxonomy (NCBI): domain Eukaryota; kingdom Metazoa; phylum Mollusca; class Cephalopoda; order Sepiida; family Sepiidae; genus Acanthosepion; species Acanthosepion lycidas. The sequence continues at coordinate 37,978,503 of OZ010587.1, forward strand.
AACCTAACCATATTTTTTATTTCTGTTTATAAATACATGCTGCAAAATAAAATCCTTGCATTTGCCTTGATGATATCCAGCAGAAGCCAAAACGCAAAGAAATGTTTTCCTTTTATCTTTATTTATATTGTCACTTTACACGTATATTTTATTTATATCTGAATTTTTACACATTCTGTAATTTGTTTAAATGTTTACTTACTGATTCCACAATGATTTAACTAACCCCAGCCTCCAGTGTCTTTTGACACTTACAAGTCATTTCGTTTTTTATTGTTTTTTTTTTCCTATTTTACAAGGAACTTTGGCACATGTGTGTAGATCTTTGTCAGATAGCTATGTGAGGTGATTTAAATCTTTATATCTGCGTCATTTACCTAAGAAAGATCAGTGCGAAATGAATGTCAATATCCTGACACTGTCTACTGTTCATCCGCCAGCTCTAACATATAAGGCCTTGTTTTGTTTTTTGTTTTTGTTTTTTTTAATTCCAAATGCAGATATCTTTAGTTTACGTCTTAACTGCAGCCACCCTCCAACTGACTTAAAAAAATAACTTGTTCGTCTATCCACTTCCTTGTAACCCCGGATAGTTTATTCTTCTACCCGGTTAAGCTTGTATAACCCATGTACTCCATTGTCCAATGATAGTTCCCGTCTTTCGCTGACATGTAACTACTATTTATCTACTGTTTACGCTATTTTGGATAAAGAGCCACTTTCAAACTGACATTCACAGACGCATGACTTCGTTTCATCAACTGCGCCAACATGTTTAATTCGCCTGATACTTCGCCACTTTTCATCATAAACGAAAACATTTAACGTAATTGGAGACACATAGTCCCAGCCGAAATTCGAACTCACTATTCAAGCTTATTGCAAGCGCAGATAGTGAGTTCAAATTCCGAGACGATATGTCTTCAATCTGCATTATAGCTCTAAGGAAAGGCATGAATCCACATCTTCCTCTTAACCCATTACCCATATCTGACAGAGAAAAATCATATCAGGAAATATTCTATAATAACATGCGAGACGTCTGAGAATATTGAATACGAGAGCACTTCCTTGAATCGAAGCCAACCAATCTTGAAAGAATCATTCATGTGTCTCGTGCCGGATGAGAGATATCTTCAAAGACAACAATGAATTCACTTCTAACACAACATGGAAGGAAGAGGTGTACGCATCCTTTTCAGTTGCTTCCATGTGGAAAATCTATTAATGATTTTTGCAAGAAAAATAAAATATTGCAGAGAGGCTTGCTTTCTAGAAATGCAATGATGACAATTTTTCTTTCTCATACTGCAAAGACCTCCAAAACGTCACTTCAGAAGTCCATTGGGCCCATCTTTTAACATCGTCGTCAGAGTTCAGATTTGAACCCTAGAGAAAATATTAACTCTCACATAACTCGCACAAACTAAAAACTATTTCAAATTATCAACAATGAATTGAACATTGTATCATATTTCTGTAAAAAAACGTCTGCAAAAGTTAAATTATTGACTGACCACTTGAACGCAGACCACTTTTGTAAGAATATATATATGTATATATATATATATATATATATATATATATATATGTTTATTTAATTTTTCTTGTGTTCGAATAAGTGTTTTCTGGACACAGAGTGTGTAGAAACTGATCAAATTCCGAGTGCTTTCGGCTCTCCATTTAGCCATTATTAAGGATGATTTTATTTTAGCCTTTTAATTGGGTATATGAGTTGTGTGTGTTTCTAGAGAGTTAAAATGTACATGTTTTGTCTTGGCGAAATAAGCAAATATCCTAATCATCATCACAGATTTTCTGCATGAACTTAACCAGTTTGGCATGTCTCCATGTTGGCTGACACGCTGTTCATTCTCTGTTCCTTTGCAGAAGTAGTAGGGGAGGATCCATGACCGGGCGTCGAAAATGTTTCTTATTACTTTGAAGAATGACGCAACCAAAATAAATTGGCAGACAAGGCTTGTCTATCGTCCGGTTCATACACCTCCCCGATTTTTTGAACAGTAACAGTGGTTTATCCTTTGTTTCCTTTATTTATTTATTTTTAAGCGTTTCACCCCAAGCAAGGCGAGAAGCCACTAGGATGCAAGGGGTTACAGAAAATTTGGAGCAATATCAGATAGGAGTGATAGAGGAAAGGATGAGGAGAAGGGTACTGTATAGATCAAGGCAACTGGAGATGTCGATTGACATTACATTTGAATAGCTGGAGATTATAGCTCTCAGGGAAACTGGAATAGGGAAGGGAGTTCCACAGGCGAGAGGTGCGAGACATGAAGCTATTGGAGTAGAAGAGACGGCTACATTTAGGAGTTTCGAAAGTGAAAGTTTGAGAACGGGATGCCAGCCTCGTAGGGCGCTTGAACTCATGAAGTCTGGGAACCAGCGAATGCAGCTCCTCGGAGCAATTGCCATGAAAGTATTTGTAAAACAGACAGAGAGAGGCGACGGCGCGTCTGTGAGAAAGTGACTGTAGACAAGATGCCAGAGCAGGGCCAATTATATTGCATATCCGCCTCTGGAGCCTATCCTGTTTAGGATTGGGTTTCTTGTTCCTTCAACTTTGTACTTCCGACGTCGGCAAATGAAATCTGAAATTTTATTCAGTAGTTATTACTTTTTTCCTCTTCTAATAATAGTAGATAGGTTTGTCTATCGTCCGGTTCACGCTCTTCTCCAGTCTTTTGAACTGAAATAGAGGTTCACCCCTTGTTTTCTGTTTAGGATTGGATTTCTGGTTCCTTCGAAATTCTATTTCAACTCTATACTTCTAATGTCTTCGCATGAACTGTGAAATTTTATTCGCTAATTATTAGGTTGGTGCAAAAATAATGACGTAATAATGTCGTTTTCTGACCTATTTTTAACGTCAAAAAACGACATTGTTACGTCATTATTTTTGCACCAACCTAATAAATCTTGACCTCTTCAAGCCTAGAATTCGCTGTGTAACTTTCCTGTTACCTTACACTTTCTTACATTAATACAACACCACACGATAACCTTGATTGGCACTTGGACCTTCTATTCGGTAAACATTCATTAAAAATTTAAACAAACAAAAAAAAAAAAACCATCAAGATTCTTAGGAAAACCCTGAATCGGAGACTATCTGAGCATACTAACTTACCCGGCCTGAAGTTATTTTTCACTGGAATTTTTAACTGCGTTATTTTGTGATATTTTTTTTTATCAAAATCTGTTGGCATATCGCGTGCATGTTTAATTGTGATTCATGTGCCTGGTGAACGTTATCAAAGTGGATGTCAGGATGAGCAGACGCGGCTCTTCCGATATCTATAACCTAATATCACACAACAATAACAAAAATCAACAAAACAAATCAGTGTAGAAAGAATACAAGAGGTATGCAAAAATAACTATGCATGCAACTAGACAACATTTTCGTCTGTGATACGACCAAAATATACAAACACTAGAATCATAATCCGGAATGTATGTAAGAAATTGAAACATAAGATCCTCTAGAGCTTTAAGATTCAAATGCATTATCCATTCTAAGCCAGAAGACCGGATCTGGCCATAGTAAACGAAAAGAAAGTCTGTCAGATAGTTGGTCTCACTGTTCTCTCATCCCACAGTAAGACTGAATGAAAGTGAAAATATAGATATTTTCCTTGCCAGGGAGAAATCGACAGTCACGAGGGTCGACACCAGTGCTCGAAGAATGGTGCTGATATGTCTACAGAAAACTGGAGGAACAGGATATTTAGGTAAGAGTTTGGAATATTAAGACGGCAGCGTTACAGAAAGCTACCACAATACTATTATGAGTACTGGACTATTAAAGGGAATTGTTGCCACTTGATCTCAAGTGGACGCTGCCATTTACTATTGCTAGTTAATAATAAAATGAAACTATCAATCATACAGTCAAATCATGCAACAATTTAATCCCCACCCACCCAAATAAAGGACCAATATTAAAAGACATCAGAAGAAAAATTTATCGTATATTTTCTAATTTGCTATGTCCCTTGTGGGTGTAGGTGCTAATGGCCCTCCACAGATTCTTTTTCTTTATTGTCTATGATTTGCCATGCATTCTTTGAAAAGATAGTGGAATAGTACCCCGTTGCCTTCTCCGCGGTTTTCAATGAAGACTGGTAGCCACAGAAAGCTTGATAGACCAGTCTACCTTGCTATTTAAACCGTAATTGGGCGGGGAAGGAATGGATTCAAGCCTTCCTCCTCAAGGATGTTTTCTATGATTTCGTTTCCTGCGACGATACCCGTTGAACTACCCGAACATCCCTATCGTTCACCAATTTACATTGTTTGTTATTTCTTGACGAATTATTTAGCGTTCAGAATATGAAAAGCTTAATATTTTACCATTTGGGATTTGACCAATTTTTTATATTTTGGCTTAGAAGAGTCGTATCGTGTATTTAGCAAGAACTTCGAATGATGCTTTGCATAACATGGAAAAAATGATGCAATAAAATCTTCCTATACACCTTTTCTTCATTTACCCTTGTCTGGGCTTAATATTAAACGATAAATCATAATCTTCAACGTCATTATTCGATAATGAGGCACCCAACAAAAACAAGGTTTCAAAATATTGATGAGGAGAGCTTTTCAATATGACAACCTAAACATAATCTACTGCTTGTAGAGAATTATTCTCCGTAATGGGATTCAAAAGGAATTCTTTAGTGCCAATTGCTTGGGACTTGGATTAACTGTTACCACATCAATACTACAGTGAGCAACTGATTCGTTTGAGCGTCGCATTAAAACAGTGATTTTACTGCGCACGACTTTCTACCTGTTTTTCACTTCGACGCCGCAAACGATCAAAGAGGTGAAATGTGGCTTATTTTCGAAACTTTTCATCTTCAGACTCTCATTATTGCGATGCAATTCTTGTCTTGTCTGCAATTAGAAATGATACACACTTGGTGCAGGTATTATATTGGCCCGCAAACAAATATTGAATGACGAAAGACGACAATAAACAAAACGAAAACTTGAGTAAAAAAAATATATTGCAGAGTTTATTTTCGTTAAAGAAAATCCATCAACCAAAATAAGGTTACAATGAACTAGGTAAAAAATATCTTTACAAGTTCATGTAGAGGGTGAGAATGGCGTTGTTCTGGGAGAACAGTTTTGGTAGTCGTTGAAAAGTGTTGTCCTGAAAAGGACAGTTTTATAGTTGCTGAAGTGCGTCATCCTGAAAGGTAGTTTTGTAATCGCTGAAGAGAGTCGTCCTGAAAAGGACAGTTTTGGAAGTCGCTGAAAATGTTTTCCTGATAAGAACAGTTTTGTAGTTGCTGAGGAGTGTTGACCTGAAAAAGACACTTTTAAGTACATAACAGACGTGGAGATCAATAGCTTTTGAAATTAAGTTTATTGTTTCAGGCTTTGTTTGAGTATGTTTTTGAATTTTTATTGTCACAAACCTTCAGCTGTTGTACTATTCAAATGACTGGGTGTCTGAAGAAGAGCGAAGAATACAATGGCTGAAACGTTGTGATGATAATAACAACAAAGATGCGGACATCAGTCCCAATATAATGTAAACAATATACAGTGTAACCCGGATATAAGAGACCCGGATATAAGAGCGATTTTCTCTGGTCCCAAATTAGCGCCTTACTTACCTAAAAAAATAGACCAAACCCGGATATAAGAGAAACCCGGATATAAGAGACGCATTCTCCGGTTCCTACAACTCTCTTATATCCGGGTTACACTGATTGTAATTAAATATTGGATATTTTTGCATCAACTTAATAACATTAGAAAATAGATTTCTTGTTTGTGTGTGTATGTTTTAAATTGTTTCTTTTCATTTGTGACTATTTTGTAGTTTTATTGTCCATTTGAAAGGTAAAAAAATGTCTGCCCGCTTTCATGACTACCATATTTTTTTTGTTTTTTATTTCCTTATCTGTCCCGCATTTGTTCACAAAACCACATTCACCCCAGTCTGATACTGTTCATTTCGACACCTACGCAGTACCACCCCAGTCAGAGCCCTATCGTCATCGACATGTACCTTTAATAAAAAAAAAAAGGCAAGATAATAATTATTATGAGAACTTTGGCGACATGTCGACGAGACAAACTTGTTAAATTTGGTCGTCGTAACCTTGGCCGTCAGACAAGACTACGCAGTTGACCAAATAACCGATATCTGTTCGAGAAAGCATTTGTTCAATCTGTTCATGCTGCTTTGTCCTTGGGTGCGTTTTTTAAACGACACATCTCTTTCGAATTCGATACTAATCTTCTTTTACGACTATTTAGTAGAAGTAAATTTAAATGAAATTGTAGAATGATGTATTTAACTTCAAATATAGTTCCTACAAACTTGATGAATCTTTAGTAAATTTCAGACGGGTCTATTCTATACTGACAGGGTCGGTCTAATATTTTAAGTTGGTACGATCTGCTAAAGTTCAACGTTAACAAGCAAAAATCTTATTCCTTTTTTGTTTTGCTTTGTGTTTTACACAAACTTAAACACCAACCTATAATCCTGGGTGTGGGTGCCCTCTACTTTTGGCCTTGTGTCACATCTAAGCTACACTTAGAAAATTACCTATTGACGGGTATAGGGGTGTTATATATGACGTACGCAGTTACAAAGATCTAGCACCGGACGATCAGATACTTTTAAATATATATATATATATGTGTGTGTGTGTGTGTGTGTGTGTGTGTGTATGTGGGGGTGTACTTATGCAGCATATCTTCATTCAAACATGTTTCATTGAATAATATAGATATATTATGTTTATTTATTTTATAACAATCAGTTTCTACATGTTGAGATAAAATTTATCAAGGAAGTTGCCGTAATTTTTTTCCAACCCCAGTACTTTCAATCTCCTCCGAGATCATCCTCAGTAGTGAATTACAAGACAAACTTATTTTAACTTGTTTTAATATGTTTAAAAAAAAACAACAAAAAAACGCGTGAACGCGCTCTGCTATAATTATTTTAAAATTTTTAATTTATCCGTTGTAGCTATGGTATTTGTGCAAAACTAGCGTCCCAATATAAAGGAGATAGCCAGAAACTGGTGAAAATGCAAAATGGCTTGATTAAATGCACTTCAAAACGTTGTTGCTACACTCGTAATAAATTTTATTCAGTGTTCATTGTCACAGAGGAGATCGAAAGTACTTGGGAAGGAAAAAATCTACGACGCTTTCCTTGATAAATTTCATCTTAACATTAAGAAACTGTATCTGTCTACATTTCTAAGATGAGCTATTATGTAAACTATTTACATTATTCGGACTATTGTCCTCATCTTTGTTGCCATATTTATCACAACGTTTCGGTCGTTGTACGCTCCGGCCTTCTTCAGGACACATGGCACAGTGGATAAAGGCGTTGGTTAGATCCAGTGACAGGACCCAAACAGGTGTGAGTTCAATACCTGGTTAAGGCAGTGGAGAATTTGGAGAGGTGAATTAACAACTGATAACTGACATCCATTAGACATGGGGCTTGGAACTAGAACAGTCTACCTCAGCGAGCGAAATTAAGGGTTCAGTTCGACATTCTAACCAACTGAAGAAGGCCGAAGCGTACAACGGCCGAAACGTTGTGATAAATATGGCAACAAATATGAGGACAATAGTCAGAATAATGTAAATATTATCAAGAAACTTATTAAAGAACTTTGAAAGGATTATTATAAAAAAAAACATAAGATATCTGTATTATTCAATGATATATATATATATATATATATATATATATAAACATAAAAATGTTTTAATATATATATATATCACAACTATCTATACGTGTGTGTAGTATGCGGCTATAGATTAATTGATTTGTTTTTGCATGTCATTTTTAGATTGCAAGATTTTTTGGGTGGGGATAATAATGTTTTAGTCATATAAGTCTTAATAATTAAGACATAGCTAAGGAAAGAAAAGGTGAATTCCTACCTTTTTCCAAGGCTATTAGTGCGTAGCTGAATATAACAAACCCAACTAGAATTGGAACACAGTTATCCGATTAACAATATCCATTACAAAACCCGCATATCCAAGCTTACAGCACCTGATATTCCCAAGCAGTCACCCATCTAAGTACTGTCCAGGCTCGGTGTTGCTTAACTTCGGTGATCGTACGAGAACAGGTATCACACCGTGATGCAGACGTAAGCCTGCGTGTATAAATAGTACCTTGCATATTTCATATTTTTTCTCTCGGAATAATTCAACGTAATTTTCTTATTCCATCTCCCTATTTTTCTCTCTCTGAAGACAAACAGGAAGATAATGGCATTGAAATAATTGCCATTTTAACAATCCCGCCATCAATTCGTTTAGATGTACCACTTTTTATGGGAGAACGATTCTTCATTCCAACACTTACGACCTGAGCATTCTTTTCGCTGCAAAACTGATTATCCGGTAAGCCACTGTCTAAGTTTCTCCAAATTACACGCATACACGCGAGTGCGCGCGCGCTCACACACACACACACACACACACACATGTCTATGAGAGGGGAGAATATGATATATAAGTTTTATGTATCAGACAAACGGTGGGTAATTGAATGACAAAATTTCGTCCTTCGAAAAGACTTCTTCAGCCTAAATAAAATTTTATTGTTGAGGTCAAATATATGTAGCAGACAGGAACGAAACAAAAAATGTTGGATTTATTTGATACGCTGAAAATGAAGGGACGCTTAACACTAAATTTAAAATTTCAATTTTCTGTTAAAATTATTTGTGAAACTACCCGCGTCTCCCGTTTTGTGCGCATGTGTAGACGTGGTAACATCAACAAAGTCCAGTCCGATGAAATCATAACGGATGAAAAGCGCCATAAGAAATTTTCCAGTTTGTCATATTTTTCTAAATACTGTTTGTTGATATATAAAATTGTACAAAATTATATATCCATAGATAGATAGATAGATTTTAACAGCCTGTATAAAAAAAAGAAAAGATAATGTTATTTACATAATTACATATTTATAGATTTAAATAGATTTATTCATAAATAGATATGAACTCAATAAATGCCTCACATAAATATGCAATCATTAATACACACACATGCCACGATATAAACAATCTCAAAACACGTAAAAACTATGTCTGCGTCTCTGTGCGTGTGTGTGTGTGTGTGTGTGTGTGTGTGTATGTGTGTGTACACTTATTGTCTGATAGAAAGCGATTGTCAAAACTTTTAATTCATAGTGCAACGCGCGATGATCACCCGATGAAAATCATTTCGGTGATGACACCAAATTTGTCACCCTGACCATTTCCAGTTGCACTCTTTCCCCCATGCCAAGTTCAAACGAACAAGCTCCCCCACCCCCAACAGATATTCCTTCTTCTCCTCCTCATAGATGTGCACACCCGCAAACGCTTACAGATCTTAACATACCCGCGTGAACAATGAGAAAAAAAAAAGGCAGGGTCAAAAAAAAAAAAAAGAAGAAATTTCGTATATACCCGAATATAAGTACACAAGTTGTACAGGTTAATATACCTGCCATGGAAAGACAGAGTTCTGCAAAAGATGTTTGGAAGATGCTGAAAAACTTAGAAGAAATCCATTGAGAAAGAAGAATTGAAGCAGAGACTTGTATTACAATAATAATAATAGATTTTATTGAAGCCTCTTTACACACAATGGCTATTTATGGTGGAAATACTTTTGATTTAGTGTTTTCTGCATCCGCTTCATATGGACTGCGCCAGCATTGATTTAACCAGATATTTTTAATAAAATGTAAATCATGGAACCGTCAGTCTCTCCACAGCGCCTGGAGATTTTGTGCACAAAACTCCAAGTTGTGCTACTGGTGAGCGATAATATGTATATTTATTAATATATATATATACTTAATGGCCCTGTTATATTACATCGAGCAGTGTATTTATTATATATATATATATATATATATATATATATATATATATATATATATATATATATATATATATACACGATAGCTACCTAGTAATTTTTAAGGATTTAATGGATTTTTTTTATTAATTCCATATTATTTATTCTTATTATAAATGTCATATTTAGTGGATACACGGGTTTGATCGGACATCCCTGATTTTTAAATAGTAGAAATAATTTCTACCGTCCGTGCGATTGAAAGTCTTACTAAATAAAAACCTACTTCCCAACAGGAAGTGAATCGGTTCCTGTTGAAAGGCACATTTTTTTATTAAGAATTTTGATGTCTAGACCTGTAGACATTTATTTCACTGTTTAAAAAATACAGGCATATCTGCTCAAACACGTTTAACAACTAAATATGACGTGGTAGATAGATAGATAGATAGATAGATAGATAGATAGATAGATAGATAGATAGATAGATAGATTAGAAAACTAAACTTTGTAAACCAATACAATATTTAAAAAAAAAAACGCGGGTTAATCTATTACAGTATTAATAAACTATTTAATTTAGTAGCATTATTCAAAGCGTAGAAGTTCTGTTTATATAGAGAGATATTATAAAAGCCCCCAATGATATTTCTACAGAGAAATGAAATGTTTCTCTATCGTAAAACAACCACCGCGTGATTGTGTTTATAAAAGGGGGAAACAGATCTTGAGTTAAAAAGATGAAGATGTGAATAAAGATGAAAATATAAAAAAATAAAAAGATGAAGATGTGAGCTAAAAAGATGAAGATGTGAATAAAATGTGAAATATCAAAGGATTCCTGCTGCGATCTGCGCCTATGATCTGACGTTTCCACAGAAACATGGCAAAATCTGGTGAAGCTGAAAGTATTCAGAAAATATTTTCAAGAAGAAATTTATGAATACAAAAAGCGAAGACGACAAGAATGAATTTACAACAATAACAATAAATCTTATTTAATAAAGAGCAAAAATTATTAGTCAAATTCAAAGTTCTATTTGTATTGTAACGATAATTGCTAATTTTTCAAATGATATACTGGGGAAATTGTAACAGAAAATGGAAAAAATATTTGTGACGCGTTTCATCCGTTAGGAACTGGGTTTCTTGACGTTGTTGTGATTAAACATGCGCGTGAACGAGAGACGCTGGTAGCTTCAAAATTTTATGAAAGAATATTTTGCAATCTAGCCAAATTCATCAATATTCTTTTTTTCTTTTACTTTCCATCATCTTCGTAAGAATGTATGTCAATAACAGATTAAAATGGAGTCAAATTTTTTTTTTTTATGGCAAATCATTCACTCTCTTCACAAATCAAAACACCACTTTCTTCATACCTAACCAGCTGCGTTTTGAAACCTCTAGCAGCACCTAATAAGCAAATCAGGAAAAAGAAAATAGACAGTTCCCGGAAGATCAGATCAACATAATAGTAATAAGGAGAAACGACTTTCGTATCCATGTAATAAAAAAAGAAAATATAATTCGGAGAAATTTTAGTTTATCGTTTGAGGCGGAGAAAGTATTCTCTGAGTTTTGATTTTTTATTATCGTTTCAGCCCAAGCAAGACAATAAAGCCACTAAGATGCAAGGGGGTTATGGAGTGCGAAAAAATATGGAAAATAGAAAACATTATTAGGGAAAGATATCAATAACGGTACAAGAATTAAGAAGACTGACGATATTAATTGACATTGCATTTAAATTTTTGAAAGAAAAAAGCCACTTTGGTCTGGTAGCAACATTGGGGCTACAAGTACATCTCAATAAAAGTAATCGAGGAAAACGCCTACCGTCAAGCACAGGTCTTCAAATGTGAGTATTTTCTGGAAAAAAATGCTGAATCTTACTTAATAAAAGGGACAACGAAACCCTATGACATAAGGTTTAGAAAAACTTTCTTTTTCTTGTGTTATGTGACAACACAGCCGGTCATATCATCAAGCCAGGTTTAGAGTTTTCAGTTAATCATTCCAGTGACATTAAGAATAAAATAAAAAATAATTTCCCGTGTTCTGGCAACACGGTCAAAAGGCTTGGATTAATTTCGCTTGGGTTATTTTATTCGAGGACTTCATTATATTTGAAACGAAAAATACCTCGAGGGAAAACTGCTCTCATTCAGGTTTCTTATAATAGACAACGTTCCTGGCCATTCTAAATAGCACATACATTAAAGTGATGCTCCTGCTCCCAAATACAACGTCCCAGTTGATCAAGACAACATTTCATTTGCGATGTCTTAGCTATGCCAGAATTCGTGCTGCGCTTAAATTGGCTGGATTTAGAGAAGAGCTTCACAATTGTTAAGCCTGTTGATGTCCTAAAGCCCGACACAGTCAATGCCAACTGATATGCATTATTGTAGTGAGACTGTTAATTTCAAGTGATTTGCTACAATCGATGGAAAAGTGAAGGTAATTGTGCAGGCTATCCGAGAATTGGTTAAGGAAAACTTATCAATACATGAAAGACGATCGAGAAATCTTTACTGGTGAGGAGCTAGAAAAACTACAGAAACTGTCAACACGTGTGACGGTCTATCCATTATTTTGGATAATGGAGACGTTCGCAACATGTTTCACTGGACCCATGTTTTTCAAGGAGACGATCAAGGAGCACAACACTTCGATCTGACGAGGCTTACATATCACCAAAGCGACGACAGTCAACCTCGAGCCAATCCAATCGTTGCCTGACGTAGCCAACCAAAAGAAGAAACAGCTTTGTGTAATTAATAATTTTAACAAAAAAACTCACAACAAAGAAAATTTCTTTTTACTCCCGACAATCCCATAGCATCAATCTCTAGGGGATCTGGGGTCATGTCTTCGTGAATATATCGACGCATTTTTATAAAGTTTTTTAAAGAACGTGAATTGGTTGAAAAATTAACGTGAGATGCTGGCCCTGTGTATATTGTTTTCTCTCTCTCTCTCTCTCTCTCTCTTTCTCTCTCTCTCTCTCTCTCTCTCTCTCTCTCTAATATAAAATATGTAGATCCAATAAGAAATGACGAGGAATACTTTTATGCAAACGCGTTTTGTTCCTTGAGAAACTTTATCAAGGCAAGTGTAGAAATTTTATTTAGTAGCTTATAGTTATAAACAGATTTATATACTTCTAATCTCGATTTGATAAAATTCCTCATCTAACGAAACGCGTTGGCATAAAAGATTTTCCTCTTGATATTTCCATAAAATCTTTCTTTGTCAATTTAACCAATCCCACGCATATTCATCTTCAACAACGCAGGTATGGAGAACTTTACGTACACACACACACACACACAAATATGAAAAGTTTTCGGCCTGACCATGAAACCCTCAAAGACTTCCTGAAACTTGATCATTTGACCAGATTTTATAGAAGTGGGCCGGATTAGCACTTTCTCGTAGATCCCAGAACCAAATTACCAGTTTGCTAATTCGAAAGTGGGTAGAACCATCGAGGCCGACTTAGAAAATCTGCAAACGACCTTTTAGCTCATTGCCGGGCTCGAGCACCTACTAAAAGCAAGGAAATTATCCACCTCCCTAACAGAGGTAAAAAAGACACAAGAGAAAGTGTGCGGGTGTGAAAAAGATATTGTTTTCGTAGATAAATTAATGCTATTTGATGCATTGTTACGATTAGACAGTCGACGTGATTTGAGAGCTTTCAGTTCCAATTTTCGATGATATAAACGAACCCAATGAACGGGATGTGTTTTTCTGCCTGTTGAAAATCTTTCTCTTTTAAGCGGGAGCGGGAAAAAGATTTCAAAATATAAGCATAATGTTTGATAAATGTAAACACAGTGACAACGAGTAAAATTGTGTTGTTTATTTAGAGAAAAGATTGTTGAAAAAAAAAAAAAAGAATTAAAATATTTAGAATATTCATTAGGTTGTCTTGGTAGTTAAGCAGATATTGATTAATTCTCAAACTTGTTTACCAAAATGACTTTCATCTTTCCAGCCTCGTAGTCTGGATTGTCTGATGGAGAAATTCCACACAATGGAAAAGAAAGAAATTAAGTTCTCTCTCACTCGCTCTCTAGTATACACACACACACAGACACACATACATACATGCACGCATATATATATATATATATATATATATATATATATGTGTGTGTGTGTGTGTGTGTGTGTGTGTGTGTGTGTGTGTGTGTGTATGTATGTATGTAAAACGCAAATAGTTCGTTCGGTTTATTAAGTAAAGATAAAAGACAATTTTTTTTAACTTTACTGAACAACATATTTACTTTTTTTCGCTATCTTCTGATACATTCAGTCAGTTTGAACATTTCATTCTTTCATAACAATTTATCTGTCTCAGCAAAGAATTATTCTGTTTTCCTTTTGCTGTTTTCCACAAGATTGACGGCTTTCATGAAGAGAATTCTGTCAAAACCAGAATAAATGTTAATCTGAAGTTCCAATATTTGCTGAATGCAGCAGACGAGTGAAAATTTGCCAGCCAAGCTGTAATACCTTCTTTCTTTTCGAGAGAAAAAAAAACACGCTATCTCCGCCTGCGGCAGATTACGTAATTCATATGACTTAAGAATTTGAAACCGTCTGAACAGAGTTGCCTATTATCTATTTTGAAGCTAAATCTATTTCTTTTTCAGTGACTTTAGCTCCTGTAAATCAACATCTATTTCTAGCTTTCTTATGAAATAAAAAAAAATTAATCAGTGAAAAAGATAGATGCAGTTTTACAGGAACTAAGGTACTTAAAAAGAAGATAATGCCAGCTCTAAGAAAGCAAAATTTGTTACGCTGATTTAGTGTTTCGTCTGTTTTAATCGAGCCACCATCTTTAGACAGATTACCAACCAAGAAAGAGTGTCTATCTACTTAGTAGCAATAGCAACTGGTTGTGCATTCCAAGTTGTTAATCCTGCCACATTTGGTCCGGTGCCCCTGTTATATACTTAAAGATTATTGATAAAATCCAAATAAGAATCCGCAACGTTATTGGTCCTGACCTGGCATCTCGAATTCAGTCACTTTCCCACCGCCATAATGTAGCTTTCCTGTGCCTTTTCTATAAATACTTTCGTTGTAATTGCTTGAATTAACTTTCCCATATGATACCTAGACTTTATGAATTTAAAATTGGTAACAAAGTCTCATCAATTTATAACAAGGTTTCATCAACAGTTGAATTGGCTAGATGGAATCGTAAGTTCTATGATAACAGTTTCTTCTATCGCACTTTTCACATGTCGGACTCCCTTCTATCTTCATGCTTTCCAGCCAACTCTGATCTTCAGAAATTTTAATGCAATGTCAATCGTTATCTGCTGTCTTCCTGATTTCATTTATTTTAGTCTTCACACTCTTAATGATGTTTCTCTTTTTTTCTTACTCTTTCACACTCAGTAACTCCTTGTGTCGTAGTGGATTTACTGCTTTGCCTGCGGTAAAATGATTAAAAATATGACACATCTCAGGATTTATAGCTTTTCCAAATATTTATAAGAAAATATCGATCTGGGCTGGAATTAGAACTCTGCTCACCAATTTCCCTTCCCGAGTCGCTAACCGTTTCATTAAAGGCATATATTTAGTACGATAATGTTTTAGTGACACAAGAGAAATTGAATCGCTTAACTATTTTGAACACTTCCAACCGTTGTCGCCTTCAATTAGTCGGCATTAGAAACAAAATCTTTACATCATTCGTTTGAACCATCGAAAAGTAATCATATCAACTGATCCTTTTCACTCCAAACACATAGCTAGGATCGCTTTTTTGGGGGGTTGCATAAAGAACAGCCGTTATTCTGTACTTTGAATTTCAGGGAAGTTACACGCACTCCTCAGCAGATTTTATTGTAAATATTTCACAATGGATAATAGAAACTTAAAGGATTGTAAGTCTTCAATTAACAGAATTTTTAAAATCGGAAAATGCAATGGAGAGATTGCGTGAGTGTTTAGGAAACATGATACCACTTGATCTTAAATGAGGGCCAAAATGGACGACTAATGTCGAAATTCTATACAAGAAACTAATTTATTAAATGAAGCCAAACTGGCACAAGGCTAATATCATGAGTGAGCTAAAAAGTCGGCAATGGCTTAAAAAAAGAAACAAGGAATTCACCATACAACCAGAATTAGTTACATCATAATGCATATCATTCAATGGATATGGCAGATTTTATAAACACAGAGATGTACTACTTGCCGTAGGTGAATTTTTACAGTTGACAAAAAATAATTGATAGATATAGAGCGACAGAGATTTCAGGATTTAGAGAGATAGATAAAGATGGCATATATACGTGTGTATGTGTGCGTGGGTGAGAGTTTGCGTGTGTGTGACATAAGAGAAAAAGCTAGAACAAGATCGGAATGGGATAATAGTAAGGACACACAATATCACGCATATATATGTTGATCGGAGTGATGGATGCATAGATTTGAAAATTTAATAGATAGATAGATAGATAGATAGATAGATAGATAGATAGATAGATAGATAGATAGATAGATAAAATATTTGCAATTGATATAATCTCGGTCAGCAAATGCATCACTGACGCAATTCTTCTTCTTCTTCTTCTTGTTCTTCTTCTTTTCGGCAAAGTACATGATGTTGTCCTCCTTCTACACCTCACCTCCGTAACACCAAAACTCTGTTTCAAAAAGCCGTCCTAAACTTCCTTGAAGTACGTAGTTGTAGATCAGTGGTCTGCGGAAAAGGGCGGTGATCAGTTTTGACATGCCGTTTACAGATGACAAAAATGTTTTGGCGGGAAGCAAGGAGGAGGTATGGAGGATGATTTCAAAAATGGCTCCAGAATTTACAACGTGATATGCGTCATGTAACATACGAAATAACAACATGGCGGTTGGCTTTAAGGTTAGGAGGATTTGTGGTGGGGGGAGTCGGGTTGTTGGTGTTATCGCTTACATTTAAGTGAGTGTTCATACGGGGACACTGGGACAGGAAGTACGTTTTGGGAAATTTTCGACAGATAGATATATAGATAGATAAAATCAAGCTTAGATAGATAGATAGATAGGATCAAGCCGACTTAGATGAATTAATATTAAACTTAGTTCAGGAAACTTTAGCCTCTAATTATAATTATAGTAATCTTCTTTGTTGTGTGCACTGCTTTTTGTAACAAATTTGAAAAAATATGTTCAAAATCTCCTCACGACTGTGTGTATATATATATATATATAATATATATATATATACGTATGCATGTATATGTGTCGGGCAAGCGTATGTGCGTTGGTTAAAAACAGAGATAAAGAAAAGTATTTGAGATAGTTTAATATAAGGAGAATCTTAAAATGTAAATCTCTTTGTTTTTATTTTCAGTCAAGTAAGGATCTTATTAAAGTCTTTTCAAAGTTATCACCAAAAGAAATATATATATATATATATATATATATATATATATATATATATATATATATATATATATATATATATATATATATATATATATAATACTTGTATAAATACTTGTATCTATAAAAAGAACGTTAAACATAAAAAATGTCTTTAATAAATAAAATTGTCGGACTTTGTCCATTTCTTAATGTATGGCGTCATTTGTTTACATTTGATACGCCATGAGCAGTTATGAATGTGCGAGATTCATGGAAGATTGAAGTTTATAAGCAGTAAATTCGACCTTGCCTACATTGGTGGCCGAGCAGTTAGGCACGTCAGCGTAAATGACGGTCCCGTATAGAATGCAGGTTCGAATTCTGTAAAAGGACGAATATTTTCTATGAAAATTTCTCGGACATTCAGGCCGGTAAATGTTATTTAATACTGTTTATTATAAACAGTGCATTTACTTAAATACTTGTATCTATAAAAAGAACATTAAACATAAAAAATGTCTTTAATAAATAATATATATATATATATATATATATATATATATATATATATGAAAATAGAGATCGAGACAGATAGATACAGTGATAGAGAAAAACGAAAATGCTGGTTTACGCGTAAACCTGTATGAAAGAGATAAGAAGACAACCAGGTTTTTACTGAACGTCACGGCGTCACGTGAGCGATGTTGTGGAAACGTATTCCTAAAATATAGTATTTTGAATGAAAAATGAAAAGAATTTTATTTTAGTCTAAAACTTATATGCACGTTTGTCGAGCATTAATCGTTAATATTTAATATTTCTTTAATATTTCTTTAATATTTCCCCTTTTCTAGCAAGATTAATGCTCGACAAACGCCGACGTGATCATATTAAAAACGGAACGCTGATATTTAAAAATTTCAGTTGTCTGTTTTGATTAGTCTTACTCTTATGTCCATCATCTTTTCATGTTGAATTAAATATAGTCTAATGTTAATTATGTTTTATGAATATGTCCTGAAGATGGTCTACTAGACCGAAACGTCTGACATTGACATTATATTAACATTAAAACAGCATAATTGCATGTTTTATATATATATATATATATATATATATATATATATATATATATATATATATATATATATATATATATATATATATATATATATATATATATATATATATAATGCAAATTATAAGAAACAAATGTATGAATTGCCTTTGTGAGTTGTATTCTTTATGCGATCGCTGTCTACATGGCACAGTGGAGTAATGAATAGCGACTCGGATTGACGAATTGGAGAGCCGAGTTCGAATCCCAGTCGAATCCATTACATTAACTTACGTGCTAATAGGTATAGAAAGGTATGAATCCTCTTCTTCTCCTACCGCAAAAAGAAATGGCAACCTACTGCGGGAAAAATCTGCCTGACACATAACTGACTGTCTACATGCCCGTTTTAACTACTTTCCAAAAGAAGGTAGGTGGTAAAATTTTATCTTTATTTCCTTAACAAATTTGGATATCATCTGTAGCATTTACAAGGGGACATCAAGATAAATAATGGATACATTTTCTAGCCCACCTTATTTTCCATGTGTAACTCCAGCTCCATTTGAAAAAAACGCCAGAAAAATATAACACCAGGTTTATCATTTACATAAACTGATGTTTGCTGTAGTAAAACTCAGACCTCTGGGGGTTCCGTTCGAATCTTGGTTCTGTCCATTCCACAGTCTTAACGAGATTGAAAAGAATTTTTGTCAAGTGCTTGTCAGGTATGGTCCCGATGGATATTTATTCCAACGCTAACACACGCACAAAGTTCAACTTCACCCTCTCCACCAAACCAATTGTCGAAATAGAAACATTGTAAGAATGAATTGTTAAAAGAATGACAATGTCTACCGTTGACGTGGGACCTGTCGAGGTCTCGTTCACACGTAAGCATAAGATCACGCGATGACGTGATATGGCAATGAATACTGATTGGCCAATTAGGCTAAGCGTTTCATTCATCCCCGTCCTTTCTACCCTTAATAATTCATTCATGTGTCAGGACCTTTTCTTAGCATTCGTTAATTTTTCCGAAGAGGGAATTAAAAGTATGTGGCATATTTAAAAACTGTCTTTACAATGTATATGCTTTCAACCCAAGAACACGGCTTTTTTTTGCTTTTTTTTAAATTAATTTTGGATTCAGATAAAATATCGACTCAGACGTCATAAAATATAAATAAAAACAATAGGATGAAAACCAAGAAAAAGAAATTCTGAACAATAATTAATGTTCAATTTATAATTTCATTTTAGGATTTTTACTAATAGTTTTGTTTTCTTTTGTTACTTGAAGGTTAAATAAGTTCAAATATCTATCCGTAAAGAATATAAAAATGTGTAGGTGTATTTCTAAATGTTAGTGTCTTTGCACATATATTTTTCTTCTCTTTTCTATGCGTTTTCTTTTGGCACTTTTGATAATATTAAGCAAGTGTGTGTGCGTATGTAAATAAATATATACATATACTGATTTAAAATTAAGTTTCCGAATAATAATAATAATAATAATAATAATAATAATAATAATAATAATAACCTGACTTACGCCGATAGGAACATGTTGTCGAAACTATTTATGAGCTAATAGAAAACTATGACCAACAGCAATACTTTGACCTCTGAAATTCCTCACCAAGTGAAGGCGGAAAATATAAAGGTTATCATATATACACAACCCAAGCGTTTCAAAGCAACAAAAAGTTGCATTTTATAAGAAGTTAAACAGACAAAACATAACATCTGTGGAAATTCATCGTTGTTGGAGAAATTTGGTAAAATGTGAAAATTTTGGTAAAATTTGGTAAAATGTGAGTCAGAAAAATCCTATTTAAAAAAGGAACTGAAAAACACGGGTATGCGAACAATTTTAGATTTGTCATATGATTTCCCTGATTCTGAAGCATCCAGACTGGGCAAATAGCAGATGATTACTTGTAGGAAAAAACAGTAATGATGCAGAATGGGAATCAAAGAAACAAGTGACATATCTTCAATTAGACTGTGAAGGAAGTTAAATCAAGATGAAAAATTATTACGACCGGTCACTGAAAATTTCTCAGCACAGGGCACTTCTCCGAATCTGAAGAAATCCTCACATATAAGACTTTTTAAGGACTTCTTGGTCAGGACGACATGTTTTCAACATCTCGTATTATTGAATAGAATGACTACAATTAAGTGTACCTTATGATTCTCCACACTTGAATCCTCAAAGTGCCCTAAACTATTCAAGATTAACAGAACAGTGATAAAATTCATAATCAACCCTATAAAAAACAAAAAAAATAAATGGAGAACAGACTTCACCGTCGAAGGATAACCCTTGGCAGGAATACGTATCAAATGAGTCACATTTCGTGGAGATCCTCTGTGATTCACATGAGAAGATATATGTCAAGAAACAAAATTGAACATGGCAAAACTATGTGAGCATTGAACACCCATGATTGTTCCATTTACCTTGGAGTACTTGAATACGACTCCACACCGAATACAACTCCACAGAAAAGGAAAATGTGAAGGGAAAATAAGCAAGTGGCATTTTAGAAGGAGGATGAAATTATGCAAACAAAACTATACATTACAATTTTAATATAACAGCAAAATCACTAGTGAAATAAACAAGCTGTTGAAAGGCCAGTGAGGAAATCACCGACATCGATGAAGAGACGAACCAAGAATTTAATGACCATGCACAGTGTCTACATGCTATAATAATAATAATAATAATAATAACAATAATTATTATTATTATTATTATTATTATTGTTATTATTATTTGAGAACTGGACTCAAGCAGACCAAAACGGATTTGCAAATTGAGCGCAATCAAAAAATATTGAAGAAACTTTGAAGAATATTTCATCAAGTGATAAAATGATAATATTCGCGTAATGAAAAACAGAAACAAAAGAAATATACTCTGAGCTAAACAGTCATGTACGTATACTGCCTTTTTACAACATACATTCTTATATATATATATATATATATATATATATATATATATATATATATATATATATAGTTTCCGGATTCGAATCTCATTCGGTCTTCTGTGACGATCCAAGTGTGCAGCAATAGTGGAAAATACCTGAAATCTATACGATTGTTTGACCTAAGACGAAGTTGTTCGAAACCTTACTGGCCTAGTTCAAACTGTACGATCACATCAGAGTATGCGCTATTTCTCCCGGAAACTGTAACTATGGTCCGCTCAGCATTTTTTCAGGTTGGCCCTGTAGCTGTTGAAAAATTTGCCAGAGCATACGTCTGCAAAGTGGTTTGACTACCTAATAAATTCCATAATCTTCCGAACACAGACAAATTCTATGATATATAGTTAGACAATGAAGTACTAAAAGTTCTTGACGTGAGCTACTTACCTAAAGTCTTAATTGACTTCAGGTATTTTCTTTTGCCAGGCAGATGGCTTTACGACATCGCATCGGAGTCGGCAACGATCTTAACATTT
>OZ010587.1:38002838-38050338 GCA_963932145.1 Acanthosepion lycidas
GAGGGAGAAAAAACACCGAAGCAAATGGACGGATGGAGACGAAGGTTGGCCAGTCGATTCGGCCCAGAGGTGGGTATCAGTTCGGGGCATCCAACACGTACGAAAAAAGCGGCCCAAACCGCACAAGTTAATGGGATCAAATGACGAGTAAACACCGGTTTGCTTGTGTTTCCCATTTTATCTTTATCCCTATTTTAAATTCCACCAGTCTTGTACGCACACACGCTCGCCAACATATTACACACTAAGAATTATAAAGACAAAGAGATACATAAACGTGTATGCGTGCATATTTTTATGTATTATTTGACTATACGTGTATTTGAGCCACTAACTCTCTCTCTCTCTCTCTCTCTCTCTCTCTCTCTCTCTCTCTCTCTCTCTCTCTCTGTGTGATAGTATTTGTAGGTGTATCTAAATCGTAATCATCTACGGAAGACTAAATTCGAGATACATACACATATATTGAGGCACACAATGATGGCTGTCGACTCGTTAATCGAGTATGACTAACACTGCCAAGTTTAATCAATGGTTCTCGTAAGATCGACAATTGTTCTCGAAGTCAGGAAGTGACTTGCAATGCTTATTTCAGATGTGATAAACTAAGTTGTTTTGTACAGAGCTTGGTCTGTTTTTTAATTTCTGTTTTACTTGCTCGTAAGTAACGGTTCAAACCGGGACAGTTTCTGCATAATTTTTTTCTTTTTTTTTTTTTTCTCACATTGGTGTTCATCATGTACAAGACCCGGGAGCCACTCGAGTCAGAGGTTTATAGAATAACAGGTACAGCTTATTCTGCTGTGGACAATATACAACCACACACACACACACACACACACACACACACATATATATATATATATATATATATATATTTGTGCTTGTTTACATATAAATTAGTTCGTATTTGAGGCGAACTTCAGCTTTTCTTATGACGTCGACGGACTAACCGGAAATAAAGGCGAATTGCCTAGCCGGGTGAGGGGTCTGGACGAAACGGCATCCAGCTATGCCACGGAAATCAACAAGAAAACAAATCTGGTGAGAACAGTAAGCAACTCATCAAGTCACCAGTTACAGTCAGTGTTAAGTAAATATAATTAATAATTAGATAGATAGATAGATAGATAGATAGATAGATAGATAGATAGATAGATAGATAAAAAATATTCGTTGATGAATATTAAGGATAGATATGGAATATTATACAGCGATAATTTCACAAAAATTAAGATAATTATAAATTATTAATAAACTCTCTTAGAAAAACAGATATGAACAGTGTGAGATAGATATATTTGTGCAATTTGGAGACATTTCATTCAATGATCACCCGACATTTCGACATTAATTACATCATTGCTGTTCTTTGTTTAAGAATCAATGTTAAAGGAGACATCTGACACCTTTTGAAAAGTGTCTAAAAACCATAAAACGGGTTGATTCAATACTTGTGAGATATTGTGTTGAAGAAACTGATCAGAAGTTGTCGATGGTCGCGCTAATGTTCAGGTAGAAGCTCTTCAGCATGAGCTGGTAATCTGTCTGCAGATGATAACGAGATAAAAACACGCAGAAGCCTGGTGACTCCTGGGGATGTGTGAGCCTGAAAAACGCACGCACACACACCCACAAGCACAATTACTAAAAGTCTTAAGTCACAAGAGTTGTGAAATATGCAGTAGAGATTCTTTTTTGATAAGGGGTTATAAATTTGAATATATGAATAGATTTATCTAGCGTGTATGTCGGCGTAGAAGGCAACATTTTACCCCCCCCCAAAAAAAAAAAATGGGGGGTCATCTTATACTCTACGTATAAAATATGGACCTTAAATCCTGCAGTTTCTAGTAAGTTGCTAACACTGGAGATGTGTCTCAACAAGCCTTTTAAAGATCGCATTCGAGAACAGTGGAACGAGTGGCGGGTTAGCGGGGGGTGGGGGTTAATTAGGTTACCGTAACAGCACTCATTCATTGTATATTGTGTTAGTTAATTGACAATATCTCCCAACCGTTTTTTCATTAGAATTTGAGTAAAAAGAAAGTATATGCTTTTTTTAATTGGTTTCATTCCATGCAAGGCAGTAAAGCCACTTAGACACAGGAGGTTTACTGGATATGGAAGAATTAGGAACAGAAATATTAATAATGAGCGGGATGAGGAAAGAGTAATCAGGAGGTCAGTAGATAGCGATTGTCATTGACATTGCATTTAATTTTACGGCTACATCTACCCAGCACAACTGTAAATTGATGAGATCTCAATGCATAATAAATTTATTTATCCCATAATCTGCTCTCAGACAGGCAATATGGCTTCCGCTTTGCCCGATCTACAGCTGATGTGCTTACGGCCATCACTGAAATTGTCTGCCAAGCTCTTCAGAAAAACGGAGAAGCTCGTGCCGTGGCCCTAGATATATCCAAAGCGTTTGATATGGTTTGGCATGCTGGCCTTCTTTGCAAGCTCCAGGGTTATCGTATTACTGGTCAATTGTTTGACTTAATACAATCATTTCTGTCTAACTGCGAATTGAAGGTCGTTCTCAACGGATTCTGCTCCAGCTCCTATCCCACGAACGCAGGTGTTCCCCAAGGCTCCATCCTAGGCCCTACTCTGTTTCTTATCTTCATCAACGATCTTCCGGACGCCATTGACTCCCAAGTAGTCATCTACGCAGACGACACTACAATTTACTCCTGCCTCAAAAACAAATCTAGTGCCGCTGACAAAACTAACCTGGCCGTTCGTCTCGAAAAGGACCTCCAATCGGTTGTGAAGTGGGGCAGTAATTGGCTGGTTAACTCCAAAACAAAACTGCTCTCAATTAATCACCACAGAGATCCTTCCCTGTCCCCCATGACAATTTCCCGAGAGCACCTCTCTGCGGCTGCTCAGTCTCACCTTTTCTACTGACCTGAGATGGAACAAATACATTGAGTCAATTGCTTCGTCCACTGCAAGGAAAGTTGGCTCCTTGTGCCGCGCTAGGAAATTTTTCTCCCCGGAATTGATCCTTCAAATATACAAATCAACCATTCGCCCTTGCATGGAGTATTGCTGGAGCCCCTACTTTGCCTCGGGGTTCTTGATAAAATCCAGAGACGGATATGCAGTATAATTGGCCCCGATCTTGCATCTCGTCTGCAGTTGCTCTCTCACAGACGCGCCGTCGCCTCTCTCTGTCTTTTTTACAAATACTTTCATGGTAATTGCTCCGATAAGCTGCTATCGCTGGTTCCCAGACTTCGCGAATTCAAGCATCCTACGAGGCTGGCATCTCGCTCTCACCCTTTCACTGTTGAAACTGATAAATGTAGCCGCCTCTTCTACTCCAATAGCTTCATATCTCGCACCTCTCGCCTGTGGAACTCCCTTCCCTGTTCCTGTTTCCCTGAGAACTATAATCTCCAACTATTCAAATGTAATGTCAATCGACATCTCCAATTGCCTTGATCTATCCACTATCCTTCTCCTCATCCTTTCCTGTATCATTCCTACCTGCTCTCGCTCCAAATCCTCTATAACCCTTTGCGTGTTAGTGGCTTTCCGCTTTGCTAGGGGTGAAAGTTACATTAAAATGTAAGTTTCGGGCTATGTCATTTAAACATCAAGTTGAAAATTTTGGGGGTTGTCACCAGCATATACGACATATGCATGTTTGTATGTATTTATCCTTATGAACGAATTAAAATATTTCATGTATGAAACAAGAGAAAATATTAAGAAACAACTATTCCATATTTCCATCTACTACAATTAGAGCAGAACATCGAGAAGCCGAAGTCTGTGGAGAAGCTATACAGTCAAGTATGACTGATCCTTTGTGAAACAAAGTATAATTGATAGAACATTGAAGATAAAAAGATTAAAAGAATCGGCACTCATGCTAGGCTCGAACAATCGCGTCAGAAAGCCAAGTATAGATATGAACATTGTGTGTTCAATCCCAGAGCCAAGTAGTACAGACACTATTGAAACAGGACAGGTAATATCTGAACAATACTAAAAAAAGGAACAAAACGAGATATCCCTAGACATGGACAGTGGGATGAAAATATTGTGTCCTGGTAGATTAAAGTTGGAAATTCCCTGAAGATCGCTCAAACTGAAAAAAGAAATCCAGAATGTACATTGAGTGAAACGTTAGGATAACAACAAAGTTGAGGATATTAGTCTGATTATAAATAATGTAAGTCATGATAACTCCTAATCCCAGAAATTCAGACAGTTGAATTGTAAATTTATTTTACTTTAATTACTTCTACATCCCAAATACAGCAACCAGCTTCAGTGGTTTTAAAGCCTAGTTTAAAATAATTCCTCAAAATTGTCAGAAATTCGTTACTTATATCAGCCGATATAACATCATAACTGTTGTGGATTCCGAGATGAAAAATCGGTCTCCAATAAATGACAAACGCAAGTATTTAAGATAAGAAATTAAATGTATTTACACAAAATACAAAAGGTAATGCTGTTAGTAAATCCAGGAACGCCGGTTAGTATTAATCAAAGATCGCTATATACAGTCTCGAAGTAAACTTCCTTAGAGTCGGGCGTGCTTGTAACTGTGACTTCTACCTCCAACTCAATCACAATGTCTATGTCCTTTCCACTCCGTTCCTCTTCCCTATATTCTGACTGACTGAGGGTATTTAACGGCAGCAGATCGAGTCCACTTATATCAAAAAGGGGTGGACCCCATAATAATAACAAAAGGTACAGTTAAATAAAGTCGGTGTTTTATCGTTGATAGCCGTTCTCATTTTAATCGGACATAGAGAAAAAAGCATAGAACAAGAGAAAAAGCATGCACCAGAGAGGGTTGCAACCTCAGAAATTCCGGAAGATAAGTGCAAATAATGCCACAAATCTTAACGGGTAGCTTTTACATGTTCCTTGACCAAAACTAGATCATTGCCTGTCGACTTATCAAGTCAAGTTTTGAGAATATGAGAAGCGTCATCTAAAATATAAGCATTTACCTTTTATATCTCCATCCATTACCCTCATTGTGTAGGTTACATTACTGACGATATTACAATTTAAACAGTAAACATGAATGAGATATCAACACCAACTTCTATTGTCATTGCTTTTTTCTTTTGTAATTCAATTCAATGAAAAATATATTCACAAAACGTATCAATAGATTTATGATGCTCTTTTTCTATGAACAATTTTCATTTGAACACGTTAAGCATTTTTTGAAATGTGAACATAAAACGAATTTGGTACATTTAATCTTTACTGTGAAAGGATTTAATAAGCTGCTTTTAACATAATCGGAATGACAACAGGTAGACTTTTATGTCTGCAATTCATACGCTTGACAATGGGAGCTCAATCCAAATGTGTAAGTAGGACTTTCTTCCAATGAAATATTATTTAATTTTATTCAATGATTATTCTAACATTTATTTTTAATGAAGTTTAACATTAAGGTAAGAAGAATTCTATAATATTAATAAAATCTATATATTAGGTTGGTGCAAAAATAATGTCGTTTTCTCACATATATGTAAGAAAACGACATTATTTTTGCACCAACCTAATATAAAATTCTGTTAGTCCGTCCGTCGGTCACATTCTCTAAAATAGTTATACATTGACCGATCGAAACCAAATTTTGGGGTGAAGTGCAAACAGATAAGCGAGTACAAAGTACAGTTGGTTTTACTTGGGTGCATAACACAGTAAAATAAATTTTCATTCATTTCTTGGAAAATTTAAATTTTATCATTTAACATACAAAATACTCCTACTATTTTAAAAACAATTTAATGATTAAAATAACAAATACTTTTTTTAATAAAAATGCAATATTGTTTTTTTTGTTTGTTTTTTTTCATATCTTTTCTTTGTGATTTTTATATACAAGAATTCAGTTTCCAGTTCGCCCTGCGTTTGTGAGGACTATAAATAAATTACAAGGACAAACGCTTCAAAAAGTTGAAATTTGGCTCCAGAAATAAATATTTATGCATGGCCAGCTGTAAGTTGAATGCTCAAGTGTAAGAAATCCTAACAAGTTATTATTCGCTGTTAAAAAGGAAAAAGTAAAAAAATAAATGTTCTTAAAACATATTGTTTACCATCAAGTCCTACAGAATTAAATTACATTATTTACATTATTTGGACTATTGTCTTCATATTTGTTGCCATATTTATCACAACGTTTCGGCCGTTACACGCTTCGAACGGAACCCTTTATTTCGCTCGCTGGGGTAGACTGTTCTAGTTCCACGTGCCATGTCTAATGGATGTCAGTTATCAGTTGTTAATTCACCTCTCCAAATTCTCCACTGCCTTAACCAGGTATTGAACTCACAACTCTTTGGGTCCTGTCCCTGGATCACACTAACGCCTTTATTCACTATGTCATGTGTCCTTGAGGAGATAACTGATATGGACATTATTAGACATGGCACGTGGAACTAAAACAGTCTGTGACGCATTTATCCACTGTTCTATGTGTCCAGGGCACATGGCGCAGTGTATAAAGGCGTTAGTTTGATCCAGTGGCAAAACCCAAAGAGTGTCAGTTCAGTACCTTTCGCAGGAGCATCTTTTGAAAATTTTTCAATTTTTATGTAACTACACAACATTTCACATTCCTTTATCATCACTTGCCTTGATATGGTCAAATGACAAAACGCGTCAGTAAGGATAAGTATTATTTTCCGATTCTCTCTCTCTCTCTCTCTCTCTCTCTCTCTCTATATATATATATATATATATATATATATATATATATATATATATATATATATATGGACATTGAGGTCATCACCCTGCGGCGACAGTCTGTTTCATGCTTAAACGTAATCTTCAGGCCATGTATAGTATATATATATATATATATATATATATATATATATATATATATATATATATATATATAGATAGATAGATAGATAGATATTACGTTTATAAATATATATATGTGTATATATATATGTGTATAGGCCATGTGTATGTATATATATATATATATATATATATATATATATATATATATATATATATATATATATATATATATATGTATCCGTCTCCTCTTGTCTTTTCTTTCTCCACCAAAGGAATATGTAGGAGCAGATAGCGCAGCCTCGGGTTTCCCGCTATTTACGAAAACCTCGCCCAAAATACAGAGATAAGGCTACTCGTCTTCCGAACGCGCGAAAAATTAGATCCCCGCCGTCTCTCCCATCTCATTACATATTCACTTTTTGTTTCGTTTTCTTTGCTTCTCTATTTCATTGTTTTTTTTTTTAATCTCTTCTCACTCGCTCTTTCATAGTCTTCTTCCAGGCCATATTTTTTTCACTTTTTCGTTCTTTTTTCACGAATAAAGTTGTCTTTTGTTAGATTTGTTTGCCAGATTTAAACTAAGATTGACGAAAAAGTGGAAGATTACTTACTGTAAGTCAGAATAGATATGAACGTAATACATTGTCCTTTTTAACATATGCACACAAACACACACATATATATGTGTGTGTGTGTTTGTGTGTGTGTGTGTGTGATAGATTCTAATGTAAAGTGTTTAGAAAACATACATATATATCCTAAGGTGTTTCATATCTATCTATCTATCTATCTATCTATCATATATTTATAATGTCTATTTACAACTATCTACATTCGTCTTCGAGTATAGAATCCAGAGGTTGGCGGTGAATATTTCGGAGACAGTAGGAAAGCGTAGTTCAGGTTCGCAGTGGATATCGTAGCAAAGTAGCAGAGCGTAGTTCTTCCTTTTATCATCTTCGCCTGTTAAGTTGGCACTGGTCCTTCTGGAAGGTAAACAAAGATGGCCGCCTTTATACACGACGGATACAATGTTCTGCGGCTTCTGATTGGTTAACCTTCTATTGGTAGACTATAAAGGAAGTTAAGTCATTTGGATTGTCTCACTAGTCATATGCATATACCCAAAAAACCGTAACAATATACGTATGTATTCTAAAAAAGAATTAAATCATTTCATCCCTAGCAATGCAATAAAGCCACTAAGGCGCAAATGGGTTACTGTGTGTGAGGCAATATGAGAAATATCATTAAGGAAATGGGACAATGAAAACACAAGTACTAAGTTAACGATTGACATGACATTAAAATTTCTGAGGATCAAATTTGACTGGAAAGCAAAAATGCCGCAAGAGACTTCCGTAAAAAAAAGTGTGAGAGAAGAAACTTTAAGCATAGAATTTACGGTTATATCCCATCATTTAAACTGTAAAATGTTGAGATCTCGCTGTCAATCTCGTTATGCGCTTAAATTCGTAAAGTCAAAGTACAAAATAGGAGAGGGAATCAGAACAATTACATGAAAATATCTATAGTAAACGCACAGGGAACTTATAATTATGATGATGGGAATGTGACTGAAACTAAGATGACAGGTCAGGATCGATATCAATGTAGATTCTTCTTTAGATTTTATCAGCATTGTCTCGATATATAGCATAAGTGCCAGACAAGATGAAACTGCACTATTCCATACATGAACGAATGCTAGACTTCTTAATGTATAATATATATAAATAAAATAAATATATAAAATAAAACACTTTGCATTTGTAACTATCATACACACACACACATATATATATATATGTGTGTGTGTGTGTGTGTGTGTGTGTGTGTATAATTCAGTTTATAACTCATCTGTTTTTTATATCTGTGTCAGCTTATTCAGCTCGAGTAATATCAATCGATTCATATCTTTTAATTCATTTTCGAACTCAAGATTATCTAACCAACAGTGTTTTGAATTGTCTGCAGAACACTATCAAACATGGATGGTTTTTTGTTATGGTGATTGAATCAGTTTGGTACATTTGTCGTTCAAAATGTCTGGAATGTGAATCGAATATAAATTCAGAATATTTACCCGACCTTTTTACACAAGGAACTTTTCCACTATTCAATTTCGCTTATTTGAACGAAAACATCAGCTCTTTCATAAAGGACGGAGCTTTATGTTATACAACCGACAAGACAGGAAAACAATATAATATTCACATCGGTATTAAGTGACACTTATTGCCAAGTTTGTTTCCTAATCGGAAAAAAATCGTGTTGTTTTGGATTGCCAAATCAGAAAAATACCCAGAATCCTTTTGTAACAAATGAACATTTATTTGTATTTTCAATGCAGACCGGTTGGAAAGTTGATGACAAGTACAACAAATTTTACTTTGTATAATATGAATGATTTATTTAAATTTTTAAATGAAGATTTTTGTTTGAAAATATAGGTAACTATTTCTATCATACGTACGTTGGACCATTAACGTTCTCCGTTTTTTTAATATATATATATATATATATATATATATATATATATATATATATATATATGGAAAAGGTTATGATTATTCCAACGAGAGAAAAATGAATATTTCAAAAAAAGAGAAACTATTATACAAACGTTTTTGGCTATAATGTGGATTTCTTTTTGAGTATATATTATATTTTAGTATTCATATTTTTGCTACACAGGTTTCCGGCCTCGTGATCTTCGTCAGGCAAATTGAAGGAATCAATTTTTCAAGGAATAAATTTCCTTCAGTTCTTTTGGTGCTTCATTATTCATTTTCAGTAATTATTTTGAGCCTTGATCTCATTTTTGGACTGTTGGCAAAAGCGAATTTCTCGAACATTCAGATTTAAATTTCACAGAAAATTCAGGTCGGTAAATTTTGTTTAATACTGTTTATTATAAACAGAGCATTTACTTAAATACTTGTATCTATAAAAAGAACGTTAAACATAAAAATGTCTTTAATAAATAAATTGTCGGACTTTGTCCATTTCTTAATGTATGACGTCATTTGTTTACATTTGATACGCCATGAGCAGTTATGAATGTATGAGATTCATGGAAGATTGAAGTTTATAAGCAGTAAATTCAACCTTGCCAGCCGAACGATCCTTGGTGGCCGAGCGGTCAAGGCACGTCAGCGTAAATGACGGTTCCGTATAGGATGCAGGTTCGAATCCTGTCAAAGGACGAATATTTTCTATGAAAATTTCTCGGACATTCAGGCCGGTAAATGTTATTTAATACTGTTTATTATAAACAGAGCATTTACTTAAATATTTGTATCTATAAAAAGAATGTATAAATATAAAAATGTCTTAAAATAATTGTCGGACTTTGTCCATTTCATAATGTGTGGCGTTATATATATATATATATATATATATATATATATCCGAAAATTATAAAATAAACATGTTATAAAATCACTACAAAAATAGCGATTTTGTTTCAACACTTCTGGTGTCTTATCAAGTGATGGTGTTGAAAGTAGAATAAAGGGTTTTAAAAAGTTCAAATCAATTAAACACGCCTCGCTCGGGGAAACGCTGTTACATAAGCTGCAATGACTAATCAAAATACAAGTATATGAGAATTAAAAAAAAACTGACAACGAACCTTGGTTATAACAATTAATGCTTTAATGTAAGGGTTAAACTAAAATAGAAATCATTCTAATTAATAATAAATTTTACTATAAAATTCAGAATTAAAATTTACCAAATTTAAATTTAATCTGTATTAAGTTTAAAAATTTATAAAATTATTTAAAGGAGAAACTGAAAAAAGAAACATGTTGTTCATTGAAAATATTTGTTTTTCTATTCTACACATATTAAATGTTATCTATTGAACCGTTATATATATATATATATATATATATATATATATATATATATATATATATATATATACATATATATATATCATTGCCCGTGTAAATTATATTTTAATAGTATGTTTGAATTCGTTTACTAACACTTTCAAATTTGAATATTTCTTGGTGTGTATATGTGCGTGTTTTAACAATGTATGTGTGTATAATCGCTTATATGTGCCTTTCATTGTATGTATATGTTGTCGTTTTTTTTAGTTTTGTTTTTTTTTGGGGGGGGCTCGTAAACACCTATTTCCTTTTTCGTCCGCTTTTTTGCGCGTTTATATATCTAAATATGTGTAGTGTTTGTGTATTAAAATCTGATTGTATGTGTATTGTCTTTTGCAAGATTTCACCCTCCCCTGACCATATCATCACTTTAAATGTATCTAAGTTGTAACGAAGCTCAGAGCAACATTAGATTTTAACGTTCATTCTAACTAAATGTTTAGCCTTTCAATAAAAACAAAATAAATCAAAAAACATAAGTATTTTTCCTCAGTTTCTTCTTTAACTAATTTTAGTGAATGGATGTAAAAGAGATATCTTGTGGAACAGTGAATCATTCTAATAAATCTCACTTTTAATATCGACTGGATATTCTCCTGCTGCAATTACTGTAGCTCCCCTCCTGTTACGGCCTAGGATTTTTTTTTTCATTTTTGTAGTAATCACTAAAATTCAGTGATTTCTGTAATAATTGAATTTTCAAGTAAATACGAGTAACTGCAAGTCTCCTCTATATTTCAGTATTCTTGATAATGTTGGTAAAATGTTATCACGATTTCAAATCTTTCTTATATTCTTACAACTCACAACACTTTTTAAGACTATTCCAATCGCGTCAATGTTTTGATTTTAAATCTTACTAGCTGCATGGCCCGGCGTTGCCCGTGCTTGATTCAAAAATCGTACGGCTCATACAGCAATCGCTATCACTTGACTTAAAATATTTTTGCCCTTCCTTGCCTTTAAAGGAGTGCCCTTTGCCGTGCTGATGTTGCTACATGCCTTACTTCTTGCCTATCTCACACTGCGAATTTTTTTCTAAGCTCTATACTAAACATTAAATCTGTTACGAAAAAAGAACTAAACAAAATGAACACAAAACGATCAGCTTTAAAAAAGGACTCGTAACTGGAAAAACCGAATGAAAAAAGAATGTTAACAATAAATACTTTTTCACACCCAACCCAGTTCTGCGGAATCAGAATCAACGTTGAGTTTAAGCAAGCGAATGAGCCAACTGGAGTAAAGTGCCATGCAGATTTAAATTTTTCCCACTTGTGACGAATGCAGCTATCGTTTTTTTTTTTTTTTGCATGCTAGCATTCTAGTTAACATTCGTGTCAGTCAGCTGTTGGCTCTCACGCTGGCCAGTAGAATCTTCCTGCCTATTCGTGGCAGCCAGCTATAGGCTTTCACTCTGGCCATTAGAAAATGGCCGCAAACTTCATGAAAACTGCCGTAGAAGCATGAAAAAATCGATTATTTCCACTATTATTTGGGAGTTGGGAAATGCAAAGTCGGTCTTGGCCTTCCCGCTAACTTGGAGCATGTGCATGTAAATTTTGGTGCAAATCCGTCGAAAATTGCGGCCGTGCATTCGTTACACACACACACACACACACACACACACACCACACATCCTGCCTTTTATAGATAGAGATTATATTTTCTAGGAAGCTATAATTATTTACCCAACTCTGCAATTTTATTTTGTCTGCTGGATTAGTAATATCTGACATATTTTTTTCTGTCCGGAGTAACTAAATCTAGAATCTTGACCTGGATTGGAAGATGTTTTGTGTTCTTTAAAACAGATTTTAATTTGTATATATAACATTGACTTGTATAATCAAAACCCATTCACTTGGGTAATTCTTCGTACATCACCTTTCCCACTCTGCCATGTTTATTTTTGTTCTCTTTCCATTGCTGCATTTTCCCATTATAAGATTGACAGTTTCTTTCTACACAGTTGCAATTTGCCCTTCTGGCGTGTTGCCTCAATCTTCATATAGTTTGGTTATTATAGATTTCCCCTGCGTTGTCTTCAACAGGAATTTCGTTCATCTTTAAAATATGAACGAATCGTTTCATTTCTCATTTCAAGTGGAATTAGTTTCTATTTTCAACTGTTCTCCATTTCTCCCTTCAAGTTATCAAGAATAAAGTAAAAATTGGAGGAATAATAATAATTAAATAAAAACAAAGAAGATGAAGGAAGAGAAGATGGAAAATAAAAATCTCTTTGAGAATTGTGACTAGCTTCATCGTTATTATAACAATATTGATTTTTGAAAGAATACATATTGAGACATTAACTCTTCTTGAAACGAAATTGTATCATAGAAGTTGTCAGAAATGATTTTTTCCCCTTTGGTGTTTCTTAACCTGTTCTTGATAAGCTACGGACTGGGACCATACCACAAGACATCGGCTTGATCTACAGTACAATATGCTAATAAGGCGTCTCTACGTGAGGGCATCCTAAACATGACTTTTGTCCATAATCTTCTTTCTCTCTCCTACTCCCTCTGTTTCATTTGGGCTATCACTTTCGCTCTCTCTCCAAATGGAAACTTAAAAACAAAGTAAATCCCCGGGTCATGATGTTATCTCCCCGAATGTGGCGTGGGGGTTAGGTGGTAGAGGGAAGTATCTTCCAAAAAAACTAACCCAGCAAGAAGACCGCTTTCCCTCAAGTAAGGCCTTGACATTCCATCTGGCACACGGTTAATGTTCCGGTATAAACTACTTCTTAAGACCACAAACTCTACGCACACACACACAGCCACACGCACACATACACAGACACACGCAAACATACACACACACACATACATGATGCATGCACCCACGTGTACATCGGATGGAGGGAAAAATGGTTGTCAAAAATAAATAATAATATATTTTACTTTTGTCCTATCTTGCACTACTTTTTGTAGTTACTGTTGCAATAATAATAATAACAACAACAACAACAACAGCAAAATGAATATTTAGAATCCTTTCTACTTTACCTTCTTCTTCTTCTTCTTCTTCTTCTTCTTCTTCTTCTCTTTTTTACCAGCAACAAATATCTAATTTATATAAAAAACTATTTTATATTAAAAAAAACTATTTTATATAAAAAACTATATATATATATATATATATATATATATATATATATATATATATATATATATATATATATATATATTAAAAAGTTTCGCAAATCTAGGAAACAGACAGAGATCTAGTTTTTAATAATATTTTTTTTAAAAATGTTTTTTTATAATACCAAATTTACAAAAATATCTGTGGATGACTAATTCTCATTTCTCTGTTTATTCCTTGGATCGTTGATGAAGGACACAGGCGTGTCCAAAAATTTCGAACATAAAACCTCTCTCTCCGTGCTTCACTTCTGTCATATGGTTAATATTTAATAAATCTTTTTCGTACTGATTATATTTGTACCCTTTCTTTTGTCCGTGTTTTTTACCAAGCTATATATATATATATATATATATATATATATATAGGGCGATTGGTTAGAATATTATCATGAAGAAGAAACTCTAAATAAGTCCGACTTTTCAGAGTTGCAGTATTAACCGCAAGTTGGTTCTGTGAATGATGAAGAACAGAAATCTGACTGAGCAGCCGTCTGCAACACGGTTTACCTAGTAGAAGGGCATATATATATATATATATATATATATATATATATATATATATATATATATATTCTCACCATAATTTCATTCATCTATTTTATTTTCCTATTTAACGATTTATTTTAACCTGTTTCCTATGTACAATTCTTATTGAGTTGTTATATATCTTTTTTAATTTTATTAATTGTTAACCTTTTTAAAATTGAACACAGCCTATGTATGTATCATCGTTGCCCTGGTAACGACTTTTTCAGTTATGTTTTGATAATTCTCACGTAAAAGAAGCCAAAATTCAACAAGAAAATAAAAAATTTCAGCATGCAATGTATTTCCTCTTACATAATATATTCAGATATCTTAGTCATATTTATATTAATCATTGCATGTGATATTAACGTGTATATTTAACATAGAGAAATATTTTAAACACACAACAAACAAATATTAAAGAAGCAGTTAACAAATAGCCAAGGCAATTATAACCGTAAAATTTTGAGCCGTTACGCCCTCAATAGTAACTGCCAAGTAAGTAATATCATATACATGACAGTGCTAAAATATGAAAGCATTGATGTTATTAAATGTTTGTTTTAACTGCAATAGAAACAGACGTTCAGGACTTTTGGAATTTGGAAAAAATCAAAATAATACTGCTTTGTCAAGGTATATATGGGAAATCACAGAGAAAATTTATATCCACATGGTTATAAAGAGAAAGTTAGTGAAATAAGTTGATTTTTAAATCATTTTAACCCAAGTAAGAAAATTATTGTCTTGCTTGGGTTGAAATGATTAAAAAACAAAGATGCAAGAGGTTACTGTGCATGAAAGAATATGTGAAAAACATTATTAAGGAGAGAGAACAATAAAAAAAATAACATGAAAATGACAGAAAATAACGATTGATATTGCATTTAAATTTTTGAAGATCAAAATCGACTGGAAAGCAAGAAGCCGGAAGAGATTTTCATAAGCAAGAAGTGCGAGAGAAGAAACTCTTAGCATAGAACTAAAGATTACATAAATCATTTCAATTGTAAAATTATGAGATCTTGCCGCCAGTCTAAAACAGCGCTTAAAATCATAATTTTTAAATACCAGAAAACAAAGTTCATCAGAACATTTACGATGAAGATATTTATGAAAAAAAACGTCATAGGAAAGATATATTATGTCCGTGGGAAAGTGACTGAAGTCGACATACCAAGTTAGGACCAATAACGTTGAAGATTCTTCTTTCTATCTTATCAAAAATTTCTAAATATATATCAAAGGCGCTAGGTCATATGTGGTATCATTATTCAGTGCATAAACGAATGCAAGATTTTTGGAGAGAAATAGTGTCTAGTATGAGATAGCGAATCACTTTTCGAGCAGCAGACCCAGCAATTGATTCAATATAAAATTTCCATTTCGTATCAGCGGAAAATATTAGCCCGAGAAAACCCAATGTGTCACTCTCCTCGATGTTATCATCAGCCATGCTGATGGAAGGCAAAAAGGGTTCTCTCAGACAATTAAAATATATCAGTTTTGTTTTGAAGGTGTTAAAATTAACAAACCATTCTTTGTCTCAGTTAAAAACAGAATTTAATTCATTTTTGAGATCTGCTGTCAATTTGAATTTATCGAATCTATCAGAGTTACTATTAAAACAGGAGTAAATAAGTGTGTCATCAGCATAGATAGAGTTGAGAACTGGAATGTCGTTAATGAAAATTTGAAACAACATAGGTCCAAGGAGGAGGACACTTGCATTAATGCGAAAAGATCGAGAAGAATAGCCCGTCAAGACAACTTCCATTTCGCAATTTGCTAAGAAAAATTGAATCAGTTCAAATTCATCCAGAAATACAATAACCTTTCAACTTGTAAAGAAGAGCAAATACGTTCGAGATATCTAAAGCAACAACCCAAACTTCACCATTCTTATTTAAATGTTGGTAGTCTCTTTCAGAAATAATCGTTAATACATCAGTAGTTGACCTAGAGAAGCGAAAGCCATATTGCTGAAAGAAGACCCTGTAATGCAAGATGTTTAACCAATTCAGAGTTGATTAGAACTTCTAGTAATTTTGTAAAAAGTGGTAGAATGCCGATAGTTCTTAAAACTGCAACTACAGAATAGGATTTTCAACAAGCAGGAAAGCAACAAGCTGCAAGGCATTTATTGTAGAGTTTAGAGAGAACAGGAGCCAGTTCAGTATCACATTTCTTAATGATTATAGAGGAGATAGAATCAAGTCCACGAGATGATATGAGAAACCATGAACGGAGTTATATATAGTTAACTCAATAGAAACTCAGTTGCAAGTGTAAAATCAAGCAAAGATTCTCCAGATGACTCAAGAGAAGAATTTTAAGAAACTTTACAACAAAAACATTCTGCTTTATCATAATTGAGTGAGATATTGAGCAACGGAAAAATTGAAAGTCTGAATACTGACACCATCAGTAGCATTACAATGCTTGAACCACTTGACGTGATAAGCGTTAAAATCATCGAACACAAAAAATATTCTCAGGTAAATGCAGAGAGAGAGAGACAGACAGACAGACAGAGACAGAGACACAGCTATTTCTATATTTAGAAATTTTGCCTGATATGTTACAGTTCTGAGAAGGGGAGTGATAAAGGAAAAAGCGATAGCTAACAGAGGGGAATAACGAAAGTCAAAAGCACATGAGAAAATCATCTGAAGACTCAAGAGACAATTCCATCACAATTGGAATATTTTCTCGGGTGTAAACACTAATGCCATGCATATGTATCCTAGATTTTTTTTCGACAGAGGAAGATAGCCTGGAACAGAGAATTTACTGGTAGCAATAGAAGAATTTAAATTACTTTCGTAAAGTGCGAAGAAATCTCGAGAACGTTTTAAAAAAAGATTCTACTCTACAGAAATTGGTACGAATATTAGAGAAAGAAAGGTTGAGAGGCGGATAGGTATTTTTTTTTACTGGTTTACTTATGTCTTTTCAATGTATCTGTCATAAGTAAATTATGTTTTAAGGAGAAAAAGTTCAAATCAGTTACCACTAGACATTGTTTATATCCATGGAAGGGAGGAGCCTTAAACCATATCCTAAACAGGGAACAAAGAATAAACCTCTACTCCTGTTCAATAAACGTGGAAAAAGTACTGGTATTAGGCGAACATATCTACTTATATTAACCGGTTTACAACACAAGAGACTGGGCTTTTTCCTCGAGACTGAATCTCTAGGAAGGTTGCCGAATAAGGCTCTAGATTCCTTCCAGGCCAAGGGGGAATTACTAAACTAGTAAACCTTTTTAAATGTTATCACAAGAATTGAAATAGAAGAAATATTAACATAAAATCCAATCACTTAATTAAATCAAAATTAATAACAAAATTTAAACACAAACGCATACGCACACACACGGTAGATCCAACGTACTTTACACCGTCTGGGCCATGAAGTGCGTCGATGATCAAGCAAAGCTGAATAGAGCAAGTCAGTTTCGTATACTAACGTAGACAAAGCAGTTTATAAAGAACTGATGGATTTTTATTTAACAGCATAACAATTGTTTTACTTATTACTTTTAATTTGTGATTATATATATATATATAATATTATATATATTATATTATATATATATATATATATATATATATATATATATATATATATATATAATATGCATATATAATCTAAGACACAGAGATTATATATATATATATATATATATATATATATATATATATATATATATATATATATATAGACAGCGGCTCGGATTGGGGTTTGATTAATTCCAGTGAAATCTATTACGTTCATTTACTTGGGAAAGGTATTAATCCTCTTCTTCTCCCACAAGCTATGGGTAAATAGCAGGGTAGACCGGGTTCTGTAGCCTTGGATGGCAACTGGTCTACTACAGAAAGAGATGGCAACCTACTGCAGGAAAAAATCTGCCTCGTTAATCATGTATTGAAAGCTACCTGATCGCGTAAGCGTGTATCACGTATGGCACATAACTGACTGATAACGTGTCTACTCACCAGAAGCCTATTGCAACTCTGTAATGAATTTTTCTGAGACTAAAAATACTACAATATTGTCTGAAAGTCAATTTTAAATTGTGAATGGCTTTGTCGATAACCACTCTTTTCAAATGCGATATATTTAAATAAATGTATATGTTAAAAATTACTTTAATCTGTTACAACCGTTTTCATGTATGACATTGGGGACAGGATAATGAAAATAGAAACAATGCTGTCAACTTTGCTGCCAGGTGTCATGGGATTAATTTATTTTGGCATAAATTCAAGATCTCCGAGATTCCAGTCATGTCCAGTAACATTGGTGTGAACATTTATTTAGCATCACTCTATGATAAGGCATATAACCATTTTCAAGCTTAGCTTTGATAAAACACAAGGCAACTATTGTGGAGTACTTATTGGAAGTCAAAACTTCTACAGGTGTGATGATCTATGAATTGATATCCATTATTCTGTAGCGAGATACCTTAATTATCGTTACAAAGCAGAAGCTCATATATGTGGTTTACTCCTTTTGAGGTCAAATTCATTGAAGTTGAAATGGTTTTGAGGAATTAGCTTGCTAACCACTGCTTCATGACATGGGGAAATATACCTTAATTTATTTTTTTACCGAATTTTTAAAAGAAGGTAAAATGCGCCGATGGGCATTTCATTTGATCCATTCAACATTTGACCCCTTCAACCAACTCCTTGGGATTTTGACTCTACAAATCAAAATTGTTCTCGACCCTAAAAAAATGAAAGACTTTTAAAATAAATTCATGAGAATTTTTATGGTACTAACATGTCCTATTCAGAGAAAGTTTTTAACAATTTTTAAGCAAGAATGAGAAAAGTTATATTCATTTTTGTTTTACTTAACTTTTTGTTCCTTCTCCTTCTTTGCATTCCCGTTTCATCTTATAGCATTTTTTTCTATATTTTTTTTCCATTCGATCTTTCATTCATTTGTTTTCATTCATGTACAGGGTGCGAGGGACAAATTGTCGCCATTTTATATTTTTAATCTCGCGCATGCGTGTTCTTTGTTTTTTATCTTATCAAATGCAAAGTATACTAGGGTCAGATGGGCACCGTCTGTGAGAAAAAGATCACCATGATGCAATTCACTCCCCCAGAAATCTAGAAAAGGCATGCTGTACCGTTTGGCATTCGCACCGGAAGCTCCAGTACATCAAGTACTTTAAGGAGGTAGTGCTACCCAGGGTTAAGAGGGTGGCTGCTGAATGACCCTGTCTGGTAACAGGACTCTGCACCATGCCACACAAGCTGGAGAACCCACTCTTGACCACATCACCCCTTACATCTGGCCAGCTAACTCCCCAGACTGCAACCCTCTTGATTATTATTATGTGTGGAGCTCAGTTGAGAGAGACCAACAAAACTCCTTGTAACACCAAATATGAACCGAAGGCAAGGAGACCGTTCGGAAGAGCTGCAGGAGATTCCAAAGTTGTCTGGAGGCCGTAGTTGAAAACAATGGCGATTTTATTGAATAAATTTACTGTTTAGTATTTCAAGAAATGTGTAATTTTGGTAAATATTTCTGTTAAAATGAGAATGTCAGTTTAATTTTCATTTACACGACAATTTATCCATCGCACTCTGTATTTTAATTTTTAATTTTTTTTTTTTTTGTATTTTTTCCTCTGTTTCTTCGTCAGACTCTTTCTGTTACTTTCTTTGTTTTGCAGATTCCTCTATTATTCATTTCGAATAAAGATATGACGAAGAGATACAAATAATGAAAAAAAAAAAAATGTCGAAATGACTTTTTTTTTTATCTCATTACTTAACGAAATTTCTGTCATCCTCATTCTTCTTTCGACGTTCTTTCATATCTTCAGATTACTTTCTTGTTTATTACTTGTATCGATTTTCTTGTTTCTTTTTTATCTTCCTATTTGAACTGGTTTGCGTTACTTTGCTCAATTATTGGCTTTTTCTTATCATTCCTCTCTCTCTCTCCCCCTCCCTGTGTGTGTGTCTCTCTCTCTCTCTCCCCCTCCCTGTCTCTCTCTCTCTCTCTCTCTCTCTCTCTCTCTCTTCGCATTCTTTTTCTTTCTTTAAGTTTATTTTTACATTTTTCTCTCCACCTAATATTAGTCTACTTCTCCTCCACGTATT
Source organism: Acanthosepion lycidas (assembly GCA_963932145.1). Lineage (NCBI taxonomy): Eukaryota > Metazoa > Mollusca > Cephalopoda > Sepiida > Sepiidae > Acanthosepion > Acanthosepion lycidas. Next base: position 38,023,395 of record OZ010587.1, read on the forward strand.
CATCTTTTCTTTTTCTTCTTTTTTCGTTTCCTTCTTTTTCTTTCCTTTTAATTTTCTCCTCCTCTTCGTTCCGCTTCTTTTTCGTACCTCCCTATTCTTCTTATCCTCTTCTTCTCATCCTCATTCAACTCTTCTTCTTTTTTCTTCTTCTTCTCCCATTCTATTCTTCTCTTCCACAGTAATTTGACCCGCAATTCTCTTTCTCCCACTTCTCTTCATCATATCATTATCATCAGCAACAGCATTTATTCTTTTCCCTTCAATTTATTTGTGATTATCACACTTTATTTTTCATTCTCTTTTCCGCTTCTTTTCTTCTCCTTCTTCAATTTGTTCCTTCTTCCTTTGTTTACTTCTTTTATTTTCTAATCAATGAAATTTCTTCTTTGATTAGCCGGTCTCAATCTACAAGACAATTTCTTCTAAATCACACGATAATTATTTCTTCTGTCACCAAAAATAGACAAAAATATTAATTTGATCTCATCTGTCCAGCCACCAACATCGTCATCATTCTGCAAGGCAGGATATCTTTGTCTTTTTTGCCTGATGACAACTCGCCTGCAGGGAATGATGGCGAAAACGACAATTGTACCCCAGATCGATACCTCTGGGGTTGTTTGTGACTCTATTGTGTGAGGAAGGAAAAGTTCTTGCTTTTCATCACTTTCGACATTTGCATTTCTCGATTATCTCTCTAGCTCTCTATCACTCCCACTCTCTCAATCTCTCTCTAGTACACACACACACACACACACACACACATATATATATATATATATATATATATGGTTGGATAGATGTGAGCTTGTGGCCCTGGGTTTCACGCTTTAGCGATCGTCAGATAAACTGATTAATTTTTGGTTTTATGTAGATTGCGTGTATTGGTGTTATTAGGAAATATTATTCAGCGGGAAAAAAATATTAAAATAAAATAAAAAAATAAAAAAATAATAATAATTTTTACCTATCATAATTTTACACAAACCCCACCACACGTATTTACACACATGCGAGGAAATATTATTCAGTGGAAAAAAAAAAAAAAAAATGACATGTATACATTCACGAGACATTTCCGCCACACTTCCAATCTTTGAATTTCAACATACAAATGCGTATGTATAGACACAACACCACCCGTATACATACATATGTCATATCCGAAACTGCCCACATGTGTTTATATATGAGTCCCGACGGACGACCAAGCATGTATATGTGTCTGCATACATCGATGTTTGCGTCAGTACGATGAAAAAACGACGAAGTTTCCCCCACCACTTCCGCAATAACACCAATACACGCAATCTACATAAAACTAAAATTTTTTTAAAAAATTAATCAGTTTGTCTGACGATCGCTAAAGCGTGAAACCCAGGGTCACAAGCTGACATCTATCCAACCATATATGTTAGCTCTATCTCTGATATTGAGCGCTTTCTAATAAGTACCGCGCATATAATATATAAATAATTATACATATATATATATTTATTTATATTTATATACACACACTTTTCACACACACACACACACACACATATATATATATATATATATATATATATATATATATATATATATATATATATATATATATATATATATATATATATATATATATTATTTAGGTATTTGGAATTATGCAGGTTTGGTTGAAGACCAATAAATGTACATTGTTCTTCTATTTGAACCATGTTTCCGTTTTCCGGGGAAAATAATTAAAGTCTAAATTGTCTGTTTTCTGGCCGCTTCTGACTTTCAGAATATTTCTTTTAGATGACGTGTCCCTTCAGAACGTAGGTGATCATGGCTCTCTACAACTTTCTAACCTTTGTAGTTCTTAGCAATGTTTTTATTTTTAGTATCCCTTTCATTCCCTGTTCTACCATCCATATGCACAAGCTCGTCAGGAAGGTTACTTTCTATTTCCTTCTGCCCCTCTTGCCTCCATGACGTCCTATGATTCTCAAACTCTCCGAATCCTCTTCCCTTGTTATCTGTCCCAGACATGTCAACTTTTTTTTTATCTTATGTATAAATATCCTCTTATTTTTCATTCTCCTTACTGGATGATTACATGCTCCATCTATAGTATTCTCAGCAGCTTTCTGTTGAGTCACTTCTCTGTGGTCTCAAATTTTTTCGTTATCTGTAAGAAACTTTTCCAGCATTCAATGACTCATACGAGGACTGATATTCTATAACATTTGGGCACTTTTTCTTTTCCTTTTTGTGCCTCTAACAACATTTTACTGATTAGCTTCTGGAAGGCATCTTTCGCTATTCCTATGCGCCTAATATATTAGTACGTTTGTATGTAAACATGCATAATAATACATACTAAATATATATCAACATGAATAAAAAGGAAAAGAAGAAACCCGACACTAGATCACAAACTAACGTATAAAAACGCGATACATGAAAAAAGAATACACCGACGCGTGAAAACAAGATACTTGAGAAAAAAAAACCGATATGATAACCACTGACGCGTGAAGACACGATAGTTAGAAAAAAAACAACATGACATCCACCGACGCGAGAAAACACAATACTTGAAGAAAACCGACATGATATCCATCGACGCGTGAAGATGCAACGATCGAAAACTACCAAAGCAAACACAATGTATACATATAGACATAACCTTATAAAAAATAAAATTCTTTCATCATGTTCTAGAAAAGCCGAATGCCCTCATAAGACATTGGAAAATTTATGATTTAAGATCAAATTTTCTCCGAAAACTAGAAAAATAGACCGAGCTGTATATAAATTAAACAATTCTTAAGCAAACTGCTTAATATATATATATATATATATATATATATATATATGAAGAAATATAGTCTTAAGGCATGCTATATTTATGGGATAAAGTGCTCAATATCAGAGATAGAGCGTGTGTAAATATAAAAGTGAACATAGAAGTCAACACTTAGAGGCGACAGTCTGTTTCATGCTATATGCAATCGTCAGGCCTGACGATTGCATATAGCATGAAACAGACTGTCGCCTCTAAGTGTTGACTTCTATGTTCACTTTTATATTTACATATATATATATATATATATATATATAGTTGCGCAACTGATATATATATATATATATATATATATATATATATATATATATATATATATATATATATATATATATATATATAGTTGCGCAACTGTTTTGTTTAATTCCAGTGCTATCACGTTTGCTGGAACCAATTTCAAGTCAACCAAGGTGACATCGCTTAAACGGTCTAATTGGAATTTCTATGTGTATTTTTAAGACATATTCAATATACAGTCCTCTATGGCGAAGGTACCTTATTTAATGTTGGCTGTTTCTCTTTTATTACACAGCTTCCAGAATTTTGCACTGTGTCTTATACAAAATTTTAGTGTTATCTACTGAAATGTGTCTTATGCTAATATTGTATTTATTTGTTATGTGTTGATCTATATATGCCTAAATTGCATTAATCTTTGACAAAAGACAAGTCAACCTACGAGAAAATGTGGTGCCTTTGTGACCAATAAAAGTATTTAATGTTGTTTGTTGATTGTTAGTGTTGGAAATATAATCTCTGAAAAGGTATAAAGATTCATAAACAACATTAATTAGGATAGATTTTTGTGAAGATGAATTATTTCTAAGAATTACATTAGACGTTACGAATTTTTTATAATACATAATAAAACTAAGGTATTTGTTAGGATCATTAACTTTTATATACGCGTCGATTATAATTGTAATAGACTTTTTAATTAGGATGCATAGGAATTTAGTGAAATTCGTGCACATGTAGATCAATACATAACAAATAAGCAAAATAATATTAAAATAAGTAAAAGTTTAGTAAATAAAACCAAAAACTTATATAGAAATAAATGCAAAGAAATATTCAAATTTCTGGCGGCTGTTGTAATAAAAGAGAAGCATCCAACATTAAATAAGATATCTTTATCCATAAGGGATTGTATACTGAAGTTTGTTTAAAAAAGAATTGACATAAAAATTCCAGTTTGATCTATTAAATGACTTTACCTTGAAAACTTTCTAGAAAACGTGAGAAAGCCAGAATTAAACAAAAACAGTTGCGTAAATATGCACAAAACATAATCTTTGAGAGCGTATATTGCAACATTCGAATTTTGTCATGATTATACATATATATATTATGTTGGTGCAAAAATAATGACGTAATAATGTCGTTTTTTGACGTATTTTTTGACGTCAAAAAACGACATTATTACGTCATCATTTTTGAACCAACCTAACATATATATATATATATATATATATATATATATATATATATATATATATATATATGTATGTATGTGTGTGTATTATTCGAAAATTATAACATAAGTATGTTATAAAATCACTACAAAAATAGCCATTTTGTTTCAACACTTATCAAGTGATGGTGTTGAATGTAGAACAGGTTCTACATTCAACACCATCACTTGATAAGACACTAGAAGTATTGAAACAAAATGGCTATTTTTGTAGTGATTTTATAACATATTTATGTTATAATTTTCAAATAAATTATATATATATATATATATATATATATATATATATATATAAACTTAGTTTAGAATAGTTCTGAAACTAGTTCTAGACCTGCTTATTAGGAATTGATTTGCACAAGTCATCTAAGTGCAAATAAGTGGTATCTGTTTAGTTTAACCTGGGATAAGGCTATTATAGAGGAGTACTTGGTTGGAATCGTACTAACTGCTTGGGATACAGTGGAATTCTGCAATTCCTCGATCTTTGCACCTATGTAAATTCTGCCTCAGTATCTAGCTCGCTAGCTCACTTTTTTCCTGTTTATGTTTATATCTATTAATATATATTTAGCCAGGTATATTTATTATCCAAACAAGTTTTGTTAAATTAAAGCCAACAAGCGTTCGTTGTTTACATTTTCATTGTAATTTTCCAGTTTTCAAACAAAATGTATACATCGGGATCAAAATTGTGAAAAACTGTTCATCGTTCATTTTTCGTTCTATTTTTGTTCAAGGACTTTCGACGATTTCAGTTTTTATGCATATACCCATCTGCGTATCTTTGTCTCTGCGTCGCCTGATTTAAATATTCAATTATTGCACATGTATTTATCTAAATTAATATATTCATAAATACGACATAATCCTGCTCAAAAGATTTTGAAATCTATATTCACGGTCAAAATCTGAACTGGTTATTTTATTATTTATGTCTGTTCTTAATGACTTGGTTTCCCAAACGAAGGTGTAAAAAGTGGGCTGTCCTCATTAATCCGCAAGCTCACTGGGGAACATCGTTGCAATGAATGGAGAGGTTGGGTTTGGTCCGAATTTGCTGCTGTGGAGATTCAGTAGATAGCTTGATGGACAGTGAGTCATCAGCTTTGTCGGACTACGGCGAGTTAAACCACTACTTCTCATCCAATAGAATCTACAACAAACTCATAGCACAAATTGATGCATAATTTCTGTGTACGTGAATAGCTTCCAATCAATGTCAGTTTTTATTTCAAAATATCTAGCTTCATATTTTCACTGCTTTTAATACAATGTTATTTAGCGTTCAAATCTCGCAAAAACTTCATAGTAATTATGCTTTTATCTCCATAAAAATACATTCGGGTAAGACTCTTCGTTTGCATTTCGATCGATCTATTCTTACAAGTTACAATTATTGTAGTTTGACCTTCTGATTTGACCTTTTGTTCCAATGTTGATCGGATTAACAGAAGGTCGGACAACAGGACTTGTACTTGTAGACGAGATGGATAGAAAAACAAACAAATAGTAAATGGGAGTCAAATGTTTTTTTTATCAAATGTCGTTGGGATTAATAGAGGATTGGGCAAGTCGAGATCAAAGCTGCAATTCGATTGGTTCATTTATAATGACAGAAAGATTTTTTTTTTTTTTTTTCATTGTTGGTTACTCCATAAATGTTTTGCCAAATATGGTTATCTTGTGCGTGCCTGCACACTGAGAATGTGGTCGAAAGTGTTTGTATTTGTTGTGATTTTTTAGGCTTTTAGTTTTTCTTTTGCCCTAAATGCGTTTGTTTAGAAAAAAGTTTGCAAATTGTCGAACGACACCAGACAAATCTTTGACGGTCGACTCAGTTATAAAATTCAAAGCAAACAGGAGTTGTGCGTAAGTAAAACGTCGGCCAATATTTCACCCTTTCAATTCTCTTGTTTTGCACATTTCTTTCATCTAATCTTTTCTTCAACCTTCCATCTGGTCTCCTCTTCCAATTTCATTACTCGTTCACCTGTTTGCTAACCTCTTTGATTTCATTAAACAAACCATTCATGTATTTCTCGTTTTTCTTTCATTTCCCTTTTCCCGCTTTCTTTTCTTTTCTTTGATATTTTTCTTTCTTCTTTCTTTGCTTTCTAATATTTCTGATATTCCTTTATTATTTCTTTCTTTTTCATTTCCTTCTCTCTCACTTCACTAAGTTTCCTTTCTTTATGCTTTTCTTTCTTTTCTTTTCTTTTTTCCTTATACATGTTTTCTTTTACGCTTCATTTTCTTTTTTCTTTCTTTTTACTTTCTTTCTTTTTTTCTTTCTTTCTTATATACATGTTTTCTTTTACGCTTCATTTCTTTCTTTTTCTTTCTTTCCTTTTTACTTTCTTTCTTTCTTTTTTTTTTCTTATATACATAATTTCTTTTACGCTTCATTTTATTTTATTTTTTCAGTTTTGTTATTTTTATTCTTTACTTCTTCATTTCCTTACTTCATTTTTTAATTTCACTTTTTCTCCTGTATTTTCTTTGTTTGATTTTTCCTTAACTTTTTATCTTTTCGTCCGTTTCTTTCTTTTTCTCTTTCCTCTGTTTTCTACTCCGTTACACATTCTTCTTCATTTCCTTTTTTCTTGTTACTTTCTCTTTCACCATTTTTTTTTCTTTCACGTCACCATCATTTTCTTTTATTTTCCCTTTTTCTTTCCCCCCACTTCCATATTATTCTTCCTTTCTGTTTTTATTCTTTGCGTTTTCATTTTTCCTTTTTATTTTATTCATTCGTTTTTCCTTCCTTCTTTCCTTCCATCTATTTTTATTTTCTTCTCTCTTTATTCTTTACCTTTTTACTTTTCGTTTCATATTTTCTCTTCTTAATGACAATTTTCTCTATATCTTCTTCTTCTTCTCCTTCTTCTTCTTCTTCTCCTTCTTCTTCTTCTTCTTCTTCTCCTTCTTCTTCTTCTCCTTCTTCTTCTTGTTCTCCTTGTTCTCCTCCTTGTTCTTCTCCTCCTCCTTCTTCTTCTTCTTCTCCTTCTTCTTCTTCTCCTTCTTCTCCTCCTCCTCCTCCTCCTTCTTCTTCTTCTTCTTCTTCTTCTTCTTCTTCTTCTTCTTCTTCTTCACAGTCATTTTACATCTTTTTTAAACATTCTATTTCTTTTACGTTCTTCCTTTCTTATTTTTTCTTGTTCTTTCTTTTTCCATACCTTTCATATTTTCAACACGTTTTGCTCTTTAAAAACCAAGTAATTGTATCTCTGCCTAGGAAATATTTTCCTTTTTTCTACGATTTTTCTTCTCTTTCCGTTTATCACTATTTTTGTTTCTTTCCTGCATTCTTTCTACCCACTGATCTATTGAGAAAAAACAGGAAATTAGACAAGTAGACGTGATAGATAGATAGATAGATAGATAGATAGATAGATAGATAGATAGATAGATAGATATTACATTGAGGTATCACTTCCTATAATACTGTGCAACATTTTTTTAAAAATACATTTTCAAGTTGCCTCAGCCATTTCATTCTTATGCAATAAATCAGTATTTAAGCATTTGTCTTGTCTTATTTAAACTTTCATTGACTTGTCTTCTTTTCTCGCTCGACACAGGAAAAGGTTAATTTTGGATAATTGAATTACTTATAATGAAAATGAATTTATTACGAGAATAAAAACCATATCTACAGCCAAAAGTGCCTTCACTATTTCAACCTAAGCCTTGGACGAAGCTTTTACGTGCCCGACAGGATTCAGTGCCCATTCGAATAATACATTGAGACAAAAATCATTTTCACAGAATGGAATAACCGAATTAGTTTTACAAATATAATGTCGTAAAAATAACAGAGACGGGATAAGCATTTTTTCCACACGCTGTTTATTCATTTTCCAAATATCATCTTTTTCTTTTCTGTTTTTTAATCACGCAACAATCCTTATTTCGTCAGGTCCTCCAAAAGTTATTGAAAACTTTATCGTTAAAATAATCAAATAAAAAGCGATATTTTTCTTTTATAATTGAATACATAATTTACCTCAAAATTTCAGTTAAAGCTTTACTATCAATCGTGCCATGTTGCTTATTGCCTATAACATATACAGGGTGCGATGGTTAAATTGGCATTTAAAATAAGCAAAAAGGAAAATAACGCTGCCATCTCGTTTTAACAGATATATTTACCAAAATCACACAAAAATATCTTGAAATACTATAAAACCATGACCTGCAGACGACTGAGGAATCTGTTGCAGCCCTTTTGGACGGTCTCCTTGCTTAAGTTGGTGAATGCTGCCATAATTCTTGCCTTCAGTTCATCTTTGGTGCTACAAGGAGTTTTGTTGGTCTCTAGCTCAACTGCGCCCCACACATAATAATCAAGGGGGTTGTAGTCTGTGAAGTTAAGTTGTGATCGTAGGGTTGCTGTGCAGCTGAACATGTGACTTGTTCCTTTCCTATATCTTGGTTGATAGCAAGAGAATTATTTTCATGCATAGTGCATCTTGGATTACAAACCTGGCGGAGCACGTGCCGGTCATCCAGGTCAAGCTACTGCCGATGTCGTTTCTAAGTTGAAGATTCACATTGGTTACGGGTACGTAACAGCTGATTATACTGACAGAACCCTCTGCCTTGGGCGTTCACTTCAGTCTAGGATTCCCTTCACTCAGCGATGCCCTGTTATCACCATACTGGCTGCATACATACCTATAGAGTCTACCCTATTGTGCATGATGATCGTTAACCCTACAGTAGAAACTGAGTTGTTTTTTTTTTTAAGTTTTTAAAAAATCAGAAAGACGCCCACGTGAATTCCATTCACGCTCAACACAATAAGGCTCGGAATAAACGCTTCTATTCAAAACAACACAAAAATAAATTATATCATAAACAGTCAAAACAGAAAGAAAAAATGCCCCCCCCCCCCGAAAATAGTTAAAGAAAATTATGGGAAATTTTTGTATTCTCCATTCAGTTACGTGCCATGCGTGATACACGCTTAGGCGATCATTTATCTTTCGATATATTACTGACGAGGCAGATTTTTTTTCTAGTCGTAGGTTTCCATCACATTCCATTAGATTAGTTGCCATCCAAGGCTATAGATTTCGGTCTGTCCTGCTATTTACCCATAACTGGAGGAGAAGAGAATTCATACCTTTCCTAATGCACTCGACTGGAATTCGAACTCGGCTCTCCGATTCCGCTATCCATTGCGCCACCGTGCCTCCCATTACTCCTACGAATCGGAAAAACACAAAGACGCTAGAAAAAAACTAAATCAAAAATTAATCAAATCTTCCTTGTTTTCCTTATTTAACGGAAATATGTGTAAAAGAAAGGGTGCTGCCCATACATTAATATATATATATATATATATATATGTGTGTGTGTGTATGTGTATGTATATGTGTGTGTGTGTGTATTGATATAATAGGAATGAACTGTTAGATTAATGATCCGAATTTCTTTAGTATTTTTGTTTTTATTATTAAAAGACATTGTTCGATACAAAAGTAGAGCCTAGATTATAATTATATCTTAAAAAAATATGATTCCAAACATCGGTAGTTAAGATTTAATACTGAAATTAAACCTGAATACTACTTTCGATTCATAGTAATTTATTAATATATATATATATATATATATATATATATATATATATATATATATATATATATATATATATATATATATATATATAAGGTGAGAGAGAAAATGAGAGAGAGAGAATTAATATAAGTAAAAGGTTTGTCACCTAACTGATTGATGCTACCTTCAGGATCCCGGCTCCAGAGTTTCGTAAGCGCTCTCAGCAATTAACTGCTTCTCGATTTTTCTATAATGCATTTGTCATTGATGCAAGATTTTTTCGTAGTGTGTGTATGTGTGCGCCCGAGTGTATGTGTGCATGTGTCCATTTGCGCGCGTGCGCCCATGTACCTGTCTGAGCGGATGTGCGTACGTGTATAGTGTCGTGATTATTTGACCTTTTTTTTTTTTTTTTTTTTGTTTTTGTTTTCGTTTTCGCTTTATCCTTGGCTTTTTCCTTTTTTCGTCTTTTCTTTCAATTGTAGACATTTCTTGCAAAATTACTTCCGCTTATTTTTTCTGGATTTGTTGTTTTTAATTCTTGAGAATTCTCGTCTGTTCTTATATTAGGAAAATTGTATTTCGATTTTTACATAAAGAAGTGATTTTAATGCTTAAATGATAAAGTAGATGTTTACATATGTCTTCATTCGGCTATTTTTTCGTATTCTTATTTGTTTTAGTAGTAGCTTAAACTGAGTACTATTAAAATGTTAATTGTAGGAAGCTAGGTTTTTAATTAATTTTTTTTATTATTGTTTGAATTTATGTGCGTATGCCTGTATCTATACGCTTGCGCACACGTACACACACATACATGCGTATAAGCTTATAGATATAGACACGCATACATATTTACACATACAAAAGAGCATACACAAACACAATGTACACTTGTCTGTGCGTTGTTATTAATAAACTATTACTTAAAAGGTAAAGGCAATTTTTTTTCTTTTTAGGTTATTAATTATGTTGGTTGGTTTTTTTTTTACTGTTTGAATATGTACTAATTCATATCTACATGTCATAGTTGTATATACATTTTTTGTGAGCTAAAATTCTTTTGCCCCAGTGTACTTCCCCAAATCTATCTATAGAATGTTTGTGCCTGTTTGCATACTTTTGTGATGTCAACGAACACTTGTTGACACTTTTGTAATGTCAACGAATACTGGTTGTCACTTTTGTAAGGCCCGTTGTAGTAGAGACTTTGTAATCGCAGATTACAATTATAGTAACGCCATTGAACAATATTGGTATCAGACGCCTTCGATAATACTTGCTCGGAAAGTAACCACCGAATAGTGATCTGTATAGTGATCACTTAGACACCACGCTAATTCCCATGTACACATTCTCTTTACCATCACGTGATCAACTTATTCAAAATGGGATCGCCTGTGTTTGCTCTCTGGTGATCTGTGTTCAAACTCTAGTGTCGGCAGCGACACTTTATTCCTATATAACGCAAACATTCGACATATCTATCGAAATCTATGCCTGGACATAAGTCGTGTTAATTTTTTTTTTCTTTTATAAGATCATAATTTCAACAATAAATGAAGACACACACACACGTATATATATATATATATATATATATATATATATATATATATATATATATATATATATATATATATATGTAAAGATATTTTTGTTAATCCGTGTGGATAATTCCAGGGAGAATATATATATATATATATATATATATATATATATATATATATATAATTTACATATGAATTACAGTTATGAATTTATTTATTACAAATAATAATTATCTTTTGTATCGGTTGTGAAATTACACAACATGGCAAATGGTAAATAAAATATATAAAACAGTGCATTTATTAATAGTATTTCGACATAGATAAATACCAGCTTGTACTTCGCTCCATACTAGTGATATTGGTATTTAAAATAAATCAAAGTCGGAAAGAAGAAAGATAAGAAAGAAAGCGCATCTTTCAGGAGAGCGTAAAAGGAAAGCTCAGGTCGAATGTAATCTAAAGTAGTGATTAATGGCGGATCAAGAGGTGCGGCATTTTTGCCTTTGATAATTGTCTTCACTTGCACAAACATTGGCTGTAAATACGTCCTTATCCGCCACCTTGATTGGACGGAAGATTTAGGGAAATAGATAGAAAGGTCCTAGCATATCAAGATAGATAGATAGATAGATAGATAGATAGATAGATAGATAGATAGATAGATAGATAGCAGGCTGAGATAAACAGTAAGATAAAGAAATAGATCCTAACATACTAAGACAGATTTGAACAGACTGAGCCACACAGATATGAAAAGGCTGAGATGAATATAAAGATTTAAAGATAGATCCTAGTTTATTGAGATAGATCGATAGACAGATATGAACACACTGAAACTAATTAAAATATACACCTTCATGAGCAGATAGGATCTTACATATTTGCACGCAAATACACACACACATACACACGCACGCACACACACACACACATATATATATATATAATGTCTACTGTTTAATTAATGTTTAATGATGTTTACTTATAACATTTATTCGTGTCTACTATGTAACCCTCGTATTCAAAATGACCGAGTAATCTGCAATGTTTTTTGTATTTTGCTTTGGTAAAATCTTTTTCATTCCTCTACTCATTTTTTTTTTATTCCTACGGCTTCCAATTTTTCTCAAAGCTAATATCGCTGTTGAAACTAAAATTAAAGAGAACCTAACTGATGGCAATCCTGAAAGAGAATTTTGGAGACTCAAAGGCCAATAGGATGAGCGTGTAAGGCCTGAAGAAGGGTACTGTATATTTTCTAGAATGCATATAGAAATATTATTATTCCAAAGATGTTATTTGCTATTCCAATGGCGTTATTGCAGATTGCTATTACATGACTTGCTGCATTGGGCTGCATTTGGTTTAGTTTTAAAAAATAATGATACTTCCGGGTCAGTTTGCTTTGCAAAAACTTTCCATAACTACAATGAATAAATTAAAAATTTTAAAATAACTATATCAAAGGGCGTTCGCATGTGTTTTTTTTAAAAATCACCAGATTTTATCGCAGTTGCAATAAGTATTCCTTTGTAATTTATCTCTGAAGATAATCTTAGGAAAGGGTTTTAAAAAAAACTACGGCGCCTTCCTTGATGAATTTCTTCTTAACATCAAGAAAATGATTAGACAATTTGAAAGAATCAGTATAAAAATATATAAACACAATATGTTTATATTCATTCAATGAAACCGCTTTGAATGAAAATATGCTGCCTAAATGTCCACACATTTATATATATATACGTACTAAAAACACATCAAAAATAAAATTGCCTCTTTCGCAAGATCATAAAAATGTGGCAATTAATTGCTCATCAACGTTTTTTAGAAAAAAATTGGTTTACCGATGGATCCCCTCTTAGCAGAGTGTTGGTTTCTCTCTCTCTCTCTCTCTCTCTCTCTCTCTCTCTCTATATATATATATATATATATATATATATATATATATATATATATATATAGCGTGCAGCAGCATTACCTTCCATATATATTAGGTTGGTGCAAAAATAATATCGTTTTTTGACGTTAAAAAATGGGTAAAAAACGATATTATTTTTGCACCAACCTAATACCTCCCAGAAATACTTCCCACGTCATGGTAAGACATTAGCGAGATGAAGACATGATTGCCACTAATATCTCACGATTATGTGGAATCTATTTCTGCCGCATTCTATCTATCTATATATATATATATATATATATATATATATATATATATATATATATATATATATATATATATATATATATATATATATATTAAAATAGTTATTTACGTGTGAAATCATTAAGTGTACCCCAATACATGATTTAATTTTTGTGAGTTGTGCACAGAGAAACAGTTAGCCATTGTCGCCATTGGCGAGTTGTTAAATATAAGTAGTAGAATATTACGCAAACCCAAGCAAGATAGGAATAGGTATATTTATCCACCTGTTAAAATCATTCTGGCTACTTATGAACATTAAAGTATGCATGTAAGCTATACGGTCATTTCTAATGTTAACGCATTATGTCGTCTGATGATCCGTTCAATAAAAGCCGGCTTGAGACAGTAGATATATTTTCTTTAAATTGATTACATATACGCATATATATATATATATATATATATATATATATATATATATATATATATATATATATATATACGTGTATGTGTGGGTGTGTGGTTCTATAGACATATGTGTGATTCTGTTTGGGGAGGCGTAGAAGAAAGCTTGTGATGCGATATGATATTGAATTATGGATAAGAAATTCGTAATTTGTTTGCTAGGCATAACGAGGCCAAATGTAAGAGACACCCAGTGAGGATCCAAGTCGCTAGTCAGCATAATAATGTGCAAAACCAATTTTCTAACCATTACAACACGTCGAGTTTTCTATGATATTGATATATATATGTATAGCTAATGGATTTGAAATCATGTACAATTATTTTACAAAGAGCAGACCTGTCTAAAATCATATCATTATCTCTGTTGATATTGAGATAGATAGATAGATAGATAGATAGATAGATAGATAGATAGATAGATAGATAGATAGATAGATAGATAGATAGATAGATAGGAAAAGACCGGAATAGATATGAATAAACTGAGATAGATAGATAGATAGATAGATAGATAGATAGATAGATAGATAGATTTGAAAAGCAAGATTGTGGGAAGGAGCGAAGTGTGTCTGCTAATAGCCGCAGGGATTTGAAAGCTTTTACGCCTGATCCCTACGGATTAGGGTTGGGACATCATTCCTTGTGTACCGACAAAGTCAAGTTAAGTAGGAAAGACAGAGCAATGAGCCTCCGGATTTAGCGCTGTAGACCCTTTTTCTGTCAGTAGATCCAATGAAGTCTTTGTTAGAACCGACAGGCAATTTGTCTTTACTCTTTACTACACAAGTTGGCCTCGCCTTTAGCGAAAAAGCTAGACCTAATCAGGACACACCCGCCAAGTATATTTGTCGCAGAGATAAGGGTTTCTTTTAAAAATTTGTATATTCCTTGTTGATAGTTTTAACTTCCTTACCATGGAAACTTACTTCAATGTGCATTGAATCTGTGACTACTTTTACAGACGGACGGAACCACCATATCGTCTTATATTAGGTTGGTGCAAAAATAATGACGTAATAATGTCGTTTTTTGACGTTACGTCAAAAAACGACATTATTACGTCATTATTTTTGCACCAACCTAATATCTTGCAGTGCACTATCTTGATTTCATATTAATATAACTAAAAAAAAAAAGGTATAGTCTTTAAATACCTATCATGGAATATGTTCTAGATTGTTTCATTTAATCTGTACCTGCACCTGCTGACAAACTTATTTTTTTACTGCAGTGACGGGTTTCATTTTCAAAACAATTTATAGAGAGGTGTAATTCTTTACCCTCCTAGACACAGATGCGTAGTGCAGTTGAATAGTCTCTACCTCTCTTGATAAAGGAAACCATAGTACATTTTCGTTATCTCAAGCCAAGGCTCAGTTCAAAACAGTACAAATAACTCTTTCTCTTGCAAGTCATAAATATGCAAAAGTACTTACTAACGCTGATAACTGAACGAACTATAGTAAAGCTTTTCAACCTTTTTATCTCACGTCACTAATGATACCGATAATTAAGCTTCTGTGGCCCACTTAAATTACGATGATCAAAATAAAAAAGGTGTAAGAGAAACAAAAAATATAATCATTTGTAATAAAAAGATAATAATTTAAAAGTGCCACATCAACGTGTGATCTACAATTTAAGAATATGATCTACATGTTCAATTCTACTGAAATGTGTGATCTAAACTTTGAAAATAATAACGCAAATGACCTAAAAATATTAAGATAAACCTGAAATAATTTAAGACTACGTGGTATGAAAATTTTCTAATGGATTTGAGATAAATATGGCTCGACTTCATATAAAAATGCATGTGTCAGCATTAAATCTTGTAAACTGCTAGCCGTAAGCTAAAGCTAATAATTGTTTGGACGAGGCCTTTCCATAAATACCTCGTCAGTTTTTGGATAACGAGGCATAGAGTACAAGGGTGTTTTCTTTGAAAGTTTCAGACTTAAATTTCCACTTATATTGATCGATCCCGTTTATTTCATTGGTAAGCTGTTTGGTTTGGTCAAATATTTCCAATTACTTCATTGGACTGAGCTAATTTATGAAAATGTCGAAAGTTAGGCGTGCCAGTAAATGGACAGTTGGCTTCAAGAGGATCGTAAATTGTAAACGATACAAAATAAATTTCAAATGGTTGTCACAATCTTAACAACATAATATGTACAGATGTTGATAGCAAACACGGAAAGAGAACTACAAAGTTTTTACAGAAATTTTATTTACCCTAGTCTCTCCACTGAGACAAGATATGACACAAATTCGGGTTTAATGGGGAGAAACCGAGCGCGTACACTCGAGACCAAGGGCAAAAACTGATCAGCCCTCACAACCGTTGGTTACGCTCGTATTGGTATGACTACCAATTTCCCCTCTCTAGTGCAATGGAGGGGTGCCGCCGCCGACAGCTGTTCCCCGGGACCGAGCACCTCACAGTAGTTTATTTTTCCCAGCTCCGTCTTTGTCTTTGTCTTCGGACAGAGACGCATCTGAGAGATGATAATCCTACCCCGTCATAGGCCGCAGAATGTAATCTCAGAAAGTAGTGAAAGAAAGCAAGAAGAAAGGACTAAGTATAAACTAGAAGAAGACAGAATACATAGTTATCAGCAAAATGATGA
This sequence comes from Acanthosepion lycidas, assembly GCA_963932145.1. NCBI lineage: Eukaryota > Metazoa > Mollusca > Cephalopoda > Sepiida > Sepiidae > Acanthosepion > Acanthosepion lycidas. The sequence goes on from OZ010587.1 coordinate 38,040,076, forward strand.
TCTTAAAATGCAAATTACAAATCAGGGATACTAAAATCAAACAAGTACAGAAACTTAAATATTTGGGCAATGTTCTAACGGAGGACGGAAAGTGCGATACTGAGATCCGAAGACGTTTTGGGATAGCCAAAGATGCCTTCCAAAAGCTAAGCAGAGTATTAAGAGACAGAAAATTTTCGTTAGAGACAAAGAAAAGAGTATTGAACTGTTACGTGATATCTGTCCTCCTGTATGGCAGCGAATGCTGAACAGTCTCCTCAGAGATGAAGAAGAGACGTAAAGCAACAGAAATCTAATTCTACAGAAGGATGCTGAGGATATCATGGACTGAATATGTGAGCAACGACGAGGTTTTCGTGAAAATGGAAACAAAAAGGAATCTTATACTTTAACATCAGGAAGAGATATTTGAAATTTCTGGTGCATGTAATGAGGCTTGGAAAATTTGATACTCACATGACTGATTGCGGGACAGAGGAAAGCAGGGAAATAACGAACTTGATGAGCTTAAATGGATAGTAGAACAGGGTTTGAGAGAAATAAGAAAAAGACAAAACTTATTAAGTGCTACAAGGGATAGGAAGATGTAGAGAGCTATGATCGCCTATGTCCTGAGGAGAAACGGCACATAAAAAAGATACCTCTGAGAGTCTCTGGACACATCCTGGTTCAGCGTTTCAAGTTTTCCTCCAACTTTCAACAAGAAAAAGAGTTAGAATCGGGGTGGGGTTTTGGTGAAGTGCTAAGGTGGAATTTAAAGTGTTATTAACTTTCAACTTACTATAAATTTGAATGTTTCATATTAAGTGAAAATCGAGCATAGAATTACAACTACGCTTATCAAATCAGTCACCGGGAAGGAGTTAACATTTACTTAGCAAATTTATTAGAACAAGCTAATCGAGAGTCAGAACGAGACTTCATAAAAGGATAATATTATTCCAATCATTAAACGTATCAATTAAAAGAGAAAATAGATCAAACAATTACGGGGAAAGAACATGAAAAATAAATCTAGAATAAAAATAAATAAATAAATAAATATATAAACAAAACAAAAGATCTACAAATGCATATTCAAGTATTCAAGTAAGCAGAGATATATAGATCGATATAAAGATAGGTAGGTTCTGGTGATTAACCTATACTGGCAGCAAAGAGCATGTATACGCATAGGGAACGAATTCAGTGGATATACTTAAAATAAAAAGCTGTTTAAGGCAAGGATGCGTCTTCTCACCCGACCTCTTCAACTTGCACATCGAGGCAATTCTGAGAGAGTTGGAAAACCTTCCGCGATTTAGCCTTGGCGGCCACAATCTCAACAGCATAATATATGCAGATGACACAGTACTGATAGCAGAGAAGGAAAAGAAATTACAAAATCTCCTACAGAAGGTAGCGAAGGAGGGTGAGAAGAAGGGACTCAGCATAAACTACAAGATGGAAAGCATGGTCATCCGTAAGAGGATGAGCCCCAAATGCGATTTGCAGTTCGAGAACACTAGAATCAAGCAGACGTGGAAGTTTAAATATCTGGGAAGAGTTTTGACAAAGGAAGGTAAGTGCGACACTGAGATCCGTAGACGTATTGGGTTGGCCAAGGACGCATTCCAAAAGCTGGGCAGAGCATTGCGAAACAGGAGGATTTCTTTAGTAACAAAGAAAAGGATACTGAGCTGTTACGTGACATCTATCTTTCTTTACGGCGGCGAATGCTGGACGATTTCCTCAAGGATGGACTCGAGGCGACGGAGATGTGGTTCTACAGAAGGATGCTGAGGATTTCATGGACCGAGCGTGTGAGCAACGATGAGGTATTGGAAAAGATGCAGACAAGGTGGAGGCTCATGCTTAACATAAGAAAGAGACAGCTGAAGTTTCTGGGACACACAATGAGGAAGGAGAGGCTTGAGGATCTGATACTCACTGGTCGAACAGAGGGAAAGAGAGACAAGGGAAAGCAGCACATGACATCCGTGGCGGGCTTGAGCAGGTGGATGACAGAACGTGGTCTGGGAGGGGGAAAAGGAAGGAAAGAACTTGTTGAGAGCTGCAAGGTATACAGGGAGGTGGAGAGCCATGATCACCTACGTCCCGAAAGGAAATGGTACATAAAAAGAAAAAGGATCTGGTGTCGTGTCCTGAAAAATACGTTGGGTTACGCAAATACTGTTATAAATAATTTTATTAAATTAACAAATAAGTAATAACAGAAAATATTATCTTAAACTATCATTTTTAAACCAAATTTCAGTTGAATACTTCTTGGCTTACGAGAAAAAGTGTCACCAACTTGTTATAAGAATCCAGATTTCGTTGAATCAGTAGCAGCTTTTGAGGAATGCTGGATGCAATTGAGACACATAGTCTGCACCTCCCTCGGTTATTGTAGGACACAATTTTTTATTTAAATTGTGTCCTACAACAATAAATTAAATATAATAAAGATAGTTTTAGTTTCGTACGAAATGGTTTTTATAGTCGGCAATGCGTACCTAAAAAAAAAGAATATTAGAAATAAGCTGAAGAAAATAGCTAACTGTCCAATCCTGGTATGCCATACGTCAGACATATTGCAAATAAATTATCTGGGACGATACTGTAAGACGATATTTAACTTGAAAGGCTGAACTAGAACTTGTTTAGAAGCTCTCAGAGGTATCTGACACTTTTAACTTTTAATGCTTCTTTGAATTGTACTTTAAATCATTAAATTTTATTTTGAAATTTTACTTTGTATAGCTTACAATTTGCAACCCTGTCGAATTTGTATGATTTTTATTTTAACGTCTAAATTGTCCACATTTTAAGTTCTGTTGCTTTTGAGAAATGCAGGTGGGGTATGGTTTTATGACATACAGGGTAGGTTAGTACCCCAGTCTCAGAAGTTCAAAGAAACGTTGGAAGCAGTATATTAGAAATAAGTTAAAGGAGATAACCAACTGTTCAATCTTGGCAATCTTTAAAAATAAGTTATCTAGGAAAATATTTCACATTGACTTGAAATCTCGCTTTAGTTCTTCAACTGTTACTACTTCTAATGCCCCTGACCTCCCCGACGAATTTATCAAAAAGTTAGCGGATCTGTTATGTCCCCTTACATTTAACTGAAATATAAGGTAAAAATTCTTTACCAAATAATTTTGAAACCTTTTGACATGTTGAATCCTTATAATAAGTGTTTCTTAACAACTCTGATCATTAACCTTTATATATATATATATATATAAATTTCTCCAACCTCTTCAGGCGTTTAACATCATCACAAATCTGTAACACATCACCTCACCAAGGGAATTTCACCTGCAACAAACCCCGATACCGGATTTGTAAACATCATCAAACACATTTACATACCCCCAGTAATCACGTGGTACTCAGACCGTCGGCTCTAAACTGTAACATTTCCAATCTCGTATATTTGCTTTTCTGTCACAAATGCGAGAAAGGAAATTAAACCGGATTTGAATTCCGTTTACGGTTCAATAGCCATAAGAAAAACATGAGAAACAAAAAAAGCATTTAACAGTCTCTATACACTTCAACCAACCTGTTCATATCATCTACGATGCCTGGTGCGTGCTTTTAGCGTCTGGGTTCGCTAGCCGGGAGGATAGATGTGGATCGGAGTTGAAGTATGTTCTAAAGGTAAATTCCCACACAGATTTGGATTTACTCGGAGAGTATAATTTCCACAAGGAAACCCATTGTCAACCGCATAACTCCTTGGATGATTGAGCCCTCCACCCACTTTTTAACTCTAAATTTTAACATCCATCACTTACCTACTATATTTTTTAACAGCCATCTCCTACCTACTATATTTTTATGTTCTGCAACCAATGATTTCCTTCATTACGCACTATTCAGTAATGGAAGTATTACTGTGTAAACTGAGCGCTATTTTCCAGTCACCCTTTTCTTTTTACCATCATTGGTTCTATCACTATGGTTCCTTTACATATAAGCTTATGTAAGGAGTGTGGAAGGTTAATGTAGATACATATTAATCTTGTATATGTATTTATATGTTTACGTATATTAAGATTCATATGTTTGTGTGGTGGCTTGTGTATATTTACACACGTTATGTGCGCTTATGTACGCATGTGCATCTATATGTATACGCTTTTCCTCTCAGTTTCTCCTATATTATTTTTCATTTTATTTTATTTTCACTTACCTCCTTTTTTGTTAACAATAGATTTCCAAATTTTTATCCAAAAATTTTATCCATTTCATTGTTTCTTCCTTAACGCAAACTTATTCTCATTAACAAGGCGTCTGACATTGAAAATAAATTTAAAACAATGCTCCGAGACAGACACTTACGGACTGATGATAGTCGCGCACAGAACGGCTTGGAATAGACTACCTCTATGTTGAGGTAATTTGTTTTGGGGTTTTTTTGGTTTTTTTTTTTTTTTTTTTTTTTTTTTTTTGCTGAATATATATATATATATACATACATATATATATATATATATATATATATATATATATATATATATATATATATATATATATATATGAGGGTCTGTATGTGTAAGTATGTACGCTACTGTCGAAGTGTCGGCGACTAAACTGGCTACCTCACTCGAAAAATTCTACACTACACAACGCCAAGACTCAGTGTAAGTCACAAGAAATTATAATTATCATGTGAGACTTGAATGCCAAAGTAGGCAATGAAAGGAATGGTGAAATAGTTGACAAATTCTCACTAGGAATCCGTAGCAAACGCGGAGAAAATAGGCCCAATGATGTAGGGTGAATGACCAATTAGTAGCCAACACCTGGTTTCAAGAACATCCAAGATGTATATGGACATGGAGAATCCCAGGAGGAGAAATAAAAAAAAAAGAAGAAACCGGCTACTTAACTATCAACAAGCGCTTCAGGATCACAGCTTTACACTGCAAAACATACCCAAGTGCCAACTGTGGAAGTGATCACCTCGCAGTGATATATAAACTACGGACATTGAAGAGAGCCAAGGTAGAACTCAAATTTAAATACGACAGACTCTTGAACGATCAGAATCTGAAGGAGAAATACATGGACTGTGTGGAAATTAGATAAGGGAGACAAAATAAGAATGAAAACTCGAATTGGGATACACTAAGAGAAACTTTAGTAGCATCAGCAATTGTTGACAGATAAAATTCTCGACATGATGGGAAGGGGATAAAAAAATATGCCTAAACACGGAACAGAATATAGGACACTACACAAAAAAATAAAGAACAAATCCATGCAGGATAAAGAGGAATGGCTCAACGAAAAATGTGTAAAAAATAAAAAGAATGAGTATCACTGATAAAGGAGATATGCATAAAAAATAAAAGAACGAACAAGACAGAAGACATCCTTATCAATAGGCTGCATAAAATCCAAGGACGGAACGCTAATATTAGATAAATAAAAAATATTTCAGAGATGGAACGAATATATCAAAGAACACTTACACGATGAAAGAGAACAACCGGCAATACACAGAAATATCGACGGACCAGAAATATTAAAATTTGAAATGGAAGCTGCAATAGCCAAAATTGAACAGAAACAAAGCGGCAGGGCCAGACGGAATTGTAACAGAGATTCTGGCAGCCTTAGATGATTTCGGCATAGACAAGATTATAGAAATAATAAATGTAAACTAAATTGGTGGTGTAGATCTATTTTCATAGCACTGCCTAAGAAGCCAGGTGTAAACGGATATGAACTTCAGGCAATCAGCTTAATGTGCCATATAGCAAAACTCATCGTCCGAAGTTGGATGAATAGAGCACGCAGCAGAATCAGACCTGAAATAGGACAGGAACAGTAATGGTTCCCCAAAGACACCGGAAGAAACAACGCGATATGTATAGATCGAATGTTATATATATGCAGAAGGACGTGTACCTGTGTTTTTTAGATTACGCAAAGGCGTTCGGTAAAGTACGCCACAAAGACCTTTTGGAACTGATTAGGAACCTTGACATATTTGGCAAGGATATCAAGAACCTATACTGGAAACAATCCCCCTGCATACGGATAGAAAATGAGTTCAGCAGATAAGCAAAAATAGAAAGGGCGTGTATGACAAACATGTCTCCTCCCTCCGGATATATGCAACCTATACAGCGAGGTCATTCCGTGAGAATTAGAAGTTTTACCAGGAGTCATTATAACAATCTTAAAAGCATAAGATATGCAGATGACACAGTGTTGATAGCAGACACGGAAAGAAAGCTACAAAACTCCTACAAAAGGCAGTGAAGGAAAGCGAGAAGGAAGGATTAAACATCAAGAAGACAGAATGCATGGCTGTTAGCAAAAAGGTGAACCCAAATGTAAATTACCAATCGGAAATACCCAAATCAGACAAGTACAAACATTTAAATATCTGGGAAGTGTTTAACAGAGAACGTAAAGTGTGACACTGAAATTCAAGGTTGCATTGGGATAGCCAAAGATGCATTCCAAAAGCTAAGCAGAGTATTTAAGAAACAGAAAAACTTCATAAAAAACAAAGTAAATAATACTGAACTGTTATGTTATATCTGTCCTATATGGCAGTGAATGATCGACAATCTCCTCAAAAGTGAAGAAGAGACTTGAAGCAACAGAAATTTGGTTTTACCGAAGGATGCTAACGATGTCAGGGACCAAATATGTGAGCAAAAACGAAGTTTTAGAGAAAATGGAAACTAAAAGGAAACTTATACTTATAGGAAGAGGCAGCTGAAATTTCTAGAGCACATAATGAGGAAAGAGGGCTTGTAAAATCTGATACTCACAGAGCGGATTCAAGGCAAGAAGGACAGAGAAAAATGACGTATAACATGCTTAGTGAGCTTCAGTAAATAGATGGCGGAACAGGGTTTAGGAGAAATAACAAAAAGACAACATTTACTAAGAGCTGAAAAGGATAGGAAGTTGCGGAGAGCCATGTTTGCCTACGTCCTGAGGGGACACGTCACATAAAGAAGATCTAAAAATCCGCTTTAGTAGATCTATGTTGTAGATCACATTCGGCATGTAAATTACACTCTCCAGTGGCACCGAATGAAATTTTGTTTAAAAAAAAAAAAAATAACGTATTTGACGATATATAAGACGCACAGGTGTATAAGACGCACCCCAATTTCAGCAGGACAAATCAAGAAAAATTAGTAATTAGTAAAATTTTTAGTAAATGGTACAGCCTAGGCCATATTTATGAAGTATTATTTTGGTTAAAGAAGCCATGATTAAACGAAAAAATAATAAACGAAGCCATGATTAAACGAAAAATAATAGGAAAAAAGTATACGAACCTATAAAAACTTTATTATATCCAAAGATAAGAAAACAAAATAAAAATCAAGCAATTATTACAGTTGAGCAAAATAGTACAGTTACCATTAAAATTTTATTCATCTTCAAATCCATAAAATTCGTCGTCTTCGTTATCAAAACTCTGATAGTCATTTTCAATACGACTATCAAGGAATAATTAGGATATAAAAATTCTGATTGTATTTATACCAATGCAACCGGAAGTTATCGCAAGAAAAATATTAATGAAACAAATATATTTTACAAATATATAATTTGAATTTATTGCATATAATTTTAGTGAAACCAAGTACTAATATTAAACGTGATGAAATTAATATAATGAATATTATCAATGATAAAATTTTAATCTGCATAATAGCCTTTTAAAAAATGACAATAGCTATATGAAAGTTACTCTAAAGTCTAAGCTAATAGGAGTTGCCAGGCAGTTAATTTCGGCCGACTATCGCGAATTTTAAACCTACATATAACATATAAGATGCAGGGGAATTTTAAAAGATATTTTTAGTTAAAAAAAAATAGGGGTGCCTTATATGCCGTCAAATACCGTATTTATTTATTTTTATGCTTATTATAATTTGACATTTAATGAGATATCTGAGTTGACGTTTTTTCAGAATATCTTTTTTGTAAGATTGAATTTTGGTCAGGCATAAACTTAAACCTTCTTCCAAGCCGCAATCGATATTTTTTTCATATGGTTTATTGCAGAAAAGCTTGCTTTTTATATTATTTTATATGTTATTTATAAGTTTATTTATTATAACAATAGTATACTCGTATAATCAATTTAAAGGCCTTTTCATTTTAATACGTACACTTATTGTGCATTGAACTTCTTTTGAAAATAATTAATGACTTCTAGAAAGTTTCGTGACAGATCTACGATCCTCTGTAGTCTCGTATTTCGTTCAATAATAGAAATATGAACAAAACCGCTTTTCTTTCATTTTTTTAAATTTCAGTTTACTTTTATTCCACGAGGCCTTGTCACAAAAATGAACACTTCCCCATCAAAATTTAAGTTAAAGTTAAAAGCTAAAATATTTCTAGCTTTATATTGGAATGGAGAGTATAGAAATTATTATGCAACGGTTTATCTCCAGAAATTCAGTGGTGAAGAGGTTAAAGCATATTTAAAATTCATAAAAATTTGCTGTCGTTTGAAAAAAAACTTTCTTTCTAAAAATGCTCTTTCCGGTGCGTATTGAAATACTAACGAATTCTATTAGGTGTATGCAATAGTGCCCAGTACCGTCTTTTTTATGCTAGAAGTGAAATACACAGTAAAAAAAAACAACTAATAATAATGTAATAGCTGGCCACTCGTATCCGAGGATACCTGTCTATTAGGGCGGCTATCCAATCCCTATTGCAGACGCTCGCTCAGACACAATTGTATTTATTCAACACCCACAGAGCCCACTATGCTAAGTAGACCTTATTTACAGTTTATGGAAGGGAGCATGTTCGTGATCAACAATTTGAACAAGACCAGCACACTCAAGCTCTCGGTCACGATGACTTGTTATTTCGTTCTAGAACAGCTATCGACAACCTTCAAGGAACCCGTCTTACAAGGCTTGGGTCAACCCGTAGTATGGTTTTCAGGTACTTTCCAAAGGTGCCGCACGCTGAGATCGATCCCTCCTGACGAATAACATCAGGAAATCTCGCGTGACCAAAGCGAACTTTGTAATCACTCGGCCACGCGCCTATAATAATAATAATAATAATAATAATAATAATAATAATAATAATAATAATAATATAATAATAATAATTTTAGTGAAACAAAGTACTAATATTAAACGTGATGAAATTAATATAATGAATATTATCAATGATAAAATTTTAATCTGCATAATAGCCTTTTAAATAATGACAATAGGTATATGAAAGTTACTCTAAAGTCTAAGCTAATAGGAGTTGCCAGGCAGTTAATTTCGGCCGACTATCGCGAATTTTAAACCTACATATGGCATATAAGATGCAGGTAGATATATATATATATATTATGTGTCAGATAAGAGACATCAGGAACAGATTACAAGATCTGTGGAAAGACGGAAATAAAAGGCAGAAAATGACCGTCAGTGTTTGACAAGGAGAGGGTAGAGGAAAGATTCAAATGGAATTATCTCACAAAAGTATCTTGCAGATATACAAGATTAGATGTTGCAACTCGTAACGGGGCATGAAAAAAATGAAAAGCCTTTATTCTGTATAAAAAGAAGCCGATAAATTCCATTAAAATGAAATATAATTCAGGAATCATCTTGAAAATAGCGATAAAACAGATTACAACTGACCCAAAATCAGTAAGAAAAGTGAAAGAAGCAAAGAAGCGAACGCAAAAACATCAGGTAGGTCGTTCTCTGAAGCAAAAAGGCTGAGGAATTCAGGACTTTAGGGCGAAATTGAAGGATTATTCCTGCTGCACAGAGCGAATAACTTGCATAATAGTACGGACCAAACATGTAAGTTCCGTGACCAATATATTGAAACTATTGATCACTTATTTAAGGATGTACAATACTGATTACGTCATGTCAAGGTAGGTCAATATCTGCATTCGAAGATCTGTTTAGTTTTATTTAGACCAATCAGTTATTCCTCCCCCTATTTTCAGTGAGTTTGGACTCTCAAGAAATGAACTCTGAAGCAGCAACAACATCAAATTTATGAACTAACACTTTATTGTAATAGACGATTGTTACATATTCCAAAAGAAGGAAACATATGCGTCAGATAAGCGCCTTCTTCAGGTAGTTGGAAATTCGAACTGAACCCTTTATTTCGATCACTGGGGTAGACTGTTCTAGTTCCACGTGCCATGTTTGAAGGATGTCAGTTATCAGTTATCTCCTGCTAATTTTCCCTCTGAAAGTTCTCCACTGCCTTAACCGGGTATTGAACTCACACTCTTTG
>OZ010587.1:38055338-38060338 GCA_963932145.1 Acanthosepion lycidas
GAGTGTTTATCTAAAAATGAATAAGTTTAAATTCACCAACGTCTTAGGGGTAGATTCTCCGACTGACGCCAATTCAGCCGGGTTTCGATCCTAGCTGGAGGCAACTGGACATCTAGCCACACTGTGATACACCGAAACAGTCTGTCTATGACTATATATATATATATATATATATATATATATATATATATATATATATATATATATATATATTGCTTTCTAACATTTTACAAATAGATTCTTAGTAACTGCATTGGGCAATCTTCTCCAATAACGTGCTTCTCCACAATATTTAATTTACTGCTAGCCATTGTAAGGATCTTGCTTGATTACGACTGTTCTAATTTTTGTGCAGCATGACTCATAAAGCATGATTGAGTAATGATGACAAGGCAGAAATTATTCAAATGCTTTATGACCATTAAATGACATTAAAATGTACTAAATTCCTTGTAAGCAACCATCGAACGATGAAGACATTTGTTTAAAATCCAACTGCATGTGGTGTGCGACTTGGCAAAGGGGATATACGGAAATCCTTTGACTTTCTCTTGATGAATAGAAATTTAATTGAAAGCCGAGATTCACAAACATTCATTTAAGAACACTAAATAGTTATTCGAAACGAATGAAGCTCTAAATGTGCTTTTCAAGTCGAACCACCTGATTAACCATGTCAAAGTGTATATGAAAGTGCTGTTCACAGATGAGTGAAAGATGACTCTTGAAGGGGAACGGCATTAGTAATAAATTGGTTGACCTCTAAAAGGTGTGAATGATGGCGTTAAAATGTCTGATTCTACATACACTGACGTCGTAAAAGTCAATCTTCAGAAATATCTTAAAGAGCAAATCGCTTTCTAATAAAGCTATTCACATACGCAACAACGATCGCGCTTACACCACTTGTGCAACTAATGAATACTTAGGCAAGCTAAGGTTTAAAATCAACAGACTTATGGTGTGGCCACCATGTTCCCAGAATCTAAACCATATTGATAACCTTTGGTGCATTGTCAACAGATGTATTTATGAGAGCGGCTTCAAGTCAGAGAAAATAGTAATTATATCAGTAAATAATGCTTCTGTTTTTGTTTTTTGTTTTTTGTTTTTTGTTTTTTTCTTTTTTTGCACTCAGAGCTAATTTGTAAATTTGGCTTACTCCAGTAGTCGGCAACCTCCGGCCGCCGTGCCACATTCGGTCCGCGAAGGATTTTTGTCCGGCCCGCCAACTTAACCGAAGGGAAAAGATCAAGATAATTCTTACTTTCAGGATCCAGAGTGAATTATCAATATTCAAAGTGTTCAAGTGGGACGTGATGTCCACTAAAAATGCCGAGTGCATTGTCAACTTCGTATTTTTAGTGGACATCACGACCCACTTGAACACTGAATATTGAGCTTCAAGAACAAGTTTATATTTGAGATGTTTGGTCAAATTACCGCTTCCGAAAGGAAACTACTCTCATTTTCCAAATCTCCAAAATCACAAGAGAGATATAATATTAGATATCTTTGTGAGCTCTATTCAGAATTTGAGAAGCGAGTCTTCCTCCCGTTTCAATGACTTCTGGCAATATGGAAACCAATTTAAATTTTATATTTCTGAGATGAGCTATTATGTACACTGTTTAAATTATTCGGACTATTGCCCTCATCTGTTGTTGCTATATTTATCACAACGTTTCGGCTGTTGTACGCTCCGGCCTTCTTCAAGTAGTTGGAATGTCGAACTGAACCCTTCATTTCGCTTGCTGTGGTAGACTGTTCAAGTTCCACGTGACATGTCTAATGGATGTGAGTTATCAGTTATCAGTTATGTTTTTTTTTTACCAGAGCTCATATTGCAACTTTGTTCTTATCATTGTTTTTCTCTGGCATTCCTTATTACTAGTTCCCATACTGAATTCATCAATGATCTTCTTTGTCTATGATTTCAACCTGATCCCACAGAGGGCGGTGATCTCCCTCTTCTCTCCATGTGTGGTCAGCCATACCTGATTTTTCCACTTAACCCTCGTGTTACAGCATTTTGGTGTTCTTGAAGCCTTACCTTAATGAGCGGCCTATTTCCCCTTTATATTTCTTTCCACAGCTACACGGGATAGAGTTACACACAGTCTTTAGTCATGTCCTCCTTTATGGGGGTTCTTACTCGGGAGAGACATCTGCGAAGTGTTGTCCAGCTTTTGAAGAGCAAGTGGCAGAAAATATCAGTTGGTGTTAATCGACTTACAATGCGACGAATTTTTGAAATCAAAATTTAATTTCAAATCTACCGTTGACTTCTACAAGAAATATGTTTTGCCAAGTAATGCGAAAATGATGGTATCATTACGTCGAAATACATTTACTTGTGAAAATCTTTTTTCGAAAATTTCGTTTAAGAATAAGGTTGGGTGATGACCATCTTAATGTTTTGTCCCTGTCATCTACACATATTTAACTTGATATGAAAAAGTTATAAGCAGAAATAAATATAAATTATAAATAAATATATTATAAATAAATAAGCAGAATAAGCCTCATTAACTAATTTGTCAATTCTAACTGTATTTCGTTTGTTGTAAGGAATTTTTGATTCTGTTGTTGTCCTGTTATTCCTGCAGTAAAATAAAGAACGTTGTTTAAATAATATAACATTCACTTCGTTGTGTTTTATTTGAACGGAGCGGTTTGAGGTCGTGTCGATTTATTATAGTACATTTGATATCATGGCCCTCGTCCAAGTCACTGCATAGCGGTCTGGCCCGCTCTCCAAAAGACTGCTGACCCCTGGCTTAGTCATTGGCTCTCATTTTTTATTCCTTACATAATCTGACAGACTTTTCTTAGCTGCATAAAAAGTGAGGCTTTCTAAAAAACATTTTTAATTTTTTTAAGCAAAAACTCAATTCTATTTTATGCTGCGACCTGAGATTTTATGATTATTTCTCATACACAAAATATTTATATTTGACCAACATTTCCAAATTTACCAACGGACAAAAACAGAAAAAGGAAATATTTCGCATCTGAAATCTGTGATCCTTAATTGGCTAATTTTTTTTTTTTTTAACTGTCCTACACATTAGGTTATTTTTATGTGTGAATTCGAAATTCCATGATAAAGCTAATAATTTATTCCACTCTATTACAATTTTTCTGATAATGACAAGATATAATCGAAAAACACTTGAACAAAACCTCCATGTACTTCGTATATTTTTTACACAAATATAAATTAGTTGTGCAATAAAATTATAAGCAAAATGGAAAAATCTAAACAAATAGATTTACATTCGAACAAATTGTTTTCGGTCCGAATTTCTTACATTTTTTTAGTCAAGATTTAAAGCTATGAAGTTGAAAGGTATTCTCTGAAAAATAGAATCAAAATTGTTTGACAAATTTAAAGATTATTTTTTATAGTTAAGCTAGAAATCTGTTCGCCTTATTCATAATATTATAAGTATTTCTCTTTGGTCTTTCCGGGCTGGAAACATTCGGCGTCGTAGTCATTTCTTTGATTGCTAGCCATTTTAACGTTTTTCTTTCTATAACATTCTGATGAATACTTCCAGAAAAATTAATTCGTCAATATTTTAGAGTATGGATTTCAGACAAAACTATAAAAATTAGTAAATTAAAACAATTCTTTATTCTTGATGGTTCGTGTCGCGACTTTCGGTCCAACCAAATTCAAAGACAGATGCTGCTGCTGCTGCTTTGAAACAGATATACTTGACAATAGGACTATTCTAACTCCAGCTTGAGTACAGCCTGTAATCGCCACTGATGTGTGTGTGTGTTTGTGTTTGCGTGTGCTTGTCTGTGTGATGAATTTTAACCCCTTCTCCTTGGAACAATCAGCCATTACATATAAAAAAAACAACCTAAATGAAAGAAAAACTAAGACAAACAAATATAACTGAAAAACGTGTAGCCAGTCTCGATATAAAATTTCTTTACACCAACGTCCCGATTGGAACATGTTTAAATCTCTTAAAAAAGCATCGAACACAATCAAAGCTAAGCCTCTCCTTACCAATAGATTAAGTAATACCAATTTGCCAGCTCATCAATGAATGGCATTTCACATTTAATAATAATATTATAAAAACATGTGGATTATCAGTGGGATCACCTCTCAGTGGGGTGATGGCATGTATTTTCTTAGAATTTCACGAATCTGGTATTTCCAAAATATTTTACTTAAATAATACAATTGATGACGCTCTATTAATATATCCCTGTGATACTGATTTACCTGATCTTGTTAATAAACTAAACAAAGTCGAACAGACAATAGAATTTGCATACGAAATGGAAGAAAACAATACTTTACCTTTCCTAGATGTCATTCTACACCGCATTGACAGCAGATTAAAACTGTTTAACTAAAATCAACCAATAAAAATGAACTCATTCCTATTATAACACCAAATAAAATCCAGAATAATCAAACAATTCTACTTAAGAACTCTCAGAAATTGCAGCCCTCAATAATAATTTGAAGACCCTCTGATACCCTATTTCATATTCAATGCGAAACAAAATGCTCATAAAATATTCCAAAATAGAAAAACAACCCTTTCTGAAAAACCCAACGAATCAAAAAATATATAGTTTTACTTGCTAACTTTATCCTAACTACAATTGAAAAGAATTTATCTAAACTCAGTATAAAATTTGTCACAACTACATTAAAAACAATAAAAGACTTTAATCAATTAAAAACAAAACAACAAGTCAAAACTTGAAGAGGGAATTTACTCTATTACTTGTAATTATTGTCACAACGAATAAATCGGAAAACCTCAAGAAATGTAAATAAAAGATTATATGAACACAAAAGTGATATTTTACATAACAAACAATAAACGTCCTGGACACTCACCGTAATGAGACTGGTCACAATTTTGATATAAAAATGCTACTCTAATTAAAATAGAAAACAATTCATTGAAACGAAAATGTTTAGAAAGTGATTTAATCGTTAGATTATCCACAGTAAATTT
>OZ010587.1:38065338-38085338 GCA_963932145.1 Acanthosepion lycidas
TATGCAGAATATCGTTGAGAGGAGCATCTGTTTATCGTCAGGGCTGGCTATGATAGCGAAACTATTTTATCGGATCAGTAATTGGCACCAAGAATGCAAATATGTCCAAATGGCCACCCACTTGATGCTGGCGAAAATCTGACTGACGAATTCCAGGTGATTCGGTTAAGATAAGAGTCTAGGGTGTGAGGTCTCCCCGAAGAAAAGAAAGAAAAGAAAAAAAAGGGGGAAGATAATTTTTTTTTTTGAGCAAGATTTTTTTAAAACGAGGCTAGTCTGGCCACACCCACGCGGCTGAGCGCCCATTGGCTGAATGGTGGCATGAGCGTTAGGCGGAGGTAATCATAGGAAGAAGAAGGGGAGGCCTGTTGCGCCCCCCTGAAGGGATAGGTGTGAGATGCCACTGTGAGAGAGAGGGGAAACCCGTTGACACCCTCTGAGGGCATGGTGAGATACCAATATGAGAACAGAAGAAGGTCGGAAGACGAAAGACTTCCAAAAATGGAAAATAATAAAAAATTTTCCTGGCCGAAAACAAAGAAGTGGATTGTGGGTTTAGAATTATCAAGGAACCTCAAACCCCGACAAGCCCACCCCGGTTTTGGTCGGCGTCCATATAAGCAGAGTCGCAGCGAGTGAAAACCAGTTCAGTTCGAGCTCGAATGAAGTTCGCAGTTGGAGTTGCACCCGCCTCGCAGATAGCTGACTTGAAAGATTCCACGCAAATCACGACTCAATTTCTAACCAAGAACAATTTATTTTTGAAGAACGACTTAGACTCACACCACCAAAACAAGTTTTACGAATATCACCTGAAGATACACCAAGAACCAGTTTCTTAAAGAACAAACAACTTAAGATATTAAGACTCGCCTAACAAACACAAAGTGTCACGAATCCATATAGCGGGTTGGGAAGAAGACGCAGTCCTGTATTCAGCAACCATATATAAAATATTGTTATCCTTTTTTAACACATTTGAACTTTTCGAGTTATTCTTTTATTTTCTTTTACATATACTTGTGCGGTGTTGCCCTTGATCGAACTCGGCTTCCATTAGGGTCCGGCGACTGATTGATTTCGTCTGCCTAAGATCAATTCACAACGTGGGTAGGTTAGACTGGAAACCAAAACAGTTATTTCGGTAACCAGACGTTGGAGGCGAGCTAGGAACGACAAGACTGATACCGAATCTAACCAGATTCCAATCCGAATCACCATAAGGTTAGAACGTCACATTTGGTGCCGCGACCAATACCAAGCCAGTTGGTCGTCACAGGACAGGATATCACGACGGACGCGGCTAGGCAGACGTCACATTTGGCGCAGCGATACCCAAGGTGGACGTCACATTACTTACAAAATGAAATATGGTAAAGGAAAGAAAATTCAGTTATTTTTTATTTCTGTGTAGTTTGTTTTTCGTTGATTAAGCAGACTCCACTTGTATCTATCATGTCAAGCAGCGTTCGTGTGTATAATTCATGTGTGTATGTATACCTTAATTACCGTATCTTAATTCTGTGCGGATGTGTGTTGGTCTCGTAGATTCCTTGTATGCGAGTAGTATGTACAGGCATATATATATATATATATATATATATATATATATATATATATATATATATATATCATTTCATCCGAAGCAAGGCGATAATGTCAATAAGACGCAATGGGTTACTGAGAGTGAAAGAAAATGAGAAGACTTTAGTGAGGAGAAAGAAACAGATCCATGAAGACAGAAAACAACGATTGGCGTTGCATTTAAATTTTTGAAGATTGTAGATAGCAAGGAGGCAAGGAACTGAAAGAGAGTTCCACAAGGAAAAAGTTCGAGAAATAGAATTTACGCTTACATCTCTTTTAACATTAAAATGGTGGGATCTATTTACTAATCTAGCAGTACGTTTAAATTCATTCAGTCGACGTACCACGGAGGAGATCCCATTAAAACAATTACCATGAAGATCATGAAAATTACAATGATGTTAGGTCACAGCAGTGGGAAAATGACTGAAGTCGAGATGCCAGGTCAGATAATATTACAGACTCTTCTTTGAATTTTGTCAATAATTTCAAGATATATAACAGGGTCACCAGATAAGATATGGCAGCAATTTTCAAAACATGGACGAATGGTAGATTTATAAACATTGAAGATGAATTGTGTCGAGAAAAATCGTCTAACGCGATACAATGAACCAACTTTTCTGGCAATAAACTTAACAACATATTCACTCCATTTCATGTCAGTATAAAATGTGACTCCAAGAAGGCACAATCAGTTGCTCTGCTAGAGATTAGCATCAGCTATGGAAGGCAAAAGATGGTTCTCTGATGATTAAAAGATAGTAGTTTCATTTTGGAGGCGTTAAAATTTACAAATCATTTCTCCTTCAGTTAACAATTGATTAGAGGTTATTTTCGGGAGCAGCTGCCAGTTTTACTTTATCGAACTTTCTATTAAGACAAAAAAATATTAGTGCCATGAACATAAATACCTTGTTGTGAAACTGGATGACATCGGGAAATTCGCTGATGAAGATATGAAACAATGTCATTCCAAGGATAGAGTCCTGACCGCGCATTAATATGAAATGATCTAGAAGCGTGGCCGTTGAAATTGACTTTCATTACACGATTTATTGAGAAAGATTGGATTAAGTCAAATATTTGTCTAGGGACACCATAGCCAATGAGCTTGTGAAAAAGACTAGCATGCCAAAACCTGTCAAGAGAAAATTTCAAAATAAATTTCTTGTTTGTATACAAAAAAATAAAATATAAAATTGAGTACATTGTTATATGAAAATGTTTGCGTTGTGTTCAGATTTGAAGGCAAAGAACGTCATCTAAAGAAATGGAGAAACATAAATGAAGCTTATGTTGATGAAAAATGTCTTTCACTTATATTTCTGTCACTTTATAAACAGATTATTATTACTTTTTCAGTATGCCGATGCATAGATAGATAGATAGATAGATAGATAGATAGATAGATAGGAACAGACTAAGATAGATAGATAGATAGATAGATAGATAGATAGATAGATAGATAGGAACAGACTAAAATAGATAGATAGATAGATAGGAACAGACTAAAATAGATAGATAGATAGATTCTTCAAATCGTATAAGTAAATAATCAATATATATATAATTAGTAGTCTTTAATATAGTCTCATATATTCATATCCACACGTCTACACACTTCTAAATACAGGTTCCTAAATAAAATTTCTACATTTGGCTTCCTTAACAACATTGGCAAAAAAAGGTTTTCCTCTCGTTATTTCTTTCATCAGTCCGCGCAGGCACACAGACACACACACACACGCATGCACACACACACACATATACACAGACACACATATATATTGTGTCGTCCTAAGAGTTATTCATTGTGTTCGTACGTGCTTATTATATATGTGTGTGTGTGTGAAAATCTACATATGTGTCTAGGTGGGCGTGAGTGTGCGAGGGTGTGCAGAAGATAGAAAGAGGGATCACTGGGTCCACTTTAGGACATAATTAAATTTCGATATTGTATACAAATATCTTAAGTCTTGAGATTAGAAGGAAAATAAGACTACTTGGATTCGACCAGCGGAAATGCAAGTGTCGAGCGAGCGGTGGGTCAGATGAGAAAACGGTCGGGTCAAGGTCTTGAGGATAAAATAAGCGCGAAAAAAAGTGATATGTAAAGAATGCAAAATAAAATTCGTGGAAATGAGTAACTGGTGAAACTGACCCATCACTTTTCTCCCATTTTAAGGCCCATACATCCATTTGCATGGCCGTACAAATTGGAGTTTTTTCTTCATTCACATATCACACTGAAGAATTATATTAAAATATATTGCATTATCAAATAATTTTAAAACACTGTGTATGGTATTGTCATATATTTGGATAGCTGTATTATAATCCTTGACTTACGCACTTTTTCTTTATTTTTATCTTTGCTCAATTCATTTTCTATCCGTATGCAGATTTTTTAAAACCCTAACCCTAACCCTAACTGCCTGCATGCCAACAGAAAATGAATTGCGAAAGGAGATAAAAATAAAAAGTGCGTAATTCAAGAAAGCGTCGTCGCACCAGATTTATTTCCTCTTTACAAGCAGAAACAATAGTTGCTGGCTCTAAATGTAATCTTTCGATGATTTATATTGTTGATTTTCTGGTAGTATTGTTCCTTCCCCCATTTTTAGTCGTTGCGCACATATTTATGTTATGTCTTCGATTGAACTCTGAAGAGCGAGGAGCGACAACCGGTTAGCTTTTTTGAAATTGTTATATTTTTTGTTCCCAATTTTACAATTGCGGTAATATTTATTCTTATCCTTGAACTTCCTCCCCTTTCTTTTAATATACAGGGGCAAACTCAATTTAAAACTTCCTTGAAAGCAATATATCTCGTAACAAAACTTGCTGTGCTAATAATAAAAAAAATACTTGATAACTTTAATATTCATCTTCAAAACAAAAATTAAAATGTAATCTAAATATAAAATAGCAGAAAATTCTAATTCGACTTCATCAGAACAGACCTGTGCGTAGAGATTAGAGAATATATTATTTCTAAAGTTTAACATTGCAAAATTCTATTGCGACTACATCATCAAAAGAGTCCTCTACATACACTCCAGTTCAAAAGTTTCAAGCTATCTCAAGAATTAGCATGGGATGAACTTAACAGAAGAGTGAAAATTGGTGTCAATGGAAAAAGAGTAGAATCAATTATACTTTGAGAAACCTTTGCAGCAAATACCAAAAATTGGTGCTCAAGTAATCAAGGTGAAAGAAGGAGATTTTGACGAGAGAAAAATTTAATCATTTTTTTTTTTCTCTCTTTTTGTCATAATAAAATTTCTAATAAAAATCATGTCTGACTTTTTCTCACCATATATTATATTTTTTCTTATTTAAAGTACAAAAAAATCTACTTTTGGTGCCAATTTAAAAATTTACCAGAGGTGATCAAAAACTTTTGAACTGGAGTGTATGTATGGGCAGTTCGCTTCCCCGTATGTAGTGAACTCATTTGGTAACGTAGAAAAGTATTATATGTATAAAATATCAAATTAGCCCAGAAAGGCGATAATTCCACTAGGACGCAAAGAACTACTGGGAGTGAGTGAGGAGTGAATGGAAAGACTTCAGACGGAATCGGAAACCTAATCCTAAACAGGGAACAAAGATAAACCTTTACTCCTGTTCAAAAGACCAAGGTGGGAGAATATGAACAGGATGAGAGGCGAATCTATCTGCTCCTATTGAGGAGAATATATAAAGAGTAAATAAAATTTCAGAGTTCAGACGGTGACTTTAGAAGTATAGAGTTGATGTAGACTTTTTAGAATGAACCGGAAACTCTGTGTGTGTGTGTGTGTGTGTGTGTGTGTGTGTGTGTGTGTGTTGCGTGTTGTGTGCGTGTTGCGCGCGTGCTCGCGCTAAAACGCTCATGTGTGTTTTCTATTATATCTCTGATAGAATTTGTTTTGTTTTTTTGTCCTTCTGGCAGCTTTAGTGGATACCGAAAAACAATAAGTTTGCTCTGTTTGCCACACTTCTGTCGTTTGAATAGGCGAACCATATCAAATAAGTCAATGGTTATGGGCACAACCCTCAGCAACTTACCCGCGAATCTCCAAATTTTCAGAGTTTCTTTGGGTCCTGCCGGGTGCCTAGATACTCTGTTAGTATTTCTCCAGTTTGTTTTTAAAATCTTCTTCCTTAATTTATATGTCTGGTCCGTCGGAACAACTACGTCCACTATTTGAAAGAATTCTCCTTCCGACAAAAAGAAGGACATCTTGTCAACAAAGGCGTCATAATTTTGCCCGTGAGACGGCCACACGCACTTATGCAGACGCTCTCTATCTTTTCCACCTCTCGTTCAACGCAAACTATAGACGTCTATAAACAAACTGATGAAAATAATAATAATAATAATAATAATAATAATAATAATAATAATAATAGTAGTGGTGGTGGTAGTAGTAGTAGTAGTAAAATCTGACGATCAACGAAGAACAGAATGCCTTCCCTCGAAAAAGGAAGGGAAAAAAAATGGAAGCAAAAACATGAAATTAAATGTTCGAGAGCAGTTAGGCATAAAATTAAAAGCCACCGGCGTTTTTCTTTTATGCGTCCCCCGCCACCGTTTCTTTTATGCGCCCCGCCACTGTTCTTTGCAAACGACGGACCCTTTACTAAGCTCTTCGCTCTCACATTTTTTAGGCTATTTGTTTTTGGATGGCTTTAACTGCTTTCTTACATATTAGCCAAGTTGGGTTGATTATTTCCGGTTGATTTTTCTGCATTTTTTTTTAAATATCTTTCTTTCCTGAACCCCTACACTCACCACCTCGTAAAGAGTTCATTCAGAAAGATACTTTAAAGAAAGAAAAAAAAAACGCATAGTTTTTTCTTTTTCTTTTATTTATTTATTTATTTGCGGGTTGGGTGGGGGGCCTTTTTCAATCTTCATTTAAAATTGATTCTATTTTACTTCTCCTTTCTTTCATCTTTACTTATTTCCCGGTTTTCTTCCTTTAACTATTTGTTTCCTCTTTCTTTTTTTCTTTTCTAATTATTTGTTCTGTCTTTCATCTTTTCTTTATTACTTCCTTTTTTCTTTCGTTGTTTCTTTCGTTTTCTTTTTTCTTTATTTCGTTCCTTCGCTATTTTATCAACACTTTAATTTGCTCTCTTTTTATTATTTTCATCTTTCTCTTTCCTTTCCTTCTTTCTTTCTTTCTTTACAGCATTCATTTAAGTCTTGTTACCTTTGACATTTAAATTCTTTCTTTTTCTCCCTTTACATTGTCATTTTCTGCCTCTTTCTTCCTGTTGCCTTCCTCTATCCAACATAGATAGAAACGAAGACATAGGCATACAGCTATAACTGTGTTTACGTAATATCAACATCAATATATGCAATGCGCATCCTAAGTAGGTATTTAATTCTTTTAAAAGCTATTGGAAATGTTCTGTCCAACTGAGACATTCATCGTTAAATTACATACCTTTTTTTGCAGGTTTCCTCACCCACAACTCTCTTAATAGATTAAAAAACGCTTTTCTTCCTACGTCCTTACAGTAATGACAATATAACTCTGAACAAAATGACAACAAAAGTCGAACCACGCTTGTAAACAGCGGCACCAACAATTAAGTTTTGGACCGAGGAGTTAAATTGAAGGTTTCATCGGGAGTTCCCAATTGTCTGCAGTTCAAATGACGCATTATGATAATTTCTCTTTTAAAATAATCTTGAAAATTTGTTAAGTCTTAAAAATCTCCGATAATAAAAGGCACTGCATACAGGTAGATTAACCGTTGCTTTTAGAAAGTTCGCTTTGAACGACTTTGCTTTTAGGAAACTCCATGTTGTCGATAACATAACCGAAAAAAATCCAAAATAATTTTCATGAAAATAGCGAAGAGCGAGAATAACACCCGACCTTCACTAATTCGGGATTTCGCGATACCTAACATTTAACATGATTTTTTTTTTTTAAATGAAAAAGCTTTCGTCAAGCTTTCATTTTAGCTTTAATTGAAAGGTAAGAAATTAAATTTACGATTTTTAGTAAACGAAATACTCTGGTGTATTTCAAACATAAATTATATTAATTGGAATCGAATTTTTTTTAAATAGCTAATTAGCGCCATTTTTTAGTCGTCTATCACCACAACGTAATTCTATTTATTAAAAAATTCCAAAAATATTTTTCTGAAACATTATTTGAGGAATATTAGCTGATTTCAAGTATAATTAATCTGATTTGAAACAAATATTATTTACTCTAAATTCAAAATACCGCAAAAAGTAGCAGTGTTTTTATCTGACAATAGCCATGTTTATGTGTTTGACAAGGTGATGAGAGGCTGATTGTTGTTCTACGGAGACTTTATTTGTAAAATATAATTTAAGAAAATGACGTGAGAGCCATTTTTGTGTAATTTTTAAATACTCAGTGATCTTAAAAGTGTTTGAAAATATTCTTTATAATGTAATTTTAGAAATGTCGACTTTAAATTTACTATAGTCATCGCGCCTATATTCTGATAATGTCGTGTATGCTCGTCCATACTAACAAAAATCGGAACATTTATACACTAAAAAAAATGAAAATTATTTTTAAAATCTTTGTGCGTGATGATTTGTATTAAACTTTTTAATTTTTGATTAGTAAATATATTTTTCCCTTAATAACAACAACGCAATTAAAGTAATGCAGAATTTTAAATGATTTGAAATTTTATAAATTTAAATAATTATTATAATTAAAATCTTAAAAATATGAAAACAATTCTTGTAAAACTTCATTATTCATGAAAAATGATTTTTTTCTTAATACTGTCCTAAATAAATCTTATTTATGAAAGCAAGTAAAAGTTTTTCTACTTAAATAATGTCATAGTTTTATTGCATTTTTTTTTTACGATTCAGAGCAGATTATCAGAAAATGAGATGAAGAAAAAGATTGATCTTAAGAACGTCAAAGAAGCTTAATATTAGGTTGGTGCAAAAATAATGTCGTTTTCTCACATAGTAACATATGTGAGAAAACGACATTATTTTTGCACCAACCTAATAGAAGCCGTGAGTTTTACTACGTTTAGTGTAAGATGAACCTAACTTAGCGCTTCGATCATGAAATGAAGACATTGTGCGTGTATTGCAGAAAAATATGACTAATTTTGGAATGACACAAAGATGAAGGAGAGAAGGGTGTTTACACTGACTACAACGAACTGTATGATAGAAAAATGAGTGACCCGTGAGTATCAGATTCTCCAGCCGTAAAGCATAACATATTTCAAGCGTTCCACAGCAATCCTTAACATTTGACATCGAAACAAGAAGCTTATTTTAGCGGTCTAGGAACGCTGAATAAATGTATCGTAGAAATAAATGGCATTTCAAGCTTTCCACGTTTCGGTAATGAATCAAGTAGACATAGAAGTTCATATTTGTGTCTATAGAGAAACTGTCGCGGTAAACACAGGCTTGAAAATATTATTTTACACCAGAGTGCCATTGCTTTTAATATAATTATGCGCTTCCGCGTCATTGTCGACTACGAATTATTTTCTATTCTGCAACCGCTTTCTCACAGACGCAAGTCTCTCCCTGTTATATCGCTATTTCCATGGCGAGTGTTCAGATAAAGTACATTCCTTAGTTCCACCAGTCTTAACGTCATGGCTAAGACCCACCATGCAATTTCTATTGTAGCAAACCACCCTTCATATCCCCCCTGAGAAGATGTAAGCTCCACTCAAGAAGTTTATTCCCACGAACTGCTGCCTTGCGGAACCGATTCCCAAGAGGTTGCTTTCCAGATCACTACAATCTTAACCTGTTCACGTCTAGGGTTAACTGGTATTCTCAGAACAGGCTGTACCTCTTACCCTCTACCTCGAGTGGTTCTAGGGCCTTGTACTGGATGAATATCACTGTAAAAAATAATTCATTTTCTCTCTACAGCTATTTCTACATGACTATTAAAGCTATCACCTTAAGATATATGAATATTTGCAACACAGATTTTCATGAAAGACCTATGATATGATACAGGTTTCGCTTTAGATATGACGATCTTAACTTTCTCTCTACAGCAGAGGTCAATCATAAGCAACTAGTTGACCTTTGTATATGATTATTTTAACTATTGCTCTACTGCACGGACGCTTGTGGATAACTATTTTCACAATGGCTTCAAACCAGAGTCCCATGACATCATACAGGCATCTCTTTCTGTATGATTATTTTAACTTTCTATCTACAGTAGCATCTTATAATAAAGTATCTTTCCTTATGACTCATTTAACTTTCACTCTATCACTGCATTTGATGATAATCAGCTAGCTGACCATTCGGTATAACTATATTAACTCTAAGAGAAATTACAAAATCTTCTACAGAAGGTAGCGATGGAGAGGGAGAAGAAAGGACTAAGCACAAACTACACGAAGACAGAATGCATGGTCATCAGTAAGAGGATGAGCCCGAAATGCGATTTGCAGGTCGGGAACACTAGAATCAAGCAGACACGGAAATTTAAATATCTGGGAAGCGTTCTGACAGACGACGGTAAATGCTACACTGAGATCCGTAGACGTATTGGGATGGACAAGGACACATTCTAAAAGCTGGGCCGAGTATTGCGAGACAGGAGGATTTCTTTGGCAACAAAAAAAAGAATACTGAGCTGTTACGTGACATCTGTTCTTCTTTACAGCAGCGAATGTTGGTCGATTTCCTCAAAGGTGAAGAAGAGACTCTAGGTGACGGAGATGTGCTTCTACAGAAGGATGATAAGGATATCATGGACCGAGCGTGTGAGCAACGATGAGGTCTCAGAGAGCATGAAAAACAAGCAGGAGGCTTATACTTAACATCAGGAAGAGGCATCTGAGGTTCCTGGGACACATAATGAGGAAGGAGGGCCTGGAGAATCTGATACTCACGTGTCGAATAGAGGGAAAGAGACAAGGGAAAACAACGCGTGACATGCCTAGCTTGAGCAAGAAGATGACAGAATGTGGTCTGGGGGAGGAAGCAGAGAGAAGGAAGTTGTTGAGAGCTGCAAGGGATAGAGGGGGGTGGAAACTCTACAGTAGGTAGCCATCTTATTCTGCAGGTATACCATTCAGTATAATTATCACAGCAGCGTATCAATATCTTTTTTATGTGTTTTTGTTATCAGAATGACAATCATTCACGGTTAATGGCCTATTGACGAGCCTGTGTTTCTTGTCGAAGACAACATTGGAACTAAGACCTTTAATAGTTTCCGAACCCATTTACATGTATATAATCACATGTTTTAAATGCAAACTGGACTTGTAGAACATATTAGTGTTATGGTCCGGTTCCTTGTACCACGGTGATGGTACATGGTAGAACCAACAAAGAAGAACTCGAACACGGATATGGAATAACACAGATATATTACAAACAGGAATATATACAGAGAAGTAGAAAGTGTTTAGTAGGGAGAACAATGTAGTCTCGACCAGTATCACTATTCCAATGTCTTGTAGTAACTGTCTGAACGCGACTCTGTTTCGGACTGCCTCTGACTCGACAGACACCTGACGGACTTCTGACGGACCTCACTCCAGACTTCAGACTGAACTCCCTGCTTCCTCTTGAGGTGCAGTATTTATTACCTATGGTCCCATAACAATTAGTGACTTCGTTCCTCATTAGGTGTCCCAAACCTGTGGTGTTTTGATAAAACTAAGCTACCTTTAGCAAATAATGATATTATGTTG
Organism: Acanthosepion lycidas; assembly: GCA_963932145.1. Taxonomy (NCBI): domain Eukaryota; kingdom Metazoa; phylum Mollusca; class Cephalopoda; order Sepiida; family Sepiidae; genus Acanthosepion; species Acanthosepion lycidas. The sequence continues at coordinate 38,076,637 of OZ010587.1, forward strand.
AAAATCATTAAGTCCTCATTTGCGCGTCGACACGTAATAGGTTTAATGTCAACAAAACGCAGACTAATATGGCTGGATTGTGGTTAAGGTAATTATGTATCTCTTGTATTGGTTCGATGGTCAATGTTCGAATTCTGGGAAATAGATATCATTTTATACTTCAAGGAACATATGCAGCCCTTAACAATCTTAATAGATTGAAACAACACAATTTTACTTTCTATATTCCCTTTATTTAGTCTTGCATCAAATTCAGCTAAACTTTGTATATCATACTGCAGATATATTCAAAGAAATGTTTACTACTGACATGAACAAAACAATTATCATTCCTCTGTCTGTCTGTCACTACAATTCCTCCCACTTCTTTCTCTCCCTCTCCCACCTTCTTTCCCTCTCTGTCTCTCTTTCCCTATCATACTCATTTTACCGCACTTCCTCAGCATCCGCTCTCACTTTCTCCTTTTCTTTCTTTCTTTCTTTCTTTCTTTCTTTCTTTCTTTCTTTCCCTGAAGATTTTAATATAATTCTTCAGACTTTCTTTGCTTCTTTCAACCTATCTGTCACTATCGCTCTCTCTCTCTCTCTCTCTCTCTCTCTCTCTCTCTCTCTCTCTCTCTCTGTCATTCGCTATTGCCATACTTCTTCAGTTAATCTCAATCTCTCTTTCTCTTTTTCTCTCTCTGTCTTTACGATATAATGCTCAGATTTCTCTATTTCTCTTTCTATCACGCACTTGCTTTTCACCATATTCCCTCAGCCTTTTGAATATGCTTATTCAGCCGTTCTTTATCCTTTTTTGTCTAACAACACCAATCTATCTCCCCTCCCTCTATCCCCTTCTCTCTACCCCATCTCTCTCTCTCTTCCCTCTCTCACTCCTTACTTACACACTGCATGCCTTGAAATTTCCGTGTACTTCAAATCAGTTTGCGAAAATTAAGAATGTCCCTTGCTCATCACACCGACACAGATTAGCAGAGTAATATGTGTGTGTGTGTGTGTGAGTGTGAGTGAGTGTGTGTGTGTGTGTATGAAACTCATTTTCTCTTCGTTTGCTTTTTCTTCCCTTTGATGTTACCGACCGCCTGCAAATCTCATTTCTCTCGCCATAACCCCCCACTTCCATCGCCCTCATATTAACCAAGTCAACAACAGGCACCAATTACTCCAAGACTTCCCTCTACCCCAACCAATTCTTTCGCATCCAAATTGCCTCGCTCCCATTCGGCTCCAAGAGTTGCATGCCGAAATTCTCAATTTTATTCTCCCTTATGCACACACTTATATGTGTTTTAACGTTTCATATATACGCATACATTCAGCCTTTCAGTATGTATGCGTTTCGTCTCACTTGTGAAGAAGAGCGTGTGTCTTTGAGCGCCTGTGTCTATATGAAGTGTTTGAAGAATACGAAACTTTCTGTGTTTGCATATTCTAATATATTTCCTGTAATCCGACCTTCTTTCAATCCTGGCACCATTTAATCAAAACGATTTATCCACACTTAGGATCTGTTTGTGTTTCCCTCAATCCATTCTGCAAGTTGAATTCTTTAATCCGACCTACCTTTTATTCACATTTATTATTTGTTTGCGTTTCTATCAAATCATTCTACAGGTTCACTAATCTGGGCTATTAATTCGACCTACATCTGATGTAAATATTTTATCCCTGTCAATATATTTGTACATAAGAAAAAACATGGTAGGTACATAATATGTACGGTTGAAATGTTTGGTTGAAATTGTAACTTGGGATCTAACCATTGATGCCACTCTGCCTTGTGAGCCGTAATATCCGACAAAACGGTTCTTCCTTATGAACCCTGGAATTAACGAAGGATGGCAAATCCAACTGTATTGGACTTTTCCACATAAAATGGCTGTTTGGGATGAAAGAAAAAAATTACATTTTAAACTGTCTCCATTAAATTCTTCCTCAAGTGATTTCTAATTAAAATATTCCTAATTTCTAAAATGCTCTCTTTTCGTGAAGGCTAGAAAATATTCGAAACCCAAAAGAATACATGCTTTTATACATATCGACCATTCTCTTTGGCTTTGTTGTCATTATTACAACGTTTCAAAATTTGAGTTTCCGGCTTTCGTCTGTTGTTTGTCGATCCGGGTAACCTTCATTGAATTTCGAACTGGACACTTTATTTAATCTACATGGGTTAGGTTGTTCGCATTCCGCTGACAATATCTCGGGATATCTCGTCTAGTTCTTATTTACTACTACTTAAAGAGAGAACACTGGAAAGTCAGACGCCCGAAAGAATCAGCGCATATGCTACGCTATGAGGACCTACTTAGTAAGCTTAACATGGAAATAAATACAATATGAGAGCCGTTAATAAAGAAAGAGAGCAGAAGCAGCACTTGAAAAGATAAAACACTGTGAATTCTATCAAACGTGACGAACAGCAGCTGCAGAAACAACATTCGTCAGCAGTTATGTTAGGTTTCAGGCTCCATGTCCTCCAGTTAAGATTAGGGTTAAAGGATTTGTTTGTGAATTTTGGTGAGACATAGTAATTGTGACTTTAATTCCTGGAACGAGCAACGTGTACTTGGAAGCAATGGAAACGCAGTAGGATTAATTAAAAACTAGTGGATATATTCCTAGATATTGTCAGCGGAATGAGATTAAATAAAAGATTCAGTAAAATTACCAGGTTCTACAAGGATCCGAGGAAGCTCGGAGGATACAACGACCGAAAGGTTTTGATAATAACAACAAAGATGAGGACAATAGTCCGCATGTAAATAATGTAAATAATGATAGCTCTTCATCCCAGAAATTCAAGTAGAAGGCGATCAGGTGATAATAACAACAAAAATGAGAACAATAGTCTGAATGTAAATAATGATAACTCCTCATCCTGGAAATTAAGGCATTTTCAAAATCTAAAATCCCCAACTTTTATACAGTAGACTCATGTGGTTTCCTTCCTTTTTGTTTATTAACTATTATCTTTTTAAACTTTCGAATATTTTATCCGAAATTAAATATTTAACATTCAAAAACATTGTTAGTTTTCCTTTTCAACATTTAGAAAATATAAAAGCAAAAACACATTTTCAATTCTTCTTCGAAATGTTTAAAATATCATATTTATAAAATTATCAACACCGTTATTATAGTTTAGCTTAATATGATGTAAAGTCATAGTCGTAGTGATCTGGGTAAATATCGAACTCACTACATATGATAAAATTGCTACCCATTCGGTTACAGTGAGGACTCGACATACATACGCACAACAGTATTATATCTATCTAAGGCGCTTTACTACCTCCCTCTCTCTCTCTCTCTCTCTCTCTCTATCTATCTATCTATCTATCTATCTAATATGTCAATCTTTTTATGCATCCTGGGGATGACAATAAAATACATCCGGCAGCAAGGCCTCTGATCCGGTGGTTTTGAGAAGCGTGGAACCACCTATTCATTGCTGCAGACCCCTGGTTTTCTCTAACCCGAGTAGCACCTGTTAGGATCCAAGGTACGGGCAAATAGTGAAGCCTCAAACTGGGTTCAAAACACGATGAAAGTAGAAAAATAGATTTTTTATAGTAAAATTACCAGCAATACATTTTTGAAAAAAAATATTACGAGTAATACATTATTGGGAAAAAAATATTACCAGCATGATGGTTGAAACTCTGAGTAGCGGATTTCCTATTATTATTTTATTATATTTCGGCTCTGTTGATTTTGACATTGAGCCTTCAGTTTATTTTATATTTTAAGCTAAACCTTATTTTAAGATTTAGCTTTCATTCTTACTATTTACACACATACACACACACACACACACACACACACACACATATATATATATATATATATATATATATATATATATATATATATATATATATATATATATATATAAATTTAATTTAAATTAAAAGTCAGACAACCTTTAGGATTCATTGATTATATTTTATTTCCCCAGGAAAAAATATTAATAAATATTATCAATGGATCCTTAAGGTTGTCTGTTTTTTAATTTAAATTAATATTCTGTCTGGTTTTACATTGAGTTCCCTGGATTACATCCTCCTTGGGATTATCCATACGGATTACCAAACATCGCATTACCTAACTATATATATCTATATCTATATATATATATATATATATATATATATATATATTACCACGATTTTAGTCTCTACATATGTACGCTTATTTTATATATATATATATATATATATATATATATATATAATAAAAAAATTTTATTCAAAAAAATATATATGTATGTATATGCATGTATGTATATATATTTCGCATATGTATGTGTATATTTACCACTAATATTATATATATATATATATATATATATATATATATATATATATATATATATATGTGTGTGTGTGTGAAATAAACAAATATACATAGAGATAAAAATCGTGGTAAAAATATATACATACATATATACAAACATGTCTATCACCGTTTGTATCGCCAAGTATATATATATATATATATATATATGTGTGTGTGTGTGTGTTTATTTACTAAACTCAATTGAGCTCGGTAAAAGGCCATAGTTGTGAATAAACTTGACGAGCTCTCTAAACCATCTCGCTATGGTAGGCACTCTACATGCTTCTCTATCTACATCTAAATTTAACTGTCATCAATCAGTGAGGAAGTAGTGCTTGAAGATTTCATTTAGAAAATGGCTTTGTACTCTAAGCTCGCTAAATAAACAGATATCTAAGGATATTAGTAAGTAGATTAACATTTTATTTAAGGACTTTCTCGGACTATCGTCTTTATTGTTTTCATTTCTGTACTTTCCGACTTACCTCAACGTTTTACTGATCGCTTCCTTTATATCTAGTCGCCTTTCGAGATACTGGAACTAATTTTTATTTGTTTTTTTTTTTCATTATAATAAGTCTGTTTCTTCGCTGTTATATTGCAGGGAATGAACTCACAACCTTTATAGAATCTGTCGGGTAAAGCGATGGAGATCAGACATTGTGTTCATTTTCTCTAAGAACTCGCAAAAACGTTCTACTAATGAATATAGATTGTTGAGTAAATTGTAGCAATATTTCTTAAAATGTTTTTAAACCAGATTCAATGCCCAATATCTCTATGAAAATTGCTTTCGGATGCTCAATATATTTTAATGGAGCAAAATTGCAACAAAAATCAAAAACCTCTTTTCCGGAAATTCAACTGTGTAACCTGAAACGGATGAAGTTTCGCATTTGGAATATTTTAGTTTTATTTTTTTCATTTATTCATTGTTCTTTAGGTTTGGTTTGTTTGTTTTTTTTGCGATATAGCGACCAGTTTGACTAGTTGACTCTTAATATACCCTAATGTGTATGTTTTAAGGGTAGTTCCTGAGAGTGAAAACATGTATATTTTGTCAAGTTCAGTTTCATTGACTATTTCGAACAGTACAATGTGTCAAATGTAGAAAAGTGCATCAGTAATTCGTTAGTTTTAATAGTTTTGATCCTTTTTTTAGTATCAGATTCAAACAGATCTAATCACAGTCGATATCTATAAAAAGCCACTTAATAGGCCCCTGATGTAAAGTTATCGTTATCAGGTTTGTTTGTAAGGAATTCGTAGCGTTTCACTTATCAATCCGATATTATTTCTGATTACTACGAACGTTATATTTAGTTGGTACATAGTTTGAGGTTTTAATTTAATGTATTTGTATTAACGAATTAAAAAAGGATAAATTAGCCGTGACTTTGAAGTCTTTCGTGGATGAGCTATCTAAAGTACGCCTAGCTTAAAGGTGTTTTCCCGAATATAAGGGAAATGCGAGTTCAAACCCTGTTGCAAATCACAATTTCTTTATTAAATCTTTCAAATACTCAGGCTGTTTTCTCATATTCGTGTATCCAGTAAATATGAGTTTCGTTATATATATATATATATATATATATATATATATATATATATATATATATAAAAGTGAACATTGTAGTCAACACTCAGAGGTAACAGGCTGTTTCATGCTAGACGTAATCGGCAGGCTGTTTCATGCTAGACGTAATCGGCAGGCCGTTATATATATATATATATATATATATATATATATATATATATATATATATATATATATATATATATATTCCTTAATATATACAGGTAGAGATTTTTCAGCACCTCCTAAGAATTTAAAACCGGGCAATTTTTTAAAAGCCCGAGCGGGTATCACAATCAAAAGAAAATTCGAAATTATTTGCCCTATTTTGGAAACGTAAAGTAAGAAATTCTGAATACTTTATCCTTGAAACACAGACGCCCACAATTGGCAAAATGTCTATTTCACCTTTAAAGCTTCGATTTTATGCTCTGAACTTTTAACGCTAGAATAAACCTGTATTTGTATCCCAAGAAAAGGAGACAGTCCTAAATTTTCAAATGTCTTATTGTCTTATAGTGACCATTTTGAATTCGAGAGATGTTGAATATTTAATAAGATCTGAATAAAATTTGAATAGTAAACTACGAATAAGGAATAAAATTAATATAATGATAAGGATATGCATAATAATGATATATATATATATATATATATATATATATATATATATATATATATATATATATGATGAGATGCAAACATGAGATGCAAATATATATTAATATAAGATGAGATGCAAACACGCTTGCTACTTAATTAAATACATCTGAACAAATGCACTTTTATGCAAATATCTAATCAGCCAATGATATGGCGGTAATTTAATGTATATAGGCATTTAAATAGGTTCATACCAACCTACTGAACTTCATTTTATGCATTACTGGTGGTAAGACCTTTTTTGTGACTCTGAATGCAACATGGTCATTCGTGCCAGACAGGCAGGTGTGAGGTTTAACAGAAAATGGTAAGACAAAGAAAAAGAAAATCCAGTCAGCGCCAATTCTATGAACAGGAAGTCTTGATGAAAAACATCGGAGGAGAATGACGAGACTGGCTCAAGCTGATACTAAAGCAACAGTAACATAAATAAGCAATCTTTACAATGGAGCTATATAGATAAGCATCTCTGAAAGTCCGACAACACGAACCTTGAAACAGTAGCAGAAGACCGCACCAGGGCTCATACTTGTCAGATGAGACCAAGAAACAGACTACAATTTCTAGGGATCACAAAAAATAGATTGGGAAAACGCTACCTGGTCTGATGAGTTTCGGTTTCTGTTGTTACTTTTGTAAGGTAGGGTAGGAATTTGGCGTAAACACCATAAATGTGTGGGTCCGTCCTTCCTTCTATTAACGGTTTAAGTTGCTGGTGATAGCGTAATGGTCTGGGGAATATTTTTGGGCATACATTAGGATACATTGGTACCAATAAGAGTTCGATTAAATGCCATAACCTAGCGACGTTCACTCATACTGTGCACTCATATTCCGGTGGTCACTTCTAGCAGGAAAACGTACCGTGTCATAAACACAAAAGTGACAGATTGTTTCATGGAACACGGCAAGGAAGTTTCTTCGTTAAATTGGTCTAAAAGTCACCGTATAGAGCACATCTGAGATGTAATGGAAAGGTAGATTTGTATCTTGAATATGCAACCAATTCAACCTAGAAGAATTACGTCGTGTCAAAATATCATGTTTTAAAAAATGCTTCTAGATTATCGTCAAATCCGTTCTAAAAAAAAAAATGAGGTGGTTCTAACGGCAAAAAGGGCCTCCAATACCGACACTAAAAGTGTATACATAACAAAATGAACGGTGGCAGTTTTAATGGCGTAAAAGGAAAAAAATAATACGAAATTCGATCAAAAAAATGATTAATTAATTAATTATAATAGATTTAATTGTAGGGTTACAAAACGCATATCAAAATAAACTGAAAAGTCTTAATATTCCAAATATAATTCTCAAAATAGGATCATTTTTTTCTCAATCCTGTTACACGTTTTAGTTAAAAATTAAAGTCTATTTTTCTTTTTACAGTAGAATTGAACAAATAAAAACATAATGAACACAGAAGTCTCATGTTTCCAAATCTCGTTAATATAGTTTCCTTGCTTCTGAATCATCGTATTCCACCTTTGAAAGATGGCATTATATACTCGTGTCGTAGATGCTGCTTCGCTGCTTTAGTAGGCATATACGATTTGTAGCTTTCAACTTATCAGCACTTAAAGCTGTTGTAAGGATTTGTATCATTCATGTGGCCTAATTCGAAGCAACCTTAACAATGTACTCGCATAGGAGTTAGAATTCAGGGGGATACCAAAAAGCCTAAATTGTGTATGATTCCCTTCTAATTCTAAAACATAATGTCTATCACTCTACCTATAGAACGAACTGCCCTAAAATTCTTCTTAATGGGTGAGTCCTGGTTGTGTTTTTCATTGGTATTGGTTCTCTGAAATCCGTGACATGCATTTCCAGAAACTCTGGGACAGTAACTTTTCTTCCTTCATGGAGTTTTTCAGGCTTTTGAGAACCAACTTTGAACTAAACTGCAATCATTACTATGACTCACCTGAATGTTTTCCTAGAGTTTTATAATAGCTATTCTTCTGCCAACTGTAATGAGAACATCAGCCCTTTTGGTCTCATCATCCTTCACAGCAGCAACAGGATTGCCACTGAAACGCCTGTCACTAAGATCAGTTTGTTTTAAGCATTGTCATTAACTCTACTGACAAATTTCATTAAAGTGCTTTCATAA